>JBAMNC010002179.1:0-94408 GCA_037902135.1 Cetoscarus ocellatus | reverse complement strand
TATATATATATATTATATATATATATATATATATATATATATATATGTATATATATACATATATATATATGACTGTTGTCAAGCACCTGATACAACCCAACTTCACAAATACTGAACTACCTCTTTAACAAACTGTGGCTATTATCTCTCAGTCATTTAGGGTAGACCAGCTGCGCTTTCTGTTGCACTTTGACAGTTTGGTAGTTTGGTGCCACTGTAAAGAACAAAAAAGAATTACAAACTTTGGTCTGATCCAAGCGTCAGAGACAAGAGACTTTATTTTCCCATTTTTCCTCAAAAAAATCAGCTGAGGTTGCTTCATGTTTCACCCCTAAGCTGGGAGTTACACATAAGTTGCTGAAATGCTTGTAATGGCCTTCCTTTTGATATCAATACATGGAGCTTTGCTTAGAAAAAGGTTGTTACAGTGAGAAATGTTTGAACAAAGCCGCATTTGGCCCCTGAAGAGAGCTCCTGCCTCCACACTCCTCTCTGATCAGAGAAAATCTTTGGGCCAAAGACTAAAAAAGACACTTTTCAATGCGATATTCCACCATGGCGCTGCTTATTACCCTCTTTTGCTGCCTTTCAAGAAGCTCATCTTGGCATATTTCTGCCCCGGTCCCAGCAGGGAGTGTTAATAATCACCTTCACCATTGACAGTGGAGAAGCTGCAGCAGGGGGAGTGTTAATGTCCCACAGGAACAGCTATTGACATCCTGGTCCCTTGCCTGGGAACTATTGGAGAGACACAACGTCCGGCTGTGATGAAATGTCGGTGTGTTAGCCTCTGCAGGTTGTCAGAAAATGCGGGGAGTGGAGGGGGTGCAGAGGTCAAGAGCGGTCACCCTTGACATTTAATCGCAGCGGGTGGGACCCACAGGATCAGTCATACAGATTATCGATGAGGGGGGGAGAAGATGAGAGGAGGGTAGGAATATTAGATGACTTGCATTATAGGTCAGTGCATTTTTCTACTTTAATACAGATTTCTTATTTTCAAAGTATGCAAAGTATTAGCTTAAGATGTTTTTTTTTTGTTGTTGTTGTGTTAAGGATGGACAGAGCATAATAAAGACAAAATCAGGTGTGGAAAACTACCCAAAATTTATTATAGATGTATTTTTTAATGACTTGTTTTCTCCATTTGTGACTTTAGATAAGAAACTTTGTTGAAAGTCATCAGCCAACTGAATTCGAAATTTGACAAAGATTAAACCATTTTGATATTGGTTTAAATCTGACCAACAAAATGATAACTGCTCTCCTACTTTAAACTGGAAAAAAGTGTAATGACAGCCATTCAGACTCAAATACAGCAGAGAAAACAATGACAGCACACCTTTTGCAAAATTTGTTAACGCACTAGGAGAGCACAAACCTCCACCAAGGTAGCTCACATATTGCTGTTACATCTTTAAGCAATAGTTGTAAGCAATGGTGGTTATCTGGATCACCACCAACATCATTTTTAAGTTGGGCCATTACCAACATCTCCTGAAAATTTCAGCGAAATCGCTCTGGTAGTTCTTTCGTAATTTTTTTAACAAACAAACATACAAACAAACAAACATATGCTGGCAAAACATAACCTCCTTGGCGAAGGTAAAAAAGAACCCTCAAAACTGGCCCAAAGACAAACAAATGGAAAAATAACATGTCCTCAGTCCTGAAGAAAAAAATTGACAAAAACTATTCAAACATGTCCAAACTCAATTTGTATTGATTACAACAGTCCTCACACAAAATCTGACCATTACTCAACAGCTGCTATCTGGTCTTAAAAATTCATGAAGACAGCAAGAAGATGTGTACTTTAGTTAAGTTTGACAAAAACTGAACAACTGACTTTCAAGAACAATGTCTGACCAGAAAAAAAAGCACAATAACCCCAGCCCTGAGGAAACTTTCAATGAGAAAGTCGATATCCATTGTCTGGACTTAGAATTGAAAAATAAAAATACTGATCATCCCAAATCTGATACTAAATCTGATATAAATATAAAAATTCCTTTTCTATATACAAATTTGGCCCTAAAATAAAAACAATGACGACACTCCTGACGCAACATTTGACATTTGCTGCCCTAATTAAATTTTGACCACAACAAAAAAACTGCTGTTCTCAACCAACAAAGAAGTAAATTAACAAATCAGATTATCCTCAGATCATTAGAGTGTGAGTCCCTGAACAAGAAAACAGCGCCTCCTGTCTGTGAGGAGTCTTGACCTGATCACTGATCTGATTTCTGATTTAAAACCTTCCAATCCATACAGAGCAGATGAGACCTCGGCACTGCACATTACTGAGATGGATTAGGTTAATGACCCCAGCACTGACCTACGTCTCCTCTGAAGGGGTCTACATGTCACCATGTGAGTTCATACTCGTGGCCCTGAAGCAGAGATGGTTATTTGATCTGCAGAGCTCCCTCTCCATTACAGCTCATATTTGACAGTAAAGAGTCCCCTGATAAGGCTGTTTGCACCTTTTAGTCTTTTGTCTTTGAGCTCTCTGGACAGCAGGACACGAGTGTAACACCAGGCTGAATACTGGGATTTATTAGATTAGATTAGATAGTACTTTATTAATCCCTTTGGAAAAACTTCCTCAGGGAAATTGGGATTCAGTAGCAGTTTAGTATTACAGATTAAAAAGATATATAAAAAGATAGATCCAAACAAAAATATAGATATAAATGAAATAAAAATAAAAATATATATGTCTACTGGCTGGCTACTGCTCCTTCCCATCCTCTGTCTTCCTGCTACTCCTCATCCCCCCCAGTGAGGATTTGTACAGTCTGATGGCCAGAGGGACAAAGGAGTTATTCAGCTTCTTCAGCTTAGTCCTGGATAATTTATTTTTCTTGATATTAATATCTGTAAAGCAAAGGGGGAGAGGCAAACATCTGTCACTGTAGTGGCAAAAATTAAAAAACTATAGGCCTAAGACCTGACTCATATTTGACCACAGCACCGATAAAAGAGCAAAGTGGTGTGTTCACTTAAAGTGATGCATAACAACAGAAAAAATTGAGTTTTCATATCAAACAATATCAATGTTCTTATTTTAGCTTATCAGCGTTTCTTTGAAAATAGAATCAATATTTCCTATGAAATGCCGCCTAGTTTTTCCAAGAAAAAAGTATTAAGGTTTCCTAAAAAAATTGTTAAATTTTTCAAACAAATCATATCAAGACTTATTTGAAAATGGGATCAAGTTTTCCGAACAAATAGTGTCAAGTTTTCTGAGCAAAAAAAAATATAAATCTAGCTATAAATAGATAGATAGATAGATAGATGTAAATAATTAACAGGTTTTCCTGTTTAGACGGTCATATTTTTAAACAAATCAATGAGTTAGACTTCTTTTTTGATGTCTGTCTAGCTTTATGCTTCGCCTCTACTTTCGTTGCCATGGCTACGTTTGCTTCCTGCTTCAGCCAGCTTGCTCCCTGATTGGCTTCGCCCTTGTCCATTTGACAAAACACAGAGGACAAGCTCTGCTGTCCTCAGTACTCTCCACACACCTCAGGTCTTAAATACTGAACATGTTTAATATTACGATTTCAATTTTAGGCAGCACCAATCCTCTTCTGGCAGGATAAAATAACAAGGTAAGATCATCTTTAGGACCTTCAGATAATTGGGCCTTTGCTGAGTTTGATTGGAGGTTGTGATCCAAGCTGAAAGTTTGCCCGATTGTCATGTTGTGTGTACCCCAATTTACCATGCTTTCTTTCTCTTTTGATGCCCCCGTCCCAACTTTTTTGGAACTTCTTGCAAGCATCAAATTCAAAATGAGAGAACATTTGCAAAAACAATGAAAACAATAAAGTGTACGCTTTAGTTTGAACATTAAATGTCTTGTCTTTGTAGTGCACTCCTTTAAATATGGGTCAAAAAGGATTTGCAAATCATTGTATTCTGTTTGTATTTCCATTCTAGACAATGTCCCAACTTTATTGGAAATATGTCATTTATTTAACCATTTTCTGTAGATCCACATTGACATAGTTTGTATCCAATGATGAGATAAAAACAAAAAGAACAAAAAGCGGTAAAGTAGATGAGAAACAGATTTTCATGTATAGATCAGGGTTGGTGAAGAGGAGATTAAATGGGCTCTAAATTACACATTCAGTGACCACATCAGTCTGAAATTTATGAATTGGTTCTGCAGAGTACCACTTCTGGTTAATTTAACTTGCTTTCTGTGCCAATCTGCATGTATCTTTGACTGATTAACTAAAGTTTTCCCTTTTTGCGGTGATTAATGCAGCAAACAGTAAAAGAAAGTCTAAGTTTTCATGATTTGATGTCACATTTCCTTTTATAGGAGGTATACCTTTAAGGCCGCACCTCAGGCCCCACCCTCAATGAGGCGTGGTCAGGAAACTTTCTGCCAAACCAGCACCTTTAATTGTGAGTCTCAGAGCAGGAAGTGCATTCATGTCCAGGTATAAAGGTAACAAAACATTGGCTGCTCTGCTCTTAGCAGCACTGTCTCCATCAGCCAGACTGCACTGAAAGATTCTAAAAACATTTCCTCCATTTAAGAAGCAGAGTCAGATATACCCATTCTCCCACACTGCTCTGTGCTTCTTTGTCTCCTTGTTGGACTCAAAATGGTTGTTTCTTCCTGCTGCTCCCTGGGTGCTGTGAAGCTTGTCCAGAAGCATGCTGCGAGGTCCTGACAGGAGGATGGTGCTGGACCAAAACTACAGGAAGTCTGGTAAGATTTTCAGCTGAATGTTGCCTCAGAGGGATCAAATCTCCCTTATGGCTTCATATTCAACACTTCAGTACTGTGAGAGTTTTTGTATTTGCTCCACCATGAGCCAAAATGATGGACTGCTGCTCTGTGATAAGGTCTAAGGAGATTAAAGGGAGTTGGATTTTTATAAAAGAAGCCGAGCAGCACCTGAAGTGAAAGAGTGAATTGAGGAAAATTAGCTTAGCCGCCCTTTTTTATTAGCCATTAATTTGCTGCCGCCTTATTTCCCCTGTCTAATTCTATTTCCAGAAACATCACACGGAAGTTCTGCCGCCTGCTTTATCCTGATATATTGACCCCTCATTGTGTCTGATCTTTTAAATATAATCTACCCAAGTCTCCCTGACATTCTTTTGAGACGCACGTTCACAAATCACCATTAAAAATAGGGCCAAAAGGTCCGTGTTCGACCTCTTTTTTAAGAATTTCTTATATGCTATCTAAATGCTAATGATCTAATTGATATTTGTGGGCATGAATAACTTCTCCCCCCAAAGCTAAAAAAGAGAAGCAGGGAGTCTTAAATATGTGCTGTCATAAAGATTTAAAAGACTGGAAATACCTTTGAGAAGATTGATTTCTTTGACCTTAAAATGTGTGAGTTTTGTTGCGCTAATGCAGAGGAGGAAGTACATCAAATGAAGTTCTTGGAGCAGTTTCTCAACAATATGTTTCATTTTGGACCTCTAATGTCTCTCTAATGATGTTTATTTGCCATTGCAGTTGCTTTATTTTCATATTCTCATGACTTTTAGACAGTTTTTTTTTTTTTACTTTTTGCATTTTCCTCTTTATAAAGGAAAGTAACTAAAGACTTATATTATCAGCTTTTAATGGAAAAATCTTCTTATACAACACTTAAACCCTTATAATTAAAAACCTTAACTGTCATTCAATCAAGCTAGAGATGGAGATTGAAAGATAGTTTGGAGAGTGACAGTATTATTTGGTGTTGGGCTGGTATCAACTAGAAACATTATTTATATAGATTGTTTTTCCCCTTTAGTAACACCAATTGATATTATTTTTCCATTACTGAAAATCCTGATTAGTCACCTTTACAATGAGGTATAACTCATAAGCAAGGTCACAAATAAAGGGGGGGTAGAGGGAAAGCTTTCTGGGGCCCCTGATGTGAAAAAAGTGAGTTCAAGCAGTTATAACCAAACAGAAGTGGAGCCAGACTTTTTTTTAAAAGGGGAGACACAGGGGGTATCATAGGTTTAATTAGTGGGGCCATCAAAATTTGGCTGTGCTGTTGCTGCAATTAAACTAAATGCATTGGAAGTCCTGAATTTAAGAGTTATGCAATGGTAGTAGAACCACTTCCTGTGCATCCATTTCAAAATAAAACCTGAATGAGCATCATATATAATGTCCCAGTTTTTATGCTCAGTAATTTCTTGGTTTTAGTTTTGTTCTTGTTTAATGGTACAATTGTGAGTGGAGATTTTACATAATGATTGAAATCAGTAAGGGCCAGTGACAATTGGGGGGGGCAAATGGGGAGCCAGTTAGTTTTCAGGGGCGGCGAGTGCCCCCAGTGCCACCATGGTAACTCCGCACCTGTAACCAAATCAACATTTAACCCAAATACTTAAGTTTCCTGTGAAAGAAGAAAAAAAATAAGGCTCCTTTGTGGAATGAGTGTGGGTAGTGCCCCCCAAAAATGTGCCAAAATCCCCCAAAACTGGAGGCTGGTGGTCTGGTATGTACAGTGGCAGCATTATTTGATGTCAGGCATGATACCAATTGGAATCACTGTTTTAATCGACTGTTACTTCCCTTTGGTAATATCTATGGGTATTGTGTTTATATTGTCGGAAAGCCAGATTAGTCACCTTTACAAAAAGGTACAACTCGTAAGGATTGTGCATTTAGGGAAGGGGCAGCACAGCTGAGCGTGTGGATAGTGCAACACAAACAATAACAACTGGAAGTTGGTGTTCTGTGTGCAGAGTGGCAGCATGATTCAGTGTCAGGCCTGGCCTTTCCGAACTTAGGACCAAGTTCTGCGAGACTAGTAAGGTCAAAGACGGACTGCAAAGTGGGCGTCCCAGGGAGACAACACCCAAAAAAGACCAGTTTCTAACCCTTGCTTCACTGTGGGAATTGTAGGCTTTCTTCCAGCTTTAGCTACATCCAATACACAGCATACACTTTCATTCTGAGAAGGAATTTCAGTTTAATTTATGTCAGACTGAGTTTTGATCAAGTAAACCAAAAACCTTCTTTGTGTAACTTTGGAGTCATTTGTGTCTTTCTTTTTAAGCGGTGTAAAAGAGACTTTAAAATTGGAAATGGAATTTTGTGTGAAAGATATTTTATTTTGTCCATGTCACCCAGCCCTAAAAGAAGTTTTTTTTAGATCATCAAGGAGGTCATGTTTTCGCCAGCGTTTGTTAGTTTCTATGTTTGTTAATAACGCAAACGGTTACGACCAGATTGTGATGAAGTTTTCAGGGAATGTTTTTCATGACATGAGAAAAATACTGACAGGTGCTGATTTGAATCTGGATGTGGATCCAGGATTTTTTTTTAATTATTTTAAGGATGTCTTAACAGTATGAGATAGGGCAGTTTTCCACATTTTCCACATTACACAAACTAAAATATCAGTAAGTTCTCATCAGATTTTCATGACATTTTTTAGGCAGGGGAATTGATATAATAGAAAATGTGTAAAACTGCCATGTAAACAAATCCTCTAAAATTCACATCACCAACAGGTTCAAATCATTTAAATTTTTCCTTGTGCCATGACCAACATTTCATAGAAATTTCATCAAAATCTAATGAGAACTTTTTTTTGTTATCAACAGAAATGTGGAAAACTGCACTAACCTGCAATTTTAACAAATCCTTTAAAAATCCAATTTCCTCTTTCTTGTGCCATGACCAACAATCCTTGAAAATGTCATCAAAATCTGTTGAAAACTTTAAATTATCCTGTTCACAGATGGACAAACAGACAGAACGACAAATGGCAGCAAAAACACAGCGCCCTGGTGGAGGCAACAAAGAGACAGGACCAAACATGTTTAAAACAAGAGGAATCCAGCTTCGACAATAAAATGTCAATTTCTGTTGTTTTCTCTCTAGAAATGAACACAATATGAGGAAAAAACAGCTCTCTTACCTCAAGGAATAGTGACATAAGTTGAGATCTCAAGCATAAGGCATAACTATATCTGTTATATTGACAATATGAAGTCAAACATGATCTATGAAGTGTTGTCCACTTTAGGACTTTTACACAGAAAACTGAGAGCCACTTTTTCTTCTAGCAAACCCCCCTGACCCCCTCTTTGGTCATGACCTACACAACTGACCCTCTGAAAAGCCCCGACCTTTACAGGAAGTGATCCTTAGCAAGCCCCGCCCTCCCTAGTAACTGTTACTAGGTTGTTTCTGGCCTTTATTCCATTTGAAACAATATAAAATCACAAGTTTTTGACTAACTTTCATTCATATGTACTCAATTCAACCTTTTTTCTAAATGTGGCCCAAGTGAAGCCATAAAAACAAGTAGTGTGTGACATGAACTCAGATTCTTTACGAATCTTTTGAGACAATTTAACAGAAAATATTGCAGGTGAATGACCTGAGTGACGTCCACAGCCCTTAGCTGTTCACATCAACAAAATGTTTTCATTATTAATATTGTTTTTGTGATAAATATTTCTAGAGCACCAAGTACTGCAAGTATGATTAAGTTTTCTCTTACCTGTGAGAGTCAGTGACTTTTTTTTTTTCTTTTTGGGATAATTTGTGAACCAATCAGAGAGCCGACAAAGTGTCAACTGTAATTTAGGCCTTTTTTGAATGTGAATAGTAGAGGACAAAAATGAAGATTATCACCAAAAGAGACATTCAACAATGAAATATTTCAAACTGGTACATATTTCAACCACATTACAAAATATTAAGAAAAGCAGAAAAATCTCTTGAGCTGAATTGTCTAGTAAAGAATCCTTTTTTTTATGACTATTATTTTGGCCGCCATATGTAGCACTATTCCTTCATTTGTTTAACCGACCCTTTGTCAAGCTCTGCCCTTTACAGGAAGTGAGACTCTCTCAAGCCCCGCCTTCCTTAGTTACTGTTTCTATGTAGACAAAGATCTGTTGTTGCAGGCCTCTCTCTTATCTAAAGTAATTGAAAAAAATCTCACTTTTGACTAACTTTTTTTATCAAACGTAATAAGTTTGTTGAATTTTTTTCCCAAAGAAAAAGACAAACTATAGTCGAATTTATGAAGAAAATTCGACTTTTTCATGAAGTCATTGCACGCTGTACATACAGCGAAATTTGTTTGAACAGTCTACCAGAGCTACAGAACAAATAAGAGGCATTAGAAACGCACACATCAACCAACTATGTAAAATTATAAATATAAATATATGGTAAAAAATTAACCAGTAGGTTCAAATAAAGTGACCTGAGCGTATTGCACTCTTGCCCGCAGTACTGATTCACATTTTTTGGCCTCTCTCAGGAATTTTAAAGTCTGATGGCCCATGGATAAAAACTGTTTTCAGTCTGTTAGTGATGCTTTTAATGCTTCTGTATCTCCTGCCAGAGGGCAGGAGGTTGGATAGACACTGTCCAGGGTGAGAGATGTCAGACAAGATCTTTTTGGCTTTGCACAGACAGCGGGGGGAAGCAATGTCATCCAGGGAGGGAAGGGAGCAGCCGATGATTTTTACTTTTTTTATTTAATACAAAAAGTTGTTTTGTTTTTTTTTAACACATGTTAAGAAGAGGCATGTTTTCAAGGTCTTGTAGATTAAGGGTGCTACATTTCAGTGTTTGCAGCAGGATGAGGGTTCTCCAGTTTAACCATGATTGTGCTGCAACACGACTAAATAAACAAATGCATGTGTTGATATCTCTTAGGTCATCAATGATCACCAGTGTTAATTATTACAAGAGAGAAATAATCAGTTTTCTTCCTATTTTTAGCTTTTACAACTCTCTCTAAAAACAAGTCTTTAAAAATAATTAAAGCTTAAATTGGAAAAAAAGAGCATGATTCTGGTGTAAGACTGTGAATTTCCTCATTTATTGTAAAGGTCACCTCTTATGTTTCAGTTCTCGCTGTCAGGTATCCAGCTGTGCACATTTCCTGAGCAGTTATCGCTCAATGAGACCACTATGAGCCCTCAACTGTAACATGGTTTCTGTTTCAGTCACTCTCTGTTGACATGATTGTACACAAATGTAGACTTTAAATTATGACACATATTTGGCACGTATGATTAAATCAGTAAAGCTCCTGTGATGAGTTTTTATCTGATTATGAAACAGCACTGTGATACTAATGCCCCCTCATGAGCTACAAGGGCAAACATGAACAGAAAGAGAATTTATTGATTATTCCTGTAAAGATGATTTTAATGGCTGAAACATTTTATTGTCCAAACCCCAATTCCAATGAAGTTGGGATGTTGTGTAAAATGTAAAAAAAAAAAAAAAAATGTCTGCAAATCTATTCTACATATATTCAATTTAATACATTACAAAGATATTTAATGATCAAACTGATTTTTTGTTTAAATATTCACTCATTTTGACTTGGGTGCCTGCTACATGTTCTAAAAAGGCTGGGACAGGTGCATGTTTATCACTGTGCTACATCACCTTTCCTTTTAACCACACTCAATACCATAGTTTCTTGATTGTAACACGCACTTTTTTGCTTTTAAATAAGCTCTAATTTTTCAGGTGTGTATTATACATGAGTACAAGCAAAATACTTAACATATTTCGTCTCGCCAACATCCTGATTGCAACACATCAGATAGAAAAAGCCGAAATATTCTCTTTCTCTGCAAAACATTCCTGCCTAACTTGTGCAATTCTTATTAAAATGACTGTTACAGTGTTCTTATCAAATATTTTGGGTCTTAATTAGTTTAACTTTGTGTAATTATCATTTAATTCTCAAGTGTTACCACTCACTGGCAAACACAGAGCGCTGCCAGCTTGTGAGCAAGGGGACGCAAAATAGCTGCGCTGTGATTGGTGGAAGACATCGGCATGTTGATAGCTGCTCTCTAATTGGTCGGCACACTACGACTGAGCATGGGGGGCAGAAATCGAGTGATTGTGTGAAGTGTGAAGCAAAAGGTGTTTCCACATCCGTTTGAGAGAGAGAGAATCGTGTATTTGTTGTCAAAATACTGAAATTTCATTGATTAAAACTTTGAATAAAGGTAATTTTTGAGTTGTCTGAGAGAGTAAGGTTGGGGCAAAATTAGGGTGCGTGTTATATTTGAGTACAGTGTTTTTCAGGCAAAAATCATGAAAATACGGGGTGCATGTTATAATCGAGAAATTACTGTAAGTGTTTTTGAACTGAGGACACTAATTGTTGAAGCTTTGTAGGTGGAATTCTTTGCCATTCTTGCTTGATGTACGACTTCATTTGCTCAACAATCCAGGGTCTCTGTTGTCGCATTTGTGCTTCACAGTGCACCACATATTTTTAATGGGGGACAGGTCTGGACTGCAGGCAGGCCAGTCCAGTACCTCACTCTTTTACTATAAAGCCAACACGCAGAATGTGTCTTTGCATTGTCTTGCTGAAATAAGTAGGGACGTCACTGAAAAACACGTTGCTTGGATGACAGCATGTGTTGCTCCAAAACCTGTATGTACCTTTCAGCATTAATGGTGCCTTCACATATGTGCAGGTTACCCATGCCATGGGCACTAACACAGACCCATACCATCACAGATTCTGGCTTTTGCACTTTGTGCTGATATCACCCTGGTTGGTTCTTTTCCAATTTAGCCTGGAGGACACAACGTCCATGATTTACCAAAACAATCTGAAATGTGGTCCAGACCACAGCAGACTTTTCCACTACAGTCGACCTCAGATTAGCTCGGGGCCCAGAGGAGCCTGCAGAGTTTCTGCGTGTTGTTGATTTATGACTTTGGCTTTGCATGGCAGAGTTTGAACTTGCACTTGTAGATGTAGTAATGAACTGCATTTACTTACAATGGTTTTTAAAGTGTTCCTGAGTCCATGTGGTACTATTTTTTTTTACAGAATGATGTTTTTTTTAATGCTGTGCTGCCTGAGGGATTGAAGGTCATAAGCATTCAATGTTAGTTTTCTCCTTGCTGCTTAGACTATATTATAGGCTTTAGATGATGGAATCCCTAAATTTCTTGCAATTGCACATTAAGAAACATTGTTTTTAAACTGCTGGACTATTTGCTTAAATAGTTGCTCACAAAGTGGTGAACCTCGCCCATCCTTGCTTGTCAACGGATGAGCCTTTTAGGGATACTCTTTTTATACCCAGTCATGACAATCATCTATTGTTTATTGTTTATTTGCACATAGTTAAAGGAGAAGTCAAAGAAAAAACAGTGAATAAGATTAAGTTACATGTGCAGGTGAGGTAGAAACCCAATGTGGGCTTATTTACAAACCTCACCTAAGAGTAAATACAGATAAAATTAGCAGAAAAAAGACATTAAATCATAGTTATCAAAGAAAAGCAAACAAACAAAACTCAAATAATAAATAATAATCATGGCAATCACCTGTTTCCAGTTAACCTGTTCACCTGTGTAATGCTCCAAACAAGTGTATTTTGAGCATTCCTCAACTTCCCCAGTCTTTTGTTGCCCCCTCAATGAGTGATTATTTGCAAAAAATATTGAAGTTTATTGATTTGAACATTAAAAATCTGTTGTTGGTCAGGAATTAAATTGAATATAGATCAAAAAGGAATTGCAAACCACTATATTCTGTTGTTTTGGGGTTTTCGTTTACATTTTACACAACATCTCAACTGCAATGGAATTGGGGTTTGTATCTATCTATAAACCAGTTTTTAAGTCTTTTAATAAAAATATTTGTATCACCACTATACACATCTGTATCGTATAAGTATCATTATATGTTGGTTTAATTTCAGTCCATGTTGCCCAGCCTTACTTTAAAAATGGTCCCATTACATTGTCAGTCCTCTGCAGTGAGCTGTTCCCCTTTTCCCCCCTCTGCTACTGTATCAACCACAGCCTGCACTGAGCATCGATCCCCTCTCCCCCCGTGCTCACAGCAGCCCTAACTGTTGCTCCACCCTCTGAAAGTCGAACAAAAGATGCAGCATGTGCTTCACTGTGCTGCGAAATTACTACAAACCAGAGCGTTTATCTATCGTTAGTAATCCATCTAGGGAGCCCAAATGAACGCCCACCTTTGTTTGCAGAGCAGAGGTCGAGCTCTGAGGGCTAACCATTGACTGAGGGAACATCAGAGACAGACGGAGGAGCATGTGGGCTGGACTGGAGTGGAGCTGGCCGTGGTGCTGAAGCTGGCAGGGGAGGCTCTGCAGCAGCACGAGGCGCATTTGGGCTCTTAAATGATTGTATGGAAAGCAGAAATGGCGGGGCTGAAAACGAGTACTGCAGGTGGTCTGCTGGTGAGCTGAAAAGCACACAAAGACCAAAGCTATGGTCAGTTTCCCCCCCCCCTCTCTCGGTGTGATGATGTGGCGTAAAAAAAACGCATTCGTGTGAAAACTCTGGAGACACCGTGCGTCCCTGTGAGGCGATGTTTGACTTCAAATGCCATATTTAGAGGACAAAAAAGACGCCTGATGGCTTTTGAGTGACTAGGGCGAGGACGAATGGCGTCTTGTGATTTTTAGAGACGCGAGAGCCCCGTGCAAGGACCGCGCGCGAGCCAATGACAGCGGAACGCGGCGTTGCCAGATCTTGTGGAAGAAACAAGCAACTAAGACTATAGGTGAAAAAAAGCATAAATTAAGGGTGGGCAACCTTTTTGACATTTTCAGGGAATTTTGGTCATAGCCTAAGGAAGATGTGATTAGATTTTGGTGGTGACCCAAATCTGGATGCGGATCGAAGTTTTTTTCTAGTATTTGTTAACAAAAGGAGATTGGCAGTTTAAGTGGAAAAGCCTAAAATAGGGGTGGAAAACCTTTGGAGCCTGAGGGCTGCCCAAAAGATGAGCAGTATTACCGGTATCATAGTGGGGCTGCTTGTTTCATTTAATTTTTATGTGTAATATATATTTTCAGTTTACCTCAAAATGATGAATATTAGGGATGGACAACATTACTGGAACAGTTTCAGTATCCGCAGATAATTACCTCCACCAAGGAGGTTATGTTTTGCCAGCCTATGTCTGTTTGTCTGTTTGTTTGTTAAGAAGATTACACAAAAACTACTGGACTGATTTTGCTGAAATTTGCAGGAGATGTTGGTAATGGCCCAACTTAAAAATGATTAGATTTTGATGGTGATCCAGACAACTACCATTAGCAAGTGATGGTTTTTGCTCAATAACTGTCAAACTAATAATGATATCAACATGATTCTGAGTGCTAGGTGTGGGTTTTCAGGGTCATGAATCATATTATGATGGTAACTTTATCATGGAACTATTGATTATAGATGTAACAGCAATATGCGAGCTACCTTGGCGGAGGTTTGCGCTCTCCAAGTGCTTTCTAGTTGCCCAAAAAGCTGCTTATCAGTATCAGCAGATATGACACTTTTTATCAGTATTTACAGCTGATATTTAAGATGCAGCATGTGCTTCACTGTGCTGCGAAATTACTACAAACCAGAGCGTTTATCTATTGTTAGTAATCCATCTAGGAATCATATTATGATGGTAACTTTATCATGGAAATATTGCTTATAGATGTAACAGCAATATGTGAGCTACCTTGGCGGAGGTTTGCACTCTCCAAGTGCTTTCTAGTTGCCCAAAAAGCTGCCTATCAGTTAACAAATTGTCTATATATATTTATATATCTTGTGTTTTGGCTGGAATACAGGCAGAATGTAAAAATGTAGTATGGTGGTTTACCTGGGCCTCATTCACAGTGCCTTTACACAACAGTGTCACAGCTGGGCTGTATTACATTAACACCTCACTTCATTCACATTAACTCTGTGAGGCTGTAATGGAAGCAAAGAGGGGTCCACTTGTTTCCCCCATTCCATCTCCTTGGCATTCACAGTAGAGGTGAAGTGTCATGGGGCGTAACTATTCCAGCTTGAAACAGCAGAATGAATGGGGCTCTTGTCATCACATGAATGTTGCCTTTAATTAATCAAAAGTATCATTTATTTTAGGGTAAGATGCTGTTTTTCTTGTTTCTAACATAAATAGACTGCCACTATGAAAGGAACAAATTTGTTTATGTAAAATGGAGGCTTTGAGCTCTTGACAAAAATATAAATATGGGTTCAGAAATATCAACATATCAGATATCAGCAAAATAATATACAATACAATATTCTTCATTCCTAATTAATATTATGTGTTAAGTAGGCCTAATGTGGCATGTTACAGTCTGTTGACAATGATTAATTTTAATGATTAATAAATAAGAAGTGAACGTTATATTTGCATTTAAACTCACAAGCATACACACTCTTGTAAATCTTTTTTCTTAAAAGTGGGAGTGAGGACTCTAGCTGGCACCAATGGTAATATCAGGGTGCTGTTGGTGTAGCAACGTAATCCTTGACCCCACACAGGTCAAAGATTCAAAGAAAACGGTTTTAAAATGTATCTCAGATGCTGCATTTGTTTTTGTTTTTTTGTTGATGCAAGTATGATTTATTTGCAAAACAGAAAATTAAAGAAATAAAAAAAACAGAAAAGCTCCCAGAGCACAAACCTCTGCCAATGCATTTCTGGCACTTTTTATCTTATCTTGCAACGTTAAGAAATCCTGGAAAAATATCTTGGATCTGCATCCAGATTGGGATCAGCTTCGCAATTCAATTGCTTCTTATTTGTTCCACGACTAACATTACCTGAAAATTTCTTTAAAATCCATGCAGTACTTTTTGAATTATCCTGTTCACAAACTAGCAAATAATGGCGTAAAGCATAACCTTCCTTGTGGAGCTAGTATGGTTGGTAATGTTAAGCCCTGTGGTGGTAACTTCTGCCATTTTTAGAATATCACTGCAGGCACCTACATGGCTCCCTGTGGGCTCCCAGGTGCTTGTGGGAACCTTGTAGCTACCCCGAGACTAAATGAAAAACTTATTCAAATAGATAAATAAATGGATAAATAAGCTCAAAACAAACATCTTTGTTCGCCACAATATAAAAAGAGGGGCCATTTAACTTACTAAAGACACCATTAGCAACATAATGTAACTTGTATTTATAGGGTACATTTTTCTCAAAAATGCAAAAAAATCTCCACATTTGGTCACAGAAATCACAGAAAATTCAACTTAATGAAAAACTGTTCTCAACATGTGTTATGTTTTAGGCCAGGGGTGGTCAACAGGCTGTCCAGGGGCCTGATGGAGCCCTTTAACTCCCTTAATGTGGCCCACCAGTATGTTTATGTATGATCATGAGGGAAGCCTGAAAATACTACCATTTCAACAGTGAAATTAGTAATATTTCCAGGAAAACTGAGAAAAATCAGCTGTGATTGTTTCAAACTCAATTTTTTCATACTTCAAAATGGGAAAAAATGAAAAATATACTTAGATGACCAGTAAATGATTGTTTAGTTCCATCAAAAACATTTGCACTGACTGGAAATCTTTGTTCAGTTTATTAAATAAATTATGGCATTTGTGTTTAAAT
This sequence comes from Cetoscarus ocellatus, assembly GCA_037902135.1. Taxonomy (NCBI): domain Eukaryota; kingdom Metazoa; phylum Chordata; class Actinopteri; order Labriformes; family Labridae; genus Cetoscarus; species Cetoscarus ocellatus. The sequence goes on along the minus strand of JBAMNC010002179.1, from coordinate 78,008 downwards.
TCATATAAATGTTAATAAAAAAAATTCTTATGAAAGCAATATATATTTGTACTTTCAGTGCTCTTCAAGTTTGCCCTCTAGCAATGGTGATATTTCAATATGGCCCTCTAAATAACCAAAGTTTCCCATCCCTGTTTTCATCAGTTTTATTTGTTGGAAACAGTGCTTTCAAAATTATTACTTCTAATAAATGAACCACAGGAAAGGAAAAGTATGCATTGAAATCTTTGATTCAATATGTTTGTGCTATTTAACATGACAAAACACATCTCTCTAGATTATTGACTGCTTTAAATAATCAATCACAAGCAACACAGTATAAAAATGTTCAACATGTGGCATGTTTGAGGCTGTAAGTGTCAAAACAATACTGTCAGAGGATCAGATTACTTTTAATTAATGAATCAGAGAGAATGCAATGTGTTAAAACATGTTTGATTATTGCACTTCTGCATCAACACTGAAAGAAAAGCAGTCACCATGAGGCATGTTTAGGATTGTGATGGGTCAAAAACAGTATTGTGAAAGTCATTAATTAAGTTAATGTTTAACCCTTTGACTTCCACATTAAGAAGTACATTTGCAAAAAATTACTTGTTGGTATTACTTGTTGTTCCTGCCTCTTCATTTAGCAACATTTTAGGTTTTATTTTTCAGATCAGCCAGTCAGGAGGCAGATATGCTGGTCATCTCTTCAGTTGACTTATCCGTTCAGGGTTATTCTGGGCATGGATGGATTTCTTTAATTTCTTCAAATATTTATTTTTTTTCCTTATAAAGACATCACAGAGAGCAGAGTTGGAAAAAGCACCTTCAACCTTGCTCTTACTGAAAGTTGTCTGAGGGGCTGTGCAGCACAGAGTCACTTTCATTTTTTTGCACAGTTTTTAGACAACGATATTTATGTATAGCAGCACTACCCAGTGGATATAATTAGTGTTACATACACTATTTTAAGAGGTGAGTGAGGATAATAAGCCAAAGATAGGTCTACAGAGTTTTAAATACAGCAATATGGCTGCAAAAAAAAGTCAACCGTGCGGTCACAATGCCAGTCAAGGGGTTAAAGATGAAATATTTTAGAAAGATTCAGGCATGTTGGTCATGACACATAAATTCAAGCAGGAAGACCTTTATATTTATTCAGACACCTTATTAATACCTCACCCTGCTCACACTTATTTAAGCACTGACAACCAGGTTCTGCCACCACCTGTCTGGTCAATAACCCTGCTGCTGTCATATTTTTAAATCATGTCTTTGCTCCCCCACAGTCAGTGTCGTGGTCTCTGCAACCCTCCTCCAACCCAGGCACCTCCATTCGTCTCATCAGCACCTCAGTCCATCGCATAAGGGTCCCAGCAAGCTGCTCAGAAGTCTACTACTCATCATATCCTGCATTCCTCACCACCACCAGTTTCTAGACTCTAAGGGGGTATCCTATCTTTCATTTGCCCTCAGTACCCCTGAAGTACACCAAGACATCACAAAGGAGTCTAAGTCCCAAAAAGACTTAAACCACAGAGACATTTTACATTTTCAGTCATACCAACTTATTTAATAAATAATTATTACCTCAAATTTGGTCTCTCTTGATTGAATAAGATACATTTTAGTGGTGATCTGAACCACGATGACGATCCAGAAATTTTGAAAGGATTTGTTATTTTTGTGAGAGAGGGTAGTTTTCCACAGATCAGCTCATAACTCAATAAATTCTTAACCAAATCTTAATCCAAATCTGGATGTTATCTAGTATTTGTTAACAATGAGAGATAAGGCAGTTTCCACATTTCTGCTCAGTATGTTTCCAAGTAATTTTGATGATATTTTCAGGGAATGTTACTCATAACACAAGACAGAAGTGTCACAGTTTTGATCCAAATCTGGATGCAAATCCAGGATTTTTTCTAGTGTTTGTTCACAAAGGGAGATAGGACTGTTTTCCACATATTCGAAAATAATTCGCCCAACAATTTTTGAAAAGCCTTTGCAGAGGTTTGAACTCTCAAAGTACTTCTAGTTTAAAGTTTACATTGGGTTCAGGGGCTGAAAAAGCTGATCAGGACATCCCTGTTTTATTATAGCATATCCTTTTAAATGTCTCTAAATGTCTAAAAGGCTTTTCATCAACAGTTATGAGGACAAAGAATCACTTTACTGAAAAAGGTGAGAGATAAACAAGGGAGGCTCATTCAAGGAGCAAGCCTATCCCAAATAAGCAGCTACATCTCAGACACAAGCCCAAGTGACAAACATTTGAAGCAAAAATAAGTCCAAAGTCGCTTATAATCCACGAATCTGGCAACCCAGGCGTGGAGGTCGTGCGCGCCTCAGCGGTGGACGGGGTATACTTCCGCGTGTGTTGGTGTGTAGGTTGAATGGATGAAACGGAGGGAGCGGAGAGGTATAGGCGTGCTGTGATACGGCCCTATATATTCTCGGGCAGGACTATCTTCCTTTTAAAGACGTACTCCTCCTCGCTTTGCTTTCCACTCAGTGATGTCGCGTATTTGTGTGGCGCACCTGTAAAGAGCGAGACAGGCAGAAGCCGGCTTTTTTAATTATTTGATTCCTTTTATTTCTTCTGTTCCCCCCCTTTTTTCCCTTTTGTTTCATGCATTTGCTGAAAGGAGCTCATTTCTGTGTTTTGATTTAATAAATATTTCATTTTCCTCATTTTATCTTGTTTGTGTTGGCTTTTTATGTTTCCAAGTTTGAACTAAAGAGAGCGGAATTTTCATCCTTTTTACGAGGTGTTGTCATTCAGAGATTGTGTTGCCCAAAAAGGACGTCCATAACTTTCATTTGTAGAAACGGTAAGATATTTTTTCCACATTTTTGCTCCTTGATCTGATTTTGAAATCGATTTATATTGCCTCCAATGTAGTCAGGTTTTATTGCATGTGAACGCGACATGGAAAGTCACCGTGGTGCATTCATGTTCCCTCTGAAAGATTGGTGGGGTTTCTTTTTTACTCTGAAATGCGGTGGCTTGGGCGATAGGATGGGGAGCTGATCGCCGCACATGTGCTCAAGTCTTACACCATCCAAGGCTGCAGACGTGGTCGGACGCATTTGTATTGCAATAGTGTGTGGAAATATGGGCCTTAGGGAGAGTGCTGAAACGTGGGATCCGCACAGTAGTGGCTTATTTTAGAGCAAAACGTCTTAAAATTGATGAAATCCATATTATCAGTGCCCTTCGTTTCCTTTCCAATGCTTTATTTTAATGTATATGTCAAAAAAGATCTAGATTCACATGTCACTTAAGCTGATTTCAGAGGTAATGTAAGGTAGGCTTCTTCAATTTAAATGTAAAATAGCCTCCAGGGCTGTAACTCTAAAAATTAGATTGCTATATGGGTTAAGCGCTGCCTGCTACTTTGAGTTTCTGGATCATATTTTGAAAGTTTGGCACATTTTCATGCAATTTCTGTATTTTTGTGGAGGTTGTATGGTGTAGAGGAGTTAAAGCTACATCTAAAAACCACTTGTATTGGTTTTTAGAGTTTATATAAAATGCAAGGCTGTATCATTTATTCTGTAATCTTACTAAAATTAATATTACATTTGAAGTAATGTACATGAGAAATAAGATCAGATCTTAAACAAACTTCAGTGGTGGTTTATTTTTAGTAATGCAGTTAAATTAGACATTTTTTCCCTTTTTCTTTTTTGGCCAAAAACAACAAGATTAAAAAAGACCCTTTTGGCACCGTGACGCAGTCTCTAGCCCCTCTGCTCCAGCACTGGAGTCTTTTTTTCCCCTCCGTATTTGTTAGTTTGTCTCTCTGTTTGTTAATCTGTAAAAAAAGAGAACTCAAAATGTTCCAAACTGATTTCAATGAACTTTTCAGGAAATGTTAGTCATAACACAAGGAAAGCGTGATTAGATTTTGGTGGTGATCGGAATCCGGATGGGGATGCAGGTTTTTTTTTAAGGATTTGTTAACATTGCAAGATAGGGCAGTTGTCCACATTTTCACTAATAACTAAATAAGTTCTCAACTGATTTGGAAGAAAATGTCAGGGAATGTTGGGCATTGTTCAAGAAAGAGGTGATACGATTTTTGTGGTGATCTGAACATGGATGTGGCTCCGGTGTTTTGTTTTTTTTATTATTATTAGGCTATTTGTTAACAGTGCTCGATAGTGCAGTTTTAACTCGCCCACAGTGTTTTTAATGCCTTGGCGCAGGTCTGTGCCCTCGGATTACTTTAGTTCTTATTGTATTGCTGGTAAAATTATCCCCAAACGCTAACTCATGCTCGATGCAGGGAGAGGACAGGACACCTGCAGCAAATCAATCAGTCATCAGTGTATTTCCGGGTAGAGACGGCCGCTGATTGGCTAATCGTCTGATTAGTTTACTTGGGGTGGACGCGTTCCCGCCACCGCCCCTTTACTACTGCGCAAAGACTGCAAGCGAAAGTTTGATGTCTGCTGACTTTACATCAATAAATACCCGCGACGTCGAAGCAACATCTCAAGGTAAGACTCCAGGGAGGGGTAGTGCTAAAGCACGCTGTAAAAAAATCAATAACGCATCCATGCGTTTGCAGAGAAGAGTAAAGATGCTAGCAACAGCAAGGTGAAGGAGAGGCCGCCGTGGCACGCACATGCTGCGCCGAACCTCATTTGGAAATATGGCGCTTTAGTTTTGAACCAGTGGTGCTCCGTTTTTTTGTAGCTTTTAAAATCGCAGGAGCAACATTTACAGAAGCAAGAAGCGTCCATAATCAACTCGGCTGTAACTAATGTTCAAAACTTTTTCTCTGAGACGTGACTGCCATACATTAAAACATGCGGCAGTAAACACTAACTACTGCTCCTAGCTTCCTGCAAGACAAAGCGTGGTTTTGCTAAGTTTTTGTAACCGCGGTCGGCTGCAACAACAACGCCGCTTGCTGGCATGAACTCTGCATGGAGCTGCAGTGACTGAGTTGAAATGAACAGAAAACTTGGCGTCAAGTTAAATAGTTTTCGCAGTAAATCTGGCATGGCTTATCTGAGTGTCTGCTGCAGTGGGGCTTGTTGCGCACTTCGCCTGCAGCAGCCCAGGTGTCACAGATAAACTAATTAGCGCAGGCTAGCTCTCCTCCTGGTGTCCATTGAAATTCATGCAGTTAGCAACTGCGCAGCTAAACAGGGTTACAAAGAGCACTCAGGATCATTACTGTACAGATATTTTAGACCTTATAAGTTTTCACCCTCTGAAATATGTAGTTTTTATAAACAATAATAAGAAGGCATATATTGTTGTAAAATGGAGAATGAATATACTGTTTTGTACATATGTTAGCTGCTCATTATAACTAGTAAAACTAATTTTTACTTAACTGTGCTCATAGCTGCTACATATCAAGGCTAATGTTATTGTAGCTACATGCTTTTAAAGTATTTATAATTAATTTAAAATCCCACCACTGATTGGCAGGGGCGCTGCCAGAAATTTTGAGGCCCAAGAAAAGATATCAAATCAGGCCCCATATCAAATCAGCTCTGTACGGTTTCTCTGTAAAACAAATAAATACACAAAAACAGCTTTAACCAGTGGAGAAAACTATTCAGCTGAAGTTATTGAATAAAATATGAATTGTACAATTTGCATTGCAGAACTATTTGGCGTTTGGACCATTTTAAGCATTTAAAATGTTTTTCGTGATCTTAGGATCAGTAATCATAGATCTTTGGTTATCCAGCCCTGCAAGATTCTTGAAACCTGTCATGCTGTATAACAGTTTTTGTCTTCTAAAGACCCAACATTTTAACATACAACAAAATCTTTAATAAAGGTTAAAAAGACCTGTTGTTTTAATGTTATTTTATTGGAGTTAACTAATTGATTTACTTAACATGTAACAAAAAGAAAAACTAGATGTTTTATATTGTACATGAAGATAAGAGATCTAAAGACTGATGATGAAAAGTTTATGTATAAAATACTGGTATCATTTTAGGGCCCCTGTCAGTCATTGCCTCTTAGAATTTTCTTATACTCCCCCTGCTGATGGATAATTCACAAATTAGATAAACATTATCTATTAAATGTTCTCAAAATGTCGAGTTTAGATATCTTGCATTTTGTGTGCCCCTGTTACTGATATAGAGTGCTTAGTTGGGAGTGTTTGGATGTTTCAAAGGGGTTTTACACCTTCTAACCTCTTACTTTTATCACAGCGTAGGGCGGGGATGGGGATCTGGCAGCCCTCCTCCTCCCTTAATGTGACCCACCAGTCACCTCATAATGTCAAATTATGGATGTTTATGAAGTAAGCCTAAAAAAAACTGCCACAACTACTCTTAAAATGGCAATATTTCCAAGAAATCAGAGCCGTAATTGTTTTTTATTTTAAACTCCTATTTTTTCCTGTTTTCAGGAATAAAGATTTATTGGTAATATACTTTGCTGACCAGTAAATGATCTGTTATTTTTGCACCAGAAATAGCTGAAATCTTTGTTTAGCTTCATTATATTAATTATTGCATTTGTTTTTAAATCTGTGTAGATGTTTAGGTAACCTCTTGTGACACCAATATGTACTTATCCTTTTAAGTGCCCTTCATATCACCAAAAAATGTCCCTCTGGCAATGGAGATAATTCCAGTGTGGCCTTCTTGATAACCAAAGTTGCCCATCCCTGGCGTAGGGGCTTACTTAATCCTGATTTTAAGTTAATGTAGATTTCTGCAGCAAAGTTGGATCCACACTCTCTGTAGCATTGGGTTATTATGGTTATAGTAGTGCTGGGCAAATGCAGTTTTTAATTCGATAATGATTTTTCATATCCCACAAATGTTAATAAAACGTTAAGAATAAAGGTAACTATACTGCATTTTTATTATTTTTTTGACTTGTTTCAAAGTATACAGATGTGTCAAGTGTTTGTATTCTGTTAAATGCATGTGATGCAGGTTTTGTAAAACCAATAAGTTATCACAATAATTATGTCCTAGTGTCAGACATCCTTTTTTGTCATATTTGGGCAGCTCTGGGCTGTTTATTATTTTTAGAACCATACATTTCAGAAGGATTTTAAAAATACACAAAAGTAAAAGCTAAAGTTATTAAAAGCTTAATCTCTTCATTTATATAAAACTAATTTTCCCAACTGTGATCTACAATATCGACTTTAATATCAATGCTAACAAACAGACCTGTTCAGTTAATGGCTGCAGCAAAAATAGCATGTTTACTTTTTCTAGCCCTAAGTCTTATCTCAGTTAATGGTAATTATCCCATAACAGCTTAAGTTTATTATAAAACTGCGAAAAAAAAAAAAGCTGATTTAATGGCTTTTAGATGGGCTTTTTTGTGTACGCAACAGCACTTTCTTAAGAAGTGTTTTGTTTATATTTCATGGACTGTATTTGTTCTCTATGTGGTCCTTTATTATGATATTGATTTACTGTTTGATCTCATTTAGAGGAGCATTTATACATAGTCCTTTGTCAAGTCGAAAATGATAAAAAGTAAGTTTATTCTGGGATGTGTCCGTGCAAAGAAACATTTTACAATCGTATAAATGCTTACAGCAGATTAAAGGTGGTTTTAGTGAAATACATGCAGAACAGCTTTTTATTTCTCGCACTGATTTAAATGTACTTAAACGGTTTCTTGATCTAGTACAGTAATTTAGTATTACCAGAACTATAATCTTTTACATCCTTAATAATAATCTAAATATCCAGTTAGAAATTGTGTATGCTGTTGCGCTGACAGCACTTTTTAAACTAAATATTGATGTATGGTGCTGTATTGCATGCGTACGTCTTTGAACATCAGGCTTTTCATCCCTATTGCAAATTATTTCCGTAACTCTTTACATCTCCAAACTGGTTTAAAACTAAAAAACAATCGGGTTGTTTTCTCGGCCCATTACTTGACTTTTAGAGTGTTTACACAATTGCAGTTGTTTTCTTTCATTTTATTCAGCAGTATTTGCTTTAAATATGAATTTTGTTTGAGTTATAATCCTCTGAATTAACTGCCTGATCACTTTTGCTCACACAATCCTAACTTGAGTTTAAAATTGTGTCCAAAATAAGAACTTTTTGATATATTTCCATGCTTTAGGACATTTGTCTATTAATACTCTGTAGATGTCTGCAGCAGCATGTTTGTTTGATTTTGGTGAGTTAAAAGCTGTTATATGCTTAAACTGCATTTTGATTTAAAACGACAAAAACAGCAGGTAGTTTATTTTGCCCTTGGGTCTGACTGTATTTGACCCTCAAGTGGTCTTTTTATATTTTCACATATTCTTAATTTGCCATCTGATGTCATGTTGAGTTTGGTGTGGTTGTCCATTGTTAAATATTTTTCTCTTTATGTAACTATTTTAAGTAATGCTGCATTTTGTTATGAAGCACAGTTTTATCATAGAGATGCTGAAAAATGTTCACAAAAAACCTGTCATATTTCAATTTCAAACTAAACACATAAGATGTTTCGTTATCAGTGAGCTTCAGTGAGGAAACACTATGTCATTCCTCTTTGAAATCTTAGCTATCTAAAGCCTGATCGTATTATTATAATTACCTTATTCGACCTTGATCACAGTAAAGGATGCATTTACTTGATCCTACGATCCTAGGGAACCTCAGGTTAAAGATTATTTAAAAACTTTGTTTTGGGATAATGTCCATGCTAGCAAAACATTTTTACAGTAATATACAGCAGAGGTAAACAGTGATAAAGCTCATTAATATTTTAGTGTGGTTCAAGATAATCACTTTTGTTTCTCTCTTTATCTTCAACTAAAAATATAAAAACATAAAGCAGAGTTGTCTTGGCCTATGTGAAACTATATTTCCTGTATACATTTGTTCTTTCTGTGATCCTAGAAACTCATTATCATTTTGCCTGGTCTCTTTCAGAGGAACATTAACTCATGGAGCCACAGTTTAATGTTTAAATGGTCAAAAAACCTTGCATACTGTGGTAATGTGTGTTAATTCAAACACACACGTGGTTTAATAGCTTGAGGACTGTTCCTCTGTCACCTGGAGTATGAAGTCAGGTATGTGGCCTTGAATATGGAGCAGGTGAATGTGTCAAAGCCACAGGCATCCGTTAAAGCTGGCAGTCAGTGGGGAATAATCTTGAGTTGGTGGGTCATGAAAAGATTACATATCGTTGAGCCAGCAGCTAAAAGCCTGACCGGCTAATTTAGCAGGAGGGTGCCAGCACACGGGACATCTGTGCTCCTGTGGGGACGAAGACCAGCGGGCTGAAATATGGGTGCTTGTTTAGGCTGCGATGTGTGAAAAAGGTGACAACACCAGTTAGTTTAAGATAATTCTCAGGCATAATTTGTGTGGTATGGTATGTTGAATAATCATGTGCATTTTTAATTCAATTTTCTCAGCAGAAATCTTCTGTTTTTATATTTCTGTTTATGAAAGAAGGTGTAACAGATTAAGATTAGAAATGCAAGATCTGCTGGGTTGGCTGCCTTTTAGAGTCATCTGATGTAAATGTAGCTCTGTATTCATGAAGTGCTCATCTTTTTTAGGCAAGTCTGAATCAGGCATGTTGAGAGCTCCAGCAAATGTCAGATTTCGGATTTTTTTTATTGATCAGAAAAGTGGGAGAGTATATCACATTAGAGGTGCATCAGTACATTTCCAGATAAGATATAGGTAAGACTGGATTGTTTTTATTGATTCAGTTGATGCTTATATGAGAAAAAGAAGATGCCAGGCCTTAAGATCAGTAAAATGGTTTACTGTAATTACCACCAACAGTAAGATGCTTTGGACCACATAACAAAAATGTCTTGTCTAAATAAGGACGAGTCATTATTGTTTTAATTTTGTTGGTCAAGGGGGTTGTTTATTTGATGTCAGTTTACATGCACATGTTTGCATGGTGCAGCTGGTTGTAAATACGTGTCAGTGACATTTAGCTCTCAGTCCATTTGGATTTGACTCAGAGTTTATTTCTTCACAGTACAAAAAGGAGATGTGTGTTAATATTGAGAGCTGATTTTGCTGTCCTTATCACGAGGTCTCAGTCATACTGTGGTACAAACAGGAGAAAGCCTCGTGCTCGTGCTCCTGCTCCGATATTTCTGCTCCTTTTTGTCTCCTCACTGTCCTCATCACTTCCACAGCCTCAGCAGCGTGTCTGTGCTCCTGAGAGGGACAAGAGATAAGAGTGGCTGTCTTTATGTATTATTGAGCCCACACGTTTGCCTTTCTAAAGAAAGGCTGCTGACAGAGTGACTAAAATGCAGGACAGTGAGCGAACTTCCAAAGGCCACATCACTGCGCTCTGTGCAGCAATGTGTGCTGCTGGCAGAACTGGGTTAGCATACAGTGGGTGGCTTTAGTGAGAGGGAGAAAAAAAGAAGCAATTTTGTCCCCTTTGTCCTTCTTAAACGTCCATCCCATCCCCCTTTCCTTCTCCCTGTGGCTCCCTGGTCTCCCCCTCTGCAGTGTGGGCTGTGAGGATGCTGCACACGACTGTTCTCACCCTGTTTCCTTATTGTGTGCTGGCCACAGGGTGGCCCTCCCTCTGCATGTGTGGGTCATTACTGCAGGACAGCGATGCAGTGTTCCTGAGCCTGTCCCTGCATCCCAGCAGCTTTTCCAGATCACCACTCAGCGCTCTGTGTATAGGTGTGATGTGCTGTGTAGTTTAACGTTGGCTGTCTCAGTGTGGAGGCTCATCGTGGTGAGAAGCAGAGGGAGTGTGAAGATATACCTCATGGTGTCTAAACATTCCAGACATTTGGTTTGATGTTTAGCTTATTGAACTGAAGCACAAAGCAGCTGTGTTGTGATCTCTGCACACAGATCCTGTGAGTGATGTTTGACTCCCAATCAGAGTGAACTCTCTGTCAGGCTGATAGTTTGAGACCTGTCGTCACAAACAGCCCAACGGTGGAGGCAGATTGTCAGCCTCAGAGCTGGATTAGAAATCTTGTTTTCACCTTTTTGTTTAGCTGTTTGCTGCTCTGATCAGGGATGCACAATGTTATCATCACAATATCAAAATCTGCAGGTCATAAATGGGTTTTAGCAGATGCAGATATTCCTGCCTATATTCACCGCTCATGTTTTGACTAGGGATGCACAGTACTGGATTTTTGCTAATATCCAATATGCCAATATTTCTGAAGTCATTATTGCTGATTCCCCTTGCAGTACTGGTATTTTTTGTCAAGAGTACAAAGTCTTGTTTTTTACTTGAATTGGCTTGTTCCTTTTTATGGTGACTGTCCATTTGCGTTAGGAACAGATGTGAACTGAGAAAAATTTTGGCCTTTAATAAGTGACATGTTTGACGTTTAAAAGTGAACATTTAGAGGTGAGGTTAACCATTGTGGTGCATTTGTACATTCTGCCAATATTACAGCCAATATATGGGAAACATATTCCCAATTTGAGCAGCCAAAATATCAGCAGAAATGTTCACATCTGCTGATGCAGATATGGTTCCGATAGTATCATGCATCCATAACTTTAACCATACATAATGATTATATATGTCACATATATAATTTTGTTTACAAATTGTACAGATAAACCATAAAGCCAATATGCTTGCTGTTAAAAATATATTCTTATGGTGATCATTTATTCCAAAGGAAGTATTTCTTTGATTTTAAACAATAACTATCGAGGAGGGCTGAACAATATTGATAAAGATGAGGCTGCATATTTGTTCCTCTAGTGAAACATACTGTCACAGCTCTGTCTGAGGTTTTTACAGTTACAACAGTTTTTGACAAAAAGACAAATGTGTCTTTTCTAAATACTCATTAAGTATTTCTATAATTAAAGGAAGGCCAAAACAAAAAACACTGCTGTATTTACAAAGTGTTCTCTAAACTGTAGCTTGTACATTTTACATACAGTAATGTCAGTGGTAACACACCAGGAGCAACACACCCCCTGTGTGGTACCCCAGAGAAAGCAGAGGGTGGGCTGCTTTGCTGGGCTGCTGGTGAAAGCAAACTTTACATGACAGAAAGTAAGATTAAAAATGGTGTATAAAAATCTTTTCATGGATTTTTTTTCTTTATAGATATTTCTTTTTTCAGACATGTCTATTTTTCATTGTGAAGAACACCAGGTGCCTCTGCATACGAGAGCTTTTCTGTAGTTTGTCATTCTGTGTTTGAGAGATGGACGTAAAATAGGAGTCATGTTCTTTTTAGATATTGACATTAAAAAAGCATTATTTGGATTTAATGTGCTATATGTAATTTTAACAGTATCTGTGAAACTAAGCTCAACATGCCTGATGTCAGAGATGGCATCCTGAGGTCTGGGGGCCATATAAAAACCTTCCTCGCACTAAACGGGGCCCTAAAGTCTGTTTCAGATTTCTTAAAAGATTACATACTAAGAAAACCAAGAAAGAAGAGCTATGACTTTCTGTTATTGTTTCTCTAAAAGTCTGATAACATGAGGCATTAGAATTAGGAATGTATGATATTAAAGGTACTATATCAGTATTGGCAGATAATTGCCTAGTACGATGATAATCCTTATCGGCAGGTATGAACATTACTACCAATGTTTTAGCTTTACAAATTGGTTGTAAATATCCATATATTGGCAGACTGTACAAATGTTCCAATATGATTTACCTCATTATTACTAAATGTCCACTTTTTATATCCAGTATGTCATTTAATAAAGAATAAAATGTTTTCTTGCGTCACATCCGTTTCTAACATGAATATGGCTTTACCGTTGAAGGAACAGGTAAATGTTAGTTAAGCGGAGGCTTTGTGTGATCGACAAAAAAAAAAATCGCTATTGGCGATACTGAGTATGGAAATGTCAGCATACCAAATATCAGCAAAAATCCAATATCTGCATCCTTAATTAGCATTAAAATGAATATAACTGGCAAATAAGCCGTGAATATTCCTTCAGTTGTTTAGAAAAAGTTGCTTAATATGGCTTCTTAACCACAATCCCATATCCATGTCTTGTGAACTCATAGGATGAATACTGGGGTGTCAAAAATAATCTTAATAGATGTATCATGATGCGGACGTAGATGAAGATGCATCGATGCAGAGGAGTCGATAATCATGCAGAGGCCGCTGCTTAGACTGCAGTATCAGATCTGTTTCTGAGGAAGGAAAAAATAAGTGTAGGAAGACGAGAACTATCAAATTAGTTCATTTTAGTTGACGGTGATCTTTTTTTTTTTTTTTTTTTTTTTTTTTTTTTTTTTTGCTGTAGTTGATCTCAAAGGCCATTTTTATTAATAAAATAAGTTCACGTTTATGTAACTGCTTGCATTTTTTTCGTCAAAAGTCACCTGGTGCAGTAATGTGGAACATCAAGTATACTGCTCAACTACGTGGCATCGGGATGTCTTACTGAATTGAATCAGAATCTTAAAAATCCTGATTAAATTGAATCATAAGACTAATGAAGATACACAGCTCTGTGTGCACACATGAATTGCTGATGTTTTGGTTGTAAATGTACTGCTCATTTATTTTCGTTTCTCTCTGCAGATCCTTCTGTGCTGTTAAGTTGTGCATCCAGTTGTCATTTGTAGACAGTTTGTTGTTTTGCAAATGCCACACAGCTCAGCTTGTTTTTTTAAGTTTGTTGTCAGAATCAGTAGTCTTGAGTTTATGTGACACTCCATAAAACACTGATCATTGTGCTTCTGGGGACTGAACATTTATTCTTATGTTAACACAAATGCAAAGACTTTATTCTCAAGAATCTGATAATTTTTTCTATCTCAAAGAAACAAAAGAAGATTTGAGCTAACTGAGTCTAAAATGTGGAGAGTCTTTTTCCCAAACAGCAGTGACATGTTGATGTTTATCGACATCGACTCACAAACAGCATTACACCAGAAGACTAAAAAACGCCTCTGGACATAATTTCAGAACAAGTCGATATCCATGAACATGTCTTCCAGTCTCCAGAGCTTCTCAAATGATGATTTATTTATTTTTCTTGTAAACACTCAGATTTTAATATGAGATTTAGTACAGTAACATTTACAAGTGTTGCTGTTAAAGTAGTTGACTTTGTTGGAGGCAGACAGCATTAGTTATAACCCCACATTACATAGTTTCTTCTGGATTATTCTAATCAGCTCAGGCATGAAGGCACGGCTGCATTATGATCTCACTGAGGCTTTACACCTTCAGGACAGACTCCATCAAATGTTTAGACGTCAGCCATGTTGATGCTTTTTGTCAGCTTTAAATGTTAACATGCAAACAAAGGCGGCTCATTAGGAGGTAAAATAAAGCTTAAGGCTGTACGATCTTGAAAAAGGAACATTGCATAATCTTAGTGATAAATATTGTGATATAAAAACACAGGAAGGGCTGGGCAATTAGCAGAGTGTCAGTTTTAATTACAGTCACAATTTCGGCCTCCTACTCTCACAAAACATAATAATCCAGATTACACAATTACTAAACCGCAAGCTGTACGGCACTTTTAATCCTTTGTGGTAAATTTTCAGTGTTTCTCAATCATTTTAAATATCTATTTAGGGATCTATAAATTTAATATTTTATAATTTAGATTAATGTTTCCACTTATTTTGATTCAGAGCTTATTTTAAAGTAGTCAGAGTTTGATAGATATTTGTGATGCATATGTTGTGATTGATCACAATCTCATAACCAATCAAAGTTAGCATGATTAGGTTTTTTGAACAATCGAGCAGCTCCAACAGGAAGGTAATCCAAGTAAAAGTAATTTCTTTTGGCTTAAGTAGGGCGAATAATATTTGAATCATCATTTGACTTAAATTATGTTCCTCTGTTTTAATCTAAGGCCTGAACTTTACGATCAGCATGCAGCATTTTTTACGTAGTAATGCAGTTGGATAAAGCCTGTTAGGATTTTTTTTATTAGCTATAGCTGTTTGTTTCATGTTTCTAAAAGAAATTTTATTTTTTCCACTGAATTTGCAACAATTATTCTGGGGGAGCTCAAAACAGCCTCATGTGACTGCAAGAAATGGTGTTTGAGTGGAATGTACACACGCTGATTAAGAAAGCATCACTCCTGCATTAAATCAACAATCTGACAGTATGCAGGGATGCACCATGTTGGATTTTTACTTATATATCCTGTGCAGATATTTCCAAACTCCTTTTTGGCCATACCAACATTTTTTTATTTTTCAAAAGCACAAGGCCTCCGTTTTACTACAATTGACTTGTTCCTTTTATGGTCATAGTCTAATTATATTAGAAACATAATTGAAGTAAGAAAACATTTTAAATAAAATAAATACATAAAATACAGCTAATACATTGGAGATATATGTCCAGTCTATACAGCTACAGCATTGGTTGTAAATATCTGCAAAAAATTTCAAATCTGCAGCTACCGACAATCACCTTTTTATGCAATTATCTGCTGATAACACAGGGTTCCCACGCATCCTGGAAAATCTGGAAAACCTGGAAAATGACAGACCAATTTTCCAGTCATGGAAAATGTATGGAAAATGAGGAAAAAAGTAAAATGCCCTGGAAAAGCTTGAATGGTCCTGGAAAATTATTTATCTTCCTTCTACCTTGTTAGTGAACAAAAATCAAATGTAGGAAATGTAGTAAAAATTTAGATAAGTTATGCAAGTTAAGGAATAAAATGTAAAAACTCAAAACAGTGGTGCGAAAAGAAATAATAAAAAATGGCAAAATAAAATTTAGGCTACTTAAACAGTAAATCAACAAAATATATTTATAAAAAAGCAGAGTAAATAAAGATAAAAATAATTATTAACAATAAATTTATAATAGTAAGACAATACATAAAAGCAAAACTAAAAAGATAGCTAGCAGACAATGTTCATGCCTGAGAGTTAGAAATAAATAAATTTTAAGTTCAGAATGATATGGTGGAGCTGGCTAGAGATATTGGTCATCAATCTTTAATCTTGGTTTTTAGAAGGCTAGGTTAACCTGAGAATTGCCTAGACCAATATTGTAACGGATGAAAACGTCCTGGAAAAGTCCTGGAAAAGTCCTGGAAACTGATTTCTAGAAAAGAGTGGGAACCCTGTAACAATATTGCTCTGTTAATATTGTGTATCCCTAATCATAATACAAATTATCTTTATATGTATAGCACATTTTAAAACAAGGGTTTACGAATTGCTTTGACATAAAAACATTAAAACTTAGAAAACAAACATAACAACCTTGTCACAAAATGAGCAATCCGACAATAGAAAGCATAGATAAAAGAAAAATAAACAACCCTACAAATATAACCACACAATTCAATTTAAATTACCCAAGCGCAATTATTACCTGTTTTAGTATGTCCTGAAAAATGAATTAATACAAGAAACCCAGCAACATAAAATTAGACCACAAGACCCAAAGGTAAAACAATAAATGATATAAGATAAAATACAATTAAATTAAATAGTTTCACATCTCCATCCAAAGACATGAAAGTAACAATAAGAATTTGGGAGCTATTAAATGGCACTGAAGTCACTGCAATTGGAACTGAAGCATCTAGAAGAATTAAAATTAAAAAAACAATAGAAGGAAAACAAAGCCTGAAAAAAGATGTTGATTTCAATTTACAATGCAAGGTAAACGGATAAAACAATATGTAGAAAGGAGAGCAAAGCAGCTTGAAACAAATTTATAATTGTGTGAAAATAGAACAAAATAGCCAGTGATGGAATAAAGGAGATACAAGTATCTGAGAGCTAAATGATAAAAGAAGTTAACAGAGCTAAAACAGTAACGGGAGTAAAACAGTGATAAATTCAAACTTGTGCTATCTTTATTGCAAAAGCTAACATTGCAGTTACAATAAAATTGTGATCCATCCTGTTCTTTTAAGGAGCAAAATGTCTAGTTTCCTTTCTCTGTTGCCCTGTCTGCACTGCCCTGCGTCAGTATTGCGCTCTTGCCTGCAACCTTCAGTGGTCCCAGACCCCACTCAGGCTCTGACAGGAGGCTCAATGTCTCATCCTTCTCAGATTATGCATGTAGAATAAACCTGTGAGGGGTAATGAGTTGGAGCCCAGAGGTCAAACTTATACTATGTACTGTTGCTGCAACTAAGGATTTAAACAAACTTCAGCTGTTTGACTGGAAGGTTAGCCCAAGTTCACCGAGGTGGTTTTCACATTTTAAACTCAGTGGACTCAATTGGTTGGGTTGAATTTGTGACTTGGCTGCATTATTTTATTTAGTGCGGTAGACATTCACACCGTACTCTGTGAGGCAGACCAAGCCCTCTGCCACAAGCTGGAGCTGTAGCTGCAGCTCCTTGTTCCTGCCATCTGGTCTACCATTTTACTATGACCACTAAGTACACAACCAAGCATTGAGGACTAAAACTGTTTGGGTGGATCAGTTTGGCAGTCCTTTGAGCTGTAAAATAAGGATGGAGTTAGGCTGTGTCAGATGTCTCTGGCATGTGGCCTCATTGTCTGACCATCTTCACACAGACTTTCTCACGTTGATCTGACTTTTACCATGCTTTGCTTGAAGTTGTCTATTACCTTAACATTTGCTTGGTAACTGTTGTATTTGGTGAAATTCTTCTGCTTTTTGGTTCTCTTCTCTTAATGAGTCCTTGCTTGGTGCAGATCCCCTTCATACCCACTGTAAAATGAACTCCACTTCACTTGGGAGCAAACGGAGACTTCTTATGAGTGTTAACACCACCTTAAATCCAAGGGACTTTCCAGAGAAGCAACACAGGGTGTTTGGTCTGGACCAAAAAGTGTTAGACGTCGAAGGAAACCTAGACTTGAGGTCGGAATCTGTTATCACGTTAGAAAGGGAGAATTTAGGGTTCCCGAGGATCTGTGAAAGTCTTCCAGTCTTCTCTTGTGAGAGGGTTTGATTGTAGATAACACATTCATTGATCAATTCAGCATTGTTTTTGAGTGTTGTGACTTTTTAATATCTTTTTGTAATCTTTTTTTGTTTGTTTGCCTTTTTTTCATGTCACAGTTTATAGTAACATGGCAGCATTTACTTTACTTATTTTACTTGACTTCTCAGTATTTAAAGGAGGAAGAGGAGGCTTTGGCCTCAAGATGTCAATCAAGATACTCCCCGGAAGACATGTATAAAACCAAACATTTTGATATTAGAAAGCAGAAGTAGATTCCCACATGAAGTCCAAGCGTTGGTACATAATTTTTAATTTTTGTTTTCACCTTAAAGGTCATCAAAAGCATTTCTTTTCAAATAAAAGTGAGCTGCAGCCCTGAAAATGAAGCAGAAGCCATGTATTTATTCTTTAAAGTAATACTCTGAGGTGCTGCTTTTGTTTGAATAGATTTGAAACCAATTACGTTAGTCTTTGTTTATATATAAATCACCCTTTTTCTCCACTTCAGAGCTTATATTTCTGATTTCGTTGAAGCAGTCAGGCTTATTTTCCAGTGTTGCATGCTGGAGCTTTGGTACACTGCTGTGTGTGTGGGTAGACTAGTCACATCTGTGTTTCCAGCTGGGATATTTTGAACTGTTACTTGTGGGCTTTTAGTTTTCAAGGACAGGCCGTGCATGTCAGCGTGTGCACTCCGGAGTTCTTCACTCTGCAGCTTGTCACGCATACTTGGTCAATTTAATCCTCTGAGGAGCTAGTAGCAGAGATTCGTGCCTCCTCACTTTAAGTGCTCAGTGTCACATCAGTACACGCTGATCTCACTGTTGGCTTCAGGTTCATCTTTAAGAAGTTCTGCAGTTAGTCAATTTTTTCTCCTTTGACCTGCTCGTTGAATGATAAAATCTTGAATATTTTTCCCATTGGCCTTCTGTATATAGCAGGATAGTAGGGGTAGGCAATGTAGTGGGTTTTAATGCTTTATCCATAAAGAATTTGACAGCACTGCTAATGTTGATTTAAGACGTAAAACTAGGCCCAATGCTCAGTAAAAACTGTGTTCAATATAAGAATTACTAACAATAATATGCTTTTAGATTACTAAAGAAACTATTTGAAATATTTATTTCAAAGCAACTTGAAATGCATCTCCCTATTTTAACAGAAGAATCATCAGTAAAAAAAAAAAAGTCAAATATATTGGCAGCCATTTGATACCACAGCAACAAAAAAGTCCAAGACACTCAGTGTTGGGTAGTTTGTTGTATTTAATCAATGAACACTTTTGTACCATAATTTCTCGATTACAACACACACTTTTTTTGCTTTAAATAAGCTCTAATTTTTCGGATGCCTATTATACACGAGTACAAGCCAAATACTTAAAATATTTCGTCTTGCCAATATAGCGATTGCAACACATCTGATACAAAAGCTGAAATGTTCTTTCTCTGCGAAACATTCCCGCCAAACTTGCGTAATTCTTATTAAACGGACTGTTAAACTGTTCTAATAATATACTTTGGGTTTTAATTAGTTTAACTTCGTGTTATCATCATTTAATTCTCAAGTGTTTCCACTCACTGGCAAACAAATCTTGTGAGCAAGGCGATGCAAAATAGCTGCGCTGTGATTGGTTGAAGACATCGGCATGTTGATAGCTGCGCTCTGATTGGTTGGTACACTACGACTGAGCATGCTCTGGCAGAAGTCGAGTAATTGCGCATGCGTGAAGCAAAAGGTGTTTCCACATCTCTTTGAGAGAGAAAATTGTGTATTTGTTGTGAAAATAAATTTCATTGATTAAAACTTTGAATAAAGGTCATTTTTGAGTTGTCTGAGAGAGTAAGGTTTGGGCAAAATTAGGGTGCGTGTTATATTTGAGTACAGTGTTTTTCCAAGCAAAAATCGTGAAAATATGGGGTACGTGTTATAATCGAGAAATTACGGTGTGTGTACACGTGTTAGCAGTGTCACGAAAGCAGGGGTTAATTTTGTGAGTCCAGGTTGGCAAAATAAGAGACAGAGTGAGTCATGATAAAAAAAATATTTTTCAAATCTACTGCAGCAAAAATTTAGAATAAAATTATTTAATTGATATATCGCCCAGCTTGACATGTTACTATCTACTTTGTTCAGTCCTTCATCAAATGTAATGATCGTGCTCTTCATCAAGACTCAAGTGTGAGTAGGGATGGAAAACGTGAGCCACTTCAAATTAAGAAATGCTACCAGTTAGTTTAAGACAACAACATTGCCTTAAGACAGTTTCCTATCAGTGACTCCCACGTAGTACTGTGTGTACTTGCGAGGGCCAGTCAGCATAAACCACAACAAAGAAGTAATCATGGCAGACATGAGACAGAGGTGGTCCAAAGGGGTTTAAATTTCCATCACGTTACAGCAGCAGGGTGATTTCAGAGTGGTAATGGAAAGGCCAGCAGCCTGATGAACTTGACCTATCTGGAGTGCCATGTGTTTGACGTTACTGACACTGAAAACCTGTGTAGGCAGACTTTTCTACATACACTCACAAACCCATGAAAGTCAGTAAGGGTATTGATACAGAAGTGGATTAATAAATAGAATAGAAAATGACATTCATGAATAATATCTTATCAGTTCTTATCCTGTATCGTGAGTCACTGTGCTGAGTTTAGAGCAGCAAATCCTTGTTTAGCATTAACAGAGTCCATCTAAGTTTGTTACTGCCTCCTCTTACAGCCAGAGTCTTTCTGAAGAAGTAAAACGACATTCTTAGATCAATTCATTTCAGTGTAGGTGTCAGAAAATGCTCCTAACTTGGATAAATTCCTCGCTGGCCTTTTAAAGTAGCTGCTTTTAATTGAAACAAAAATGACAGAGCGAGAATCCTCCAGTGGCAGCTGAGACTGAAACGCATCATTCTGATTTTAATTTGGAGTTGACTGCTCCTAAACCTGCAGTCAAAGGAGAGATCTGTGGCATTTAGGTGATGTAGTACAAGTAAACGGGATTATTGTTACATTTATTGATCATATAGCACAATAGATTGATTACTGTCTAGTTTTCAAAGCATCATAAATTGTTACACAGTTATCCCAAGTGTCCAGGTCCCCTCCATCACCATCACAGTGTCAATTTGTGTTAGCTTTAGCCACAGCTATATGAAGGTATTTCTCATGAATCCAGAAATCCAGTGCTTTTTAACCACTCAGTTTGCAACACGAGGGTCACTGAAGGCCACTCTGAGGTCTTCTTACTTAAAAATCTCACTCTGTAACATGTGCACACACTGAGTAAGGAAGCATTTTACTTGTTCGTGGTATTTAGCTCAAACTTCTTTCATGTGTTTATCAAGGGCTCATAATGTGATAACTGAACTGCTATTAATTGTGCAACCCCAGGAACCTAAAATCAGCTTTGAAAACAGTCTAAAATCCTAACATTAATAAAATGTAAACAGAGGTGTTTTCCTAAAAAGTGATCAAATAAAACTAGTTGAAGATTAAAGATCTGGGGTACATTTAATTGGCATAAAGCTGCTTTTAAAGGGTTTAAAATGATCAAAATGTAAACAGGTAATGATTGATTCCATATCAGCAGATTTACATCTGTGCTGCAGTCAAGAGTTTGTTCAGCTGTGAAATTTGGCTTCCAAACACCCACTCAGAGTCACTTTTCCATGTAATTAATTAGCACAACCAGTGAGCTGCTAAAACGGAGCCAACAACACCAGCTTCTAGGTTGGACAAGGACATAAGGACGCACAAATAGTGAAAAGTAGTGATATAATCACTTAGTCTATGAGAAGAACACTGCATGTAAAGAAGGACTGAGTGATGTATTTGTAACATTATGGACTGTTTAAAAGAAAAAAACACACTGCAGTTTGTCCTGTGAAGGCTTAAATATGGCAGATTTACTGTGAAATTCTAAGAACATGATGTGGTTTAAGGTGTAGAGTATGTTATGCAATAGGTGTTGTTATTGTGATAGATTCATTTCTATATATGTGCCAAAAGTTAAGAGCATGTATGTCCATGCAGGAATGGACTTCATTGGATTTTTTTGCCAATATTACAATCTCCTGATACCAAAATATTGAAATCACCTTTTTTATCATAAATTTGTGTGAAAAATGTTGAAGCAGTAATGGTAATAACAAGCTTAATTGACCTTTTTAAGAGCTACAAACAATGGCAAAACAACCTGTTGACAGAGAAATGGCCTTTCAAATTCAAATGAACTCTTAACTTAACAAATTTGCTAAAGCCCCTCAGACGTAATGCTTTTATCACGCTTTAAGATAGGTAGTGCATGTCTGCATGTTTGTTGTACCTACAGACAGATGTTATTGTGCAACCTGAGTTTCTGCTTCAGCTTCTGAGGCAAGGCCTTAGAGGATTTGGTAATAATGAAAAGAGTTGATGGACGCAAGCATAAAATGTGGACCTTTTTAAAGTTGTAGCGTGCAAGTTGGATGATGTTTCCCCGACGGAGACGCTGAGACGCTGAACTGGGCTTTTCTTCCGGTAGAAGTAAATATGTCATGTCCTCCCCCTGTCCAATCAGAACGATTCCCAACCCCTAGACCTTAAGCAGAATGGAATTATGGTGAATAAACGTGTTTTTCATGTAAACCTCAATTCGGAATTACTATTTCCATGTAAACGCGGAGGATAATACTTTAATTCCGAATTATTTAATTCTGAATACTTAATTCCAAATTAGAAAACGTCATGTAACCGTGGCCAATGTGTCCTCATGGAATGCTCTAATGTGTCTTTAGCAGGCATGCTAACTATAAGTATATCTGTCTTACGGAGCTGTTTGTTGTTTGTTTCTAAATAAACTTTGCACTGAGTTATTCCAACCCAAAAATCTGGAATCTGCAGCAGTGAAAAGGAGTTTTTAGAAACTAAGACTAATGAGTTCATCAGTCTCACAATCAACCTAAAACATTTAACAGTGGCTAACCTTACTGTCTTTAAAATGAAGATGCAATAGGGTCTTAAAATGTGTGAGGAGGATCTTTAAGTATTAAAATATTTTGCCATCCTGCTCGTATTGAAATAATTAAAGTATTAAGTAAGCTGTACCCCAACACAGAATGCCCTTTATTATTTTAACATGCTGTCATATTATGATGTATCAAAGTTGAGCTTGTGGGAAGGTCAAAAGCGATCCTCATAATTGAATTTAAGATCTTTGCCTTTCTTCGTCTCACTGCGTGCAGAAGCTCCTCTCCCCCAGTGAGCCGTCTGTGGGATCTGAGAGTACCAATAACTAAACACGCTAGACTGTAATGAGTCCTAAAAGACAGCCTGCTCAGTGGGGTAAAACTGTGGAGGTGGATGGGTTTATTTTAGCAATGATGGGAAAACAAAAAAAAGAACCTGCTGTTTTGTTTTTTTTTTTAATCTGGGGCTGGTTCCTGACGAAAAACTGCGAGGCAAGGCCTCTGGGGAAACAAGATGCTCCGCACTCAAATGCGTGCACTAAGAGGAGGCTGCTGGCTGGCTGCACACACCGAAAGCCCTGACTGATATTTTTTTGGGGAGAGGCGTGTTGCCAAGCTTCCTCCTCCAAGTGTTTATCTAATGAAATATTTCTGCCTTGTGGCGCTATCTCAGGCGGGACGATCGCCAATGTTTGTGCTTTGTACTTCGAATAAAAGGTGAAACATATGAAACAGAGATTGAAGGAAGTCATATTCCTCCTCAACAATATGTTCGCTTGTGGCCTGCATTTCTCTCTGTGACTGTGCGCAAAGGGGAGGCCGCATGTGGAGCTCAGATCTGCTCACAGTCTGCTTTTTGGCATATGAAACATTTTGGCTGAACACCTTCAGTTTTCAGAATATCTGTCTTTGTGCACTTTTTGTTGTGTTCATGTGAACTAACTGTAAAACGTTAAGGTGTGAAATCAGTACTTGGTTATGTTATAATGATAGTTTACAGTCTCCAACAGTTTATTACATTGAGACAAATAACAGAGTAGCAGGAGAGGCAGTTTGACCTCTTTCATGGAGGGACTAAGACACCTGCAGTATAGTTTAAGAATTGACAGAACTTGACAAGCTTGGTGTCACATTCTTGATTGAGCTAGCTTAGACTCAGTGGATTTTGAAAACTGTTGTGTTCTCAAAAAGCAAGCCCTCAGAGCAAACTAGAGGTGCACAGGACATGAAAAATTAGTTTATGATGATCAATTTTTAAATGTTTAGTACATTCTTCATCTATATGCCATTAGATCACCTCTTTTGGTGCAATTTTGCCACATCTCTCGTGTTTTACCAAAAAAACACATCAGATTATCCAGCAGGTCTGCATGCTAGATGCCAGCGTTAAATTGATACCTCGCATAACAGAGAAACATCTGTTGCCATGTTATTGTCAGTGGCTGAAGTTTGTCAAAAGGCCATTATCACAATACCAAAGTTTTACCGATCAATACATCCTTTGGGAAAACTCCTGTTAAGATGAAGCTCCAAGTTTTTGCTCAAGTATTCAATCTGAACAATAAAAACCTGGACAAAATCTATTGTCATGATTACAGTGAGCACACTCACAACAGTCATATGGCAGGACATGCTTTGTAAGTCATGTGAGTCAAAGCACATGATGCAGCCTTCATGAGGTGTTTGATAGAGATTGAAACCACTCCTTTTTTAGTTTCCATGACTTTGCGTAGTAAAAGTCCATCAGCTGATTATGGAGACCATTTTACATGCATTGTGTTCGTGTTCATAACATTTAAACTGTGCAAGCTACAATAAAGACGACAATCATCACAGATGAGGGGGTTACAGTTTGACCACATCAAATGGAGCCTTTCTTTTAGGGCTGTCAAAAATAATCTTTCAATCACTGCATCATGATGTAGATGTAGCAGATGTGACTGTGTTATTCTTGCAGTATCAGTTTTGTTTCCGAGTAAAAACAAGTAAAGGATGATGACATGAAATGTACTTTTTTTTTTTGGTTTACAATGAAGAAACTCTTTGCTGCAGTTGATCTCAAAAGCCGTTTCTAATTATTCAAAGGAGTTCATATTTTTCTGACTGCTTATTTTTAAAATCTAAAAACTAGCCTGGTGCAGTAATGTGGAAAATAAAGGATACTACTTACTGCGTTGCATCTTCATACCAAACTGAATCATTAACTTCATAATGGCAATCGAATTGTGAGACTAGTGAAGATGCACAGCTCTTCTTTCTTTCACTTTCTTTTTATCATAATCCAAAAAACACCTTTATTATATGACTCTTTCAGGAATATCTAAATGAAGAGGCATTAAAGACACTGCTACACATAAACAATATAACATAAAATGATATGAATTTATCCCTAAACAAATGGCAATATATGCTGCAGGAAGAAAAAAAATATTGCAGTATATGTTGTACCTATTATTATCCAGCCTTTTATGGCTCTGTAACATCATGTAGTATAACTGTGCATTGATATGGACTTGGGTTGGGTGTAATCATTTCTTGAACTGATTATTTTGACCCACTCTGTGATTTCACTTTGATTTGTAGTAACAGAGGGACATTTTTTCAAACACATAATTCCCTTTTTTAATAAAAACAATTAAAAGTTATTGAAGTATTATTGAAATTGTTTGTTTTTTGCATTTTCTGCACTAAAGTTTTTCTCATACGTATATTATTCATAGACATGAACACAACTGCTCCAAATATTTAAACTGAAATGGTAATTTGTAACATATTTGACCTTTTTAGTGATTTTTCATCCCTGTGATTTGAAATCTGAGGGCCATTTTGGATTATTATTGAAATTGTGATTAATTCTTCATACTTGTCCTTGTAATGTGTACTTCATGTCGATGTATTTGTGACAGATACTTATTCAGGTTTCTAATTACTGCATCATATTTTAGCAGGCTTTTGACATCTTTTGACATAAATTGTTGCTGTTCTTAAATCTCAGAAAAATGAGACATGTGGCCTGTCGCTGCCCTAGCACAACTGAATGTTGTGCGTTGGTTACCTGATTTCCTACAATCCGTTAAAAAGACTGCAACAGCAAAAGGAAACACATCCTCACCACTGACTGTCACTGCACCCTGTAGCCTGTTCACCTCAGACTTGAATAGATCAGCAATTTGGTGCTTCCTTCCATAAAATGTTATTTAATTCTGTAATTTCCAAAAGCCCAAACTTTTTTATTGTCATTTTAGAAGTCAGGCCCCCTCCTGCAGCTGTCATGTTTCTTTCTGAAATGTCACTTTGCCTGTGTATGTAGTCGCAGCTGTCAGAAAACAGAGTTAAGGTGCAAACATGAACAGTGTCCTACTTGCCTTCCAAGTCCTCCAGAGGGTATAGTTGGGTTTCTTATACTGTAGTTGTTAATTCAGACTTGTGTAATCAGGATATGATGCTTACATGCCCAAACACAAAGCAGGATGCATACTTGGGAATCAAATCAGCAGACAGTTTTTTAACCTTATTGAAATATCCCAGCATTTAGATTAATGCTGAATTTTTGTTGAAGAAATGGTAAACACTAAAGAAGTTTGTGAAGACAGAGGCACAGGTAAAATCAGTGTGGTTAAGCTTTGCTGCAGTTTAAGAGCTGCTGAGCTCAGTAACAGCCCCTCATTCAACATCATGTTCAGCAAGTTTTACACATCCTTAGTAAATTAGTAATCATCCATTTATGAATCATCATTTTACCATGAAGGTAAAATAGTATGTCCTTATTTGAATGCAGAAGACAAGTTGCTATATGGTATGTCAGTTGCTTTTAGTTTTTAGACCTCATCAGTGTGTTTTGGTGGGGGTGTTCATCATGTCTAGAGAAGGCTCTGCAGCTGTACGGTGTGTTTCGTAGTTGAAATACCTCATTAATGCCTTTTAGCTCCCTTGTTGAGCTTCTCACATGGAGGGTGGATGTAGCGTGCAACACCATTTTTATGAAGAAGCAGCAGTGAGTGTAGGAGTCGTATAAATTTTAAATAATGATAAATAGAAATTTCACTGTGTGGAAACTTTTAAAGACCAAGTTCCTCTCAGAGAAGTAACATCCAGTCCCATCTAACTGCAGTCAGCTCATGTGCGTCTTTAAGGCTGCGCAGCATGTTGACCATAGTGAACCTCGTTCAAGACGATTCACTCTGTGTAGAGACCCTAAGTGACGGTCATGTACACTCATGTAGTTTGGTGTAGTGAATGAGATGTATTTGTGGTAATGGGTCATGTGGGTCGAAGCTGTTTGTTGTGGAGCTGGAGTTTCTATTTTTTGCTCGAGTTATGTAGTCATGGGTTTTGACCTTGGCTTGGGGACATGAATCAAATGACTCACGTACTTGCACTTATGCACTGCAACACTAGCAATGCATTTTGTCTGCAGAACGTTTAGAAGACGAACAACTGATGATAATGAATGTGTTACATAACAGAGGAGTAAAACAAACAAGCCTTCATAAGCATACTGCTCTCCTCAACCTGCAGTACATGTGTGCCTGGGTCTTCAACTTTTCTGCGCAATTTCAGCCCCCATGTTCTTTTTCTGATGAGAAATGGACGACAGCAGCATAGAGTGGTGCACGAATGAGTACAAAAAACACATAATTTTGTACTCAGGCTTCCCTCGGCTGAAAGTATATGGGATTTTTGAAGAGCTCTTCAGAAAAATGCCTGAAAGAAGGTCTGTGGTGAAGGCACGCATGTGAGGTTTTATTTTGCAACATAAAATTCATCTGATATTGCCCTGTGTTTGAATTTTAAAGTGTTGTTATTGTACAAGGATGGTTGGCCAGAGACCCTAAAACAATCATTTCTGATGATTTTTTTTAAAAATTAGTCATACACACACCATAGCCACAACCATGAGCACCAACTTGATCAGTTCATTAGACCAGGAAGAACTTCTTAACATGTCAGTGCTGTTAGGAGAGTAATCTGGTGATTAACATGTCTCCAGATTGGAGGGGTAATGTTACATGCTGCTGATGGTGCAGTTAACCAGACTGACCTCCTGTGTTTACATTTTTCCAATTTTTGATTATTATATTTATCTGAAGAAATGTGTTGAGTGACTGTGTTAGCAGCTCCAGTATTTCAGCTGTGTGAAGTGGTGCTTGAAAAGATACTGTCTGGCATTTGTGATTCTCCCATAAAAGATGGTCTCACTGCATAAGGTGATGTGCCAGTCATGTGATCCAAAGCCTTTTAAGTTGCCGTTTTTGTGTTGTTTTGTTTGAAACCAGAACTGCCAGATCTCATTTTCCTGACTTGAAAAGTATGCATTAAATAGCTGTTGTCAGAAAAATGACCACTGAGCATTTAAAGTCTGTTCCTTTCCTGCTTGCAGTAACATAAGCTCTGGATGACTTGGCTATAGTCAAATTCATTGGTGTTAAGATTCAAAGAGTGACCATATTTGCCGGATTCTCTTATAATATCACAAGTACTCTTGAGTGTTTAGTTGACATAAATTCTAATAAGGCTATAAGGTACTCTTAAAGAAACTGTACTGCTCTAAAATTTGTCTCAACTGCAACAATCCTTGGGTGCTGAAAGTCCTCAGTGAGCATGGTCACTCATTAATATGGCACTTGAGGCAGACATTCAGTAGTGCAACAAGGTAAGCTAGAAGTTTAGATCCTGATCTTAACATGTAATTTACAAAAGCCTCAAAGAGGTCAGTCTTTTTTTGAGATTTAGTTGCTCTTCAGGGTCTTTACATGTCTCCTGTGTGATAGCACAAGACAACAAAGGCTGGGAATTCTGATTACCTACGGCTCTTGAATAAACCCTCTGCCATGGTTATGCCCATCGTCTTAGAGTGGCAAGCTTAATACAGAACATGGACTGTAAAAAGCAGAGCCATTGAGATTATGGCGTTGAGCAGCCCTGAACTGACCATTCACCATAAAGTAGACCAGTCAGCCAATCAGAGCAGACTGGGCCCACATGGGGAACAGGGCCTTTGAGTGGCAGAAACTCTAATAGAGCATCTCAGAAAGACTGAGAATACAGCTGGATCAGGGGACTCAGTTTGTGAAAACAGTGATTTTTGAACATCAGTGATTATGAGAATGCTCTAGGGCAGGGTGTAACTACTTGATGCAATACGCTTCGCTGTACAAGTAAAATGTATTGAATACTACTTTCACAGAATTTCCCATGGCTTTGGCTTTTTTTTTTTTTTATTAAAGCACAAAACAGCATGGACAAGGTGCAAAAGAGCCTACAACTTGACATTTAATTTAGATCTAGAGTATGAGCTGCATCATAAAGTTTATTTTCTACTAGCACCTTTTAAAATTCACCATGTTTGATGTTGACCAAGGTGTTTGCAGCTGCTGTAACAGTTTTAGGGGCCATATTGATTCTGTAAAATCTGTATTTATCCACATATTGGCAAGGAGAATGTGACAATATATTGCTGTATTGATTTTCAGCATAGGCCTCCAGCAGTCATCATAAATTGTATTATCCTGAGTTAAGGCAAAATATGACCTCTTTAAACATTTCTATTTTTTATGACACAAATAAGTAACGTTGCAAAGACCATGAAGAAACTAGTTGAGCCTCCTGTTCTCACCTTCTCTATGCATGTCATCTCTACTTGTGCCACTTTCACAGGACATAATTGCGTGATGCGTCATATTATTGACGTACATTCTGTTTCTGACAAGTTCTTCTAAATTAACGTCCGAACTTGTTACTTTGTTAATAGTGATTTTATTCTGAAAGAGCCATATTGTTGAATGTGTGGTTTACATCAGAGGCTTAACACAACTCAGGAGATAAAACCAGACTAGACCACAGATTGAGCGTACAGCTACAGCGCACCGAGGTTCTTTTGGTTTGTGATGTAACCCTAACCTGACACAACAGATGGACTGTCTAGTATATTTCACTCGCACTACTCAACGTGAGCCACTTTGTAAAACAAACTCTCCTTATAACATGTCAAAAGGAGTGAAATATCCTTCCTATAGAGAAGATTAAAGTGTTGATTTCTTTTTCATTCAATAAAAAATGTGGTCCAGATCTGATTGCTACTGAAGCTGTTAGCATATATGCTAATCTCTGTATGAGCTGTCATTTCCTGCCGTCGGCTCACTTGTAGCTCCCTCCTCTTTCTGCTCTAAAGGACGCTGATTGGGCCGTGCCACTTTGGGCCTCGTTGTAGATTGATGTTTGGCAAGAATAATCTGTCTGACAACAGACATTGAATTAGGTTGATCCATCTCCTTAATAGTTAATGTAACCCAGTCACTGCAAAGAGCAGAATAAGCACTGTGACGCGAATCTCTGGCCTTTGGTAGGAAACAAGGCTCAAATATGATCAGAAAGAGAGATCTAGTTTCCTGATGAATCACACTTAAGTACATTGTCATTTTGTCATTTTTAGTCAGGATATGACAGTAGACAGTCATCAAACACACTCACAGAACACCTCCGGTTTTTCACACTTGAATAAGCTGAGGTTGTAATTATTTTCTAATCTAATCTGAGACCAGAATGGATCTACCGCTGTTGGATCTGACTGACGCTGAGCTGTTTGCTGCAGTTTGTACCTCCTCGTGCATTTATATATATTAGAATGCATAGCAGAGCCAATCAGAGCATCTGACAGTGACAGCCGAGCTGTTGCAGCGCTGTTACACAATTAACAGCCCTAAAAAGCAGCAAATAGAAAAGAAATAGCTTGTTCAAATAATCATAGGTGGTCCTCTACAAACATGACAGCTGCACTGATTTAATTTAGTCTAGATTTAAAATAGTACTCTGACAAAATAAGATCCAGGACAAAGGAAACTCTCTGAACGTGTCAAAGGATTGGAATGAAAATGTCAGAAGTGATTTGTGAAGACTGCAGTGTGTGAAGCTAATGTTTATTGACATCCATAAAACGTGCAAAGACCACCGAGTGAGAGCTCAGGACTTTTTTAGATAGCTGAGAAATTTAGATGCATCACAGTGCAATCAAGACTGCATAACAGATTCAGTCTCTTCTGGCTTTGTGGAGGAAATTTCAGATTTAATATTTAGATTCATCCATTATCCATCACTCCAGCTCACTCTGGTGAAGCTCTAAATGGCTCACATGCCAGTTTAAGATGACCCTGATAAGAAATATTGATTAGCTCTATCGACTTTCACCGGTTCATCTGACAGCTTCAATGCTGTTTTCATCACTTGAGTAGAGAAAATCAATTCACATCTCTGATGTTGCAAGTTGACATTTTCACAAGAGGCACCTAACAAGGTGAAATAAGTTCAGAAATAGGACATTACATGCACTGTTATTGGTGCTGTATGTTTGAACTCGACCTCCATTAAGTGTAGGTTGAGCAGTACCCTAAACTATATCTTAATGTAGGTAGAGTAGAATGAAACAAAGAAAGCTTAAAGGGAAAAACAGAGGATGACAAAACAGATTTTTATTCAGAGAATGGATTTGAGGGCCAAATAGTTTTAAATACAGTCGACTCTTGTTTGTCACCTTAGTTAGCAAGATACTCTTTATTATAATAAACCTGTTCATGACCTTACGATGATTTTTTTTTATTTCAACAGATATATTTCTTATTAGGTACAACATTTCTTTTAAAAGAGTCCTGACAAAAAATAAAGCTTCACAGAAAAGTAATAGACAGTAAAAGGTAGTGCTGCACATGTATTTACAAACCTGTTGGTCTTTAGCCATAAACCTATTGTAAAAATCAGGGCTAATTAGACACTGACGTCTAAAATTAACAACTCATTCACTTGATAATACTGACACAGATGCTTTATTTCTTTTGTAAAGAATGCACAATGCAAGGATATTGCCAGTATCTGATATGCAGATACTTTCAAACTCGTTATCACAAATATCGACATCAATACTGATCACACTTCGATGCCAGAATTGACCTTTGCCTTTTGTTGAGATGGTGTGTTTGTGGTGAAAACAGATGTGAAACAAGAAAAACAGCATTTGATTCTCTGAGAGCACAAACCTCCACCAAGGCATTTCTGACATTGTTAGCTGAGATAAAATGTGGAAAAACTGCCATGTCACACAGTAAAAAAATTAAAAAAAATCCCTGGATCCAAATCCTAATTCAGATCACCATCAAAATCTGTTAACTCTCCCCTTGTGCCATGACCAACATTCACCAAAAATGTGATCAGAATCTGTTGAGAAATTTTTGAGTTATTGAAAAAAATGATGAAAACTTGCCTTTCTTACAGTGGTAACAAATACTTTCACCGAATTTCATCACACCACCAAAATGTAATCACTTCTTTTTTGTGCCATGTCTAACATCTCTTTAAAACTCAATCCAAATCTGCTGAGACCTTGTGAATTATTCTGCTCACAGTCAAACAAAAAACAATAAATGCCAACAAAAATAATCTGATTGTTAGAGGTAGTAATATTATTATTTTGACTGAGAGCAAGTATGGGCAATACAAGTGAGTTATTATTATTTTTGTTGTCTAAAACATTCAGTTATAAGTTGGAACACTGGTATATTCAAATACTGCTGAAATTACCGCAGCTTTGTGTATATAATATATATTTGTAGTCTATCTCTATTCAAGTAAAGGTTAAGAGCACAGAGGAGCAGAGTCTCTGCAGATCCTTAAAGGTCTTTTATTTTTACCTGTGAGAGCTCTTCAATATCTGAGTGCAAGTTTCCCCAGACCCTCTTTATCTTTTTTGCTAATAAAAGGCTTTCCAGAAAATAAAGGTGGAAGGTTATGGACGAAATATAACATAAAAGACTGACTTTCATTCTGCAGTTAAAAAATGTAATAATTTTTCGCAGGTCAGGTCTTAAAGGGTTTTAATGAAGGCATGTAGTTTTTCTTGAATGTCTTTTTGTCACCTTGTAGCACATATGAACATTTTGCTGCTGTTGACTTCAGCCGTCTCTGTCATGGTGAATTAATTTGGAGTTTAAGGGCTTTTTTCAATACTTAGCCTTTTTTGCCACTTTGCTCGTCCTCTGGCTTCTTTATGGTGTTGGCTCGTGGTTTGTCGGCAGAGGAATGGGTCCTACAGTTTGTTTTTTTCACTGTGGTTGTTGCCATGTCTGATGCTTCGTGTATGCTACGTGTAAGTGAGCAATCTGAGCCGACAGATTTATCCCAGTGATCATCTTCGTGCAGCGCTCCCATCCATTTTGCTGATTGTCACTCCTCATGCTTCATGCCAGTGTTGCTGTGGCCAGGTCTTCCTCCAAACAGAAGCTGTGCCGTGACTAAGAGAAACATTGCTTTGTGCCTGTTCCCGGTTAAAGCCGATATGCATGGACAGCCAGTTAAAAACAATCTAGCTTCCTCCTCCTCTCCCCCAACAATGACATGTGATCACCTCTGACTGTTGCTCTTGTTTTTGTTGATCTAACATGAAGTACTTTTTGTGTCCACATTTTTCAGACGGCAACTCCAAACTAACATGGCAGTCAGACTGTGCGATGTGGCTTCTCTGCTTAGAAGTGGTTCGTGGGCGCCTGAGCCTTGGACTGGGGTCTGTGGCACTTCTTTTTTCGTAAACACTTGGCGTCTCAGTGCTCAGGCCATACCAATGACGTTAGCTCTAAGTCATGTTCCTTCTGATTCTCAAATCAAATTGATCACATTTGTTGACATAATCACAATTTGGATTTGGGACACTTGGGATTTTGTTTTTGAAAGCTCCCATGTTGTGGCTGTTTGTCTGTATTGGTATGGTCTAAACCTGTGTGCTTTTGATGTGTTTGATTTACTATCATTTTTATTATTTCATTATTGTCTCTCTGCACAAATCAAGTAAAATGCACTGTGGTGATGCTCTCTGCACGTGGTGGGTTGATAAAGGAGGACTCTTCATCCATCAGCCCTCGAGGCCTGCTGTCCCTGACTATGAGCTGCTGTAGGCTTTATGGCTCTGTCTTATGCAAATGAAGTGTTTCACTCTACCGCTAAAGATTTTTTGAAATTTTGCCACTGTCAAACTCTGATAGTTGAATCAGACAAATTAATGGACCACACTGATGTCTAACTAGTCAAAGACTTCAGTTTACTGACAAGCAAAAGCAGCAGTCATAAATAGAAAAGAGGGAATTAAGAGTGCAGGCTCATTTTTTCTATTTTCAACTTTCTTTGTCAAACTATTTTAGGAGCACTGGAAGCACTATTTTGTTGTACAAATCAATCTATGTCAAAGGCACAAATAACAATGGTTAGTTTGCCAAAACCTCATAGGGGATTGAACTCTGATGCTGATGTGGTGACAGTACGAGACATCCAAAATGACACCAAATTCAGCGCTTAAATTCTTTTACCATTCAAGAAATATCGGAGCCAAAGACGCTCAACTCTCAGTGAGCTGTAGGGCTGGGAATCAAAAACCACTTCCTGTCGATAATCAATAAATAGCTCAAGGAATCAACATTGCTCATCTTTATGCTTAACAATTTTTCTTACAGAGTCCTTCCACTAAGCATACTTGATTCTCTCAGCTCAAGTTTGTCACCTTCTCATCAGAGGCAGTGAGCCGGGCAAAGAAGTCAGAGATGCGATAATGGCATACAGATAACAGAGGTGGTCAAAACTAGGGCTGAACAATATATCGATATCGAGATATCTGGCATGAATATCGAGATATGAAATTTTGTCCATATCGTTCAGCCCTAGTCAAAATTGTAGCTTGCTTTTACACTAAATATCGCCAATTTGCAAAATTCCCAGTGTCAGTGTCTAAGAGATTTCAAGTACGGATGAAACGGCAGAAGCATTTGTCAGTGCAGCAAAGCATTAACTATCTGGAGTGCCATGTGGTCGACACTCTGTCCTCTGAAATCCTATGTAGGACATTTTTTTCCCACACAGAAACTCCACAGGAATTGGTAAGAAAATTGGTTTTAGCATTGTTGTCAATCAATCTAGTCAGTTCCCATCCCTCGTGAGCTGTCTGATATATCCCTCTGGTTTAAGAGACACTACAAACTACAGAAGCATTATCACACGAGCTGGGATTAGTGTATTGATTTTATCAACTATTTAGGAACTGTTTTGGCACCACCAATATTTTAAAAGTGAATTTAGCACCACAGTCAGGAGAAAAACTGTTACCCAGTCTCTGTTGGCATCAATGAAAATCAACTACAAAACATAAAGTAGAACATAAATACAAACTTCTTCTTGGACTGAAACGTAACTAAAATTGCAGCTTACAGCTTGTCTATATTGTCTCAGGCAGTTTTGGATAAATTTGCTGACTGAAGCATTAAAACTTTTATTTAATTTTTTTGGAAGTAGTTGCCCAATGTTTTTCGTCTCCTTTTTTACAAAAAAAAAAATCTTACACTTAAACTAATGAAGCCTAAACTAAAGGTAACTGAAGCATTATATCATAAAAATAAAATTATCTCATCAAAACTAAACTTGAAAGTCAAACCAAAATAAAATGAAAAATGCAGACTAATACTACCTTTGCAGGGACACATCAAGGTAACGCTCAACACACACAGCATAAAGTGTTATGTTAATGATGAATTTTATCACTAAAATGTTTTCTGTGACCAAGTTTTCTTCATCTTGGCTCATGAGGCTGGAAATGGTAACGATTAAACAAAATCCCCTTCTATTCACTCCAGTGTGAAGAGAATCCTTTTTTAACCGACTGGTTTTTGGATGTTCACGATGAATTTGTTTGAGGTTTTAACTTGATTTCTTTTTGTCTCTTTAGCAGGTAATTGCTGCCATGGAAACACAGCTGTCCAACGGGCCAACGTGCAACAACACAAGCAACGGTCCTTCAACAATCTCAAACAACTGCTCCTCGCCGGTAGAGTCAGGGAGCATAGAGGACAGTAAAACTAACTTGATAGTCAACTATCTGCCTCAGAACATGACCCAGGAGGAGCTCAAGAGTTTGTTTGGGAGCATCGGAGAAATCGAGTCCTGTAAACTAGTCCGAGACAAAATCACAGGTAACACTGCTGTTTACTTTACTGTGGCTGATTGAACAGTGCAGGGCCCAGCAGATGCAATTATACTGGCACACTGATTTGATTAATCACCATATAAAAGTGTCATCTAAGTTGAAATGATTTTTTTGTTTTTCGAAGCACTATCCCTCTCTCCTTAGTTTGTTTAACAATAAACCCAAATATTGTATCAGTTTAGCCCTGCTATCAGTATTGTCCATGCCATGAGCCTTTTCTGTTTATGCATGCACAGTTTGGGATTTCCTCTTTGTGTATTTGACTTCTGGCACCATAAATTATAAATCATGACCTTTTTACCTCTCAATAAATGCAGAGGCATTTGTTTTGAAAGGCAGCCAATCATTCTGCATCTAATTATGGAGAATTTATGAAGGTCTCTTCCTCCATCCATCTATTATGAAAACCTCCCAAGCTGCAGTGTAACACTGATTTTAATTGCTATATATACTGCTTTAATATGCAGGATGATACTAGTGCCACTAGCAAAATGGCATTTCCAAATCAAAAAGGGACCTCAGGGCAATTTAAATTGATTCTATGGAAATAGGGGTTTCTGTGCAAAAGGGATATATCAGTGGTTTTATTAGGGACATTTTTTAATGATACAGTTACTCTACATTTCTTATTTCTGAGCAGTTACTGGATTCATATGATGTCTTATTTTACTTTTTAGTATTCAGT
The DNA here is from genome assembly GCA_037902135.1 of Cetoscarus ocellatus. Lineage (NCBI taxonomy): Eukaryota > Metazoa > Chordata > Actinopteri > Labriformes > Labridae > Cetoscarus > Cetoscarus ocellatus. Next base: position 41,540 of record JBAMNC010002179.1, on the reverse strand, counting down.
CTCACTGACATTGCTGATTGGCATTTGTTTGTGAATAGGTTGAGGTTGGGTTTTTTTCTATTCAGTGTTTTTTTTGTTTGTTTTTTTTTTGGTCAAGGTTACATGGACCTTTCACTGCCTGCTTGTATTGAAGCCTTTACCTTTTTTATTAAGTTAAAATCTTATTTGTACTGTTTGATGTTGGAAAAAGCTGACCTGTGTTCAGAATTGTGAGCAAGTCCACCTAATGCCCTGTCCTTAAAGTATATTTAGCTGGACTGTGTTTCTCCATGCTTTAGAACAACATGGTCCTCTTTTAGGCTCCAGTTAGACCTTCTCCAAATGGTGTTTCTGTCATAGGCATTTTTTTTTTTACCTTATCAATAACTTTCATACTAAATATTTGACAGCTGCCTGTCCCAAACTTGAGTATGCAGCAGCTGAAATTAAAGCCTGGCAATCTTAAGAGGCCCACCCAAATCCTCCTTCAAAAATAACATAAGACTAAAAAATGTACCTCTGTTTTTTTTCTTTATTAAGATCATTTTAATTTGGATACAGTGATAATAGTGGTGTGACAGTGGTGTGACAGTGGTGTAAAAGTCCTACCTTAAAAATTTAAACATGATCATAACAGGTATGAATACCTAGTAAGGCCCACCAGTGGGGCATGGCCCACTTTTAGAGAAGCACTGTTTAACTGTGTTCATTTCTTCATTACTTCTTCACTTATATTCTACTTGTACCTAAAACTGAGTTGTTGAATTTAAATACCTCAATACCAGCTCAAGATCATGTGCTTTAAACAATACAAGGTTAATTTAAGATTTAGATAAATAAATGGGAATCCACAGTGGCCCTGTGATACGATATTATGATACCTGAGTCTCAGTTTGATTAAATTCTTAACATTTTATGATACACTGAGTATTGTGATACTAGACATTTACGTATAAACTTTTCTTGGCTATGTTTACATCCAGACCCCCCAACCCCCCATTTCTATTAAATTTTGTAAGAAACTCGCTCAGTAAGTTTAGGTAAAAATTTACAGACTAATGTCCATGCTTCGCAACTTAATACAACCCACTCTTTTGTGCTCAGCTTTTTTTTAACTTTTAGCATCACTTCTCTGTAGAGCTGCAGTACTGCTGTGTTGGTGATAAAATGCAGAGACAGAGGCACACGCCTGAGCTCCAACCAGCATGAAATGAAAGCCTTTGATTTTTTAAAACATGGTGAGGCTTTGGGTTGTTGCACATGCTTAGCTTTGACAAGCTAAGCATGTCAAGTGCTGGCTGGTTTTTCAGTGAATCAGCTTAGCATCAGCGTGCTGTCCTCGGCTTTAGCTTTCTCTTGGTGGTGCCAAGTGAGGTGAGCCATATTTCCAGTGTTTTATTCTCATGCGTCACACCTGATTCCTTTCAAAAGTACAAAATAAGTCCACACAACAGATAAAGATATTGACAATGCATTCCTTTTGTTCTCTCCTAAGCTCCCATGTTTGTTTTACAAACTCTCTTCTGCACAACATATGTCACTGCTGCCTACCTCACCGGCAAATGACTCAACAGCACCCTCATGTGGATTCAGAGTAATTCATTTTATTTCTGTTGAACCAAAAGCTTTATTAAATGTTTGAAATTAATACATTGAAAAATATCAATATCCACCAATTGAAATACTATCGCCAAACCAAATACACAATACTATTCATCTTTTTTTTTTTTCCCCACATCCCTGGTGGATGGTACCACAAAAGGGCCAACATATTATTATTTTCAAATAAAAGCTGTCACCATTGAAAGAAAGAGGCATGGCACAGTGGTGAGCTATCAAAAAGAGAAGGCTGGCAGCTACAAAGAGATGCTAAAAATACATGATTTTGGCCTGAGCACAAACCTCGGTATCAGGACAGTGTGGCTGTTAACTTTATTTTCCAATTGTATAACAACTGAATGCTCTTAAGGGATTGCGGACAATTGAGCACAAACATGCAGGAAGGTGCAGGATTTCTATTGGCCCCTGCCTGAAATGCACTCTTACTGCTTGCTAGGTTTGTCTGCTCCATCCATTGGCCCCCGACCTGCTATATGCTTCATTAACCAGTTAAAAATATGTTTAGGTCCATTAAGCATCTCTCTTAATTGAGTCTGTTGTATAGAAAAGAGATCCGAGAGATTTGACAGCTATTTCACTGTTCAGTCTTGGGTTGATGCTGGACTGTTATCTGTGATATTTTCTTAAGTTTTAACTTTTTTTCATGTGTAGCACCTAAATTTCACCAAAATGTATGGTAATAATGCAGCCAAAGCTCTTTTAGCATAGCAAGCTATATCACAGCACAGATGATTGTTACTCTAAACTGAATCGGAGGCACCCCACCTGCTTTGGTTGGTGTTTACATGTAGATGGAAGTCGTGTGTGTGTCTCATTTTGTATTCACCGTGTTTAAACTTCTGTCATGCACAGATGACAAAAACTGTCAAGTGTGTCTCCTTGCATGGAATAACTGTCTCTATGCAGTCATGCATACAAGAAATACATTTTATTGTTGATGTGTGAAATGGGTTGAGCTGAACTGACAAGTTATCCTCGTCTGAAATCAGCAGTGAGAGCCCACTCGGGTGATTGAACATAAAAATGCTTGATAGGCTGCGTAGGAAGGAGGAGCAAGTGGGAACATAGCACTCCTAAATAATTTAAGTGCAAGAAACTAAATAAAACAAGTTGTTAGAAATCAGCCTGCCCTAGAGTTAAAAAGGACTTGAGGTAATACTACACGCCTCCGTAACGAGAGGGGAGCAGTTAGCTTTAAGCCCCCTGATGACTCAGATTTGCAGACCAGCTCTTGAAAATCCAGTTTGGTCTTTGGTTGACCTCAGAAAATAAATAAAAACATTAATGGATGAGGAGGAATTGTTTCAAAAGCGTAGGTTCCTATATGGTGCTGTATGTTTACTGTGCTTTAACTTTCTAGACAAGTTATTAGAGACTGTTCTTTAAGAGCAGAGAAACAGATTGACATGGATTCAGCCAGAGAGTTTGACCTTGTGGACGTGCTCTCCTTGCCTGCTGCTGAGGATTTTTGGCACCAGTACGTTTAGAGGGTTTTAAAATAGTTCATGGTTGTGTAAATTAAGATGGTCTTTGTTGCAGATTTGATTAAGCAAGCAATATCATCCTGTCTTTGCTTATCAAGGCCTTTTTTATTTTTGGTCAGAGCCTGGCTTACCAGAGATTTTTCTTCATGTCTTAAATGGAACAATTCTTCAGAAAAAGTGGTATAAAGGAAACTTTATTATATGTCTATTTCTCTAAAAGATATTCCAAAGGCAGGGTACACATTACAAGGTTTTTTGTCCAAGTTTGGGGGAAACTCGGCCAAAGTTTAAAAAAGACCCGATGGTGTCATGATCATAAAGATTCTTTCCTGTGGTGTGAGTTGCGGTTAATTGATTTCACTCTCTCCAACCTGGGAAAGGATCAGGGCCATCCTGATTTAAAATCAGAAGTATTAAACGTTTTTGAGAAATTCTGTAATGTGAGCAACACCAAGGGACAGCAGAGAGTGTACTAGGGCTAACAAATATGTGGAATGAATACAGTAAATTCTGTTAAACTGGCGAGTCTTGAGTTAATAAAGCTCTCAGGAATCAGTCAAAATTGAGCAGTCTGAATGACAAGATCACAAACAATATAAAGTTGATTTGCGGAGCACAATGTCAATAGCATTAGCTTCGCTGACACCTACATACTTGCAAACTGCACTGCTCCTGTCAGATGTTAGGCTTGCTATCCATTCATTTTGTAGTGTTCATTCAATGTCTTTAGTCACATACAGGTTTCAAGGTATAAATCAGCGGACTGAGGTAGAGCTACAGGGATCCCAGTGGCTGCACTACAGTTTGGTTAGAGCACATGAAAACAAAAGTATTCCTGAATATAATGTATCAAACATTCGTCTGAAAAAAAATTGCAATATTGGTCCATGTTGCCCAGCCTTACCCTGAATGGTAGAATAACTGAGGGCGAGTTGTTTGACTGACTCAATGAAATGAGCCTGTTGGAGTAAATCTGATCTGATACACCAGGCTGCTTGTTTATGTGCATCTTTGCATTCATGTGAATCTTTTATTTTATGCATCACACAGTTCTGTAGATCCGTGAGAACTTGTGATATTTTCCAGTGTGGGGTCTGTCTAAAACAAGCATGCAGCTCAGTTTATGTTCACACCAGTTTGACTTTGTTTTTAGACTGGGAGCTTCTGTTAGATTGGATCAGGGATGACAGTTGCAGCGGCGTCTTCAGTGAAGCAAAGTGTGTGGATGATGTTTTTTCACTGCACGATTCTGAAGGCTCTTTGCCTCAGTGGTGATCTGATTTGAAGGTTTTCTTTTTCTCCATGTAAAACAATAGAAATTCAACCAGATGGAAAATGAGAGTTTTCAGCTCTTAGCTGGCGTAAAAAATGTACCAAAAACTTCAGATGGGCCTACTTTTTAGGTGTAGGGTGAGGGTTGTCTGAGAGAGTAACGAGGGATGGACAATATTGAGTTTTTGGTTTGGAAAAAATAAAAATAGATGCCAGGCCTGATGTTGGCAAAAGATTTACAACAAACAGTACTATAACTATCCCCCTCAAAACCATCTCCATAAAATGTTAAGCGGAAAGGGGATGTTATTTTTTATATCTTTTGCAATCATGTAGTCTTGAAAAGACAAAAGGAAAGGAGTGCTACCTGGACTCAACAGAGTTAGTTTGAGGTGCTCTTTGGAATGGGAAATAATAATAAAGGCATTTTAATAGTATAAAGAGTGCCTTGGAGTCTTTTCTTTTTGCTTCAATCATGTAGTCTTGTTGAAGGGGCATCTTTATTGAACACTATTTTTTTATCACTTTTCTTCAAGGCCACATGTCGACATTGCGCAGTTTGATGTTTAATAAAAGACTTGGTGTGAAATTTGGCTTTCAGTCCATGTTGATTTGACTGAAAACTGACTTTGTTTATGGTGTCCCTCTCATATTATTGGTTTGGTATCCGTCTAGGCAGATAAAAGCTTCAAAATTTAAAAAAAAAAAAAAAAAAATCTGTAGATATGAAACATTTAGTATGTAATTATGTCATGTCTTCATGTAACATAATGTTTGACCTCAATTTCACTTAATGTCTGCATGAAGACACTAACATTGTTTTTTAAGAAAAAAAAGGCTTTTTTTTGTTCCTTATTCGGTTTCCAAGCAAAGAATATGAAATGGGTCTATTTTAGTTCGGTGAAGACACATCTCTCTATCATCGAGTTCAGAAATATTGGCATGTCTGCAAAAATCCAGTATTGTGCATCCCTGAAAAGTAGTCAAGGATGCTTCTATTTACTGTTTCTGCAATGATGCTAAATTGATCCTACCAAAATCCCTAACAGTACCCAAATTAATACTTTTAACAGTTAAAGAGCATTAGCTTTATTTACTCATGTTTGGCGGCTCATATGATGATGCTGCCGTTTCCTGTAAGGTCATCCCCTTTAGACAGAGAGATTAGTCGGACAGCTCACAGAGCAGGGTTAGGATCTTAATAACTAATATTCAGAAAATGCTACCAAGATAAAGCACCAAAATCAGGCCGGTAACTTTTGTGTGTTACTAGATCCACCTCAGCTGATAGAATTATTGGAACTGTTCAAGTAAACATTAGAGCCTTTACGGGCTGATTTGTTGATATTTTGATGGTTCTTGATAGATTAAGTAGAGCTGGGTTAACATGAACTAGATTTCATATATTAATGCATTTTAGCTGCAGTGCTTAAACACTAAGCTTATTTCTTTGTTGGTTTTGTGTAGAAATGTTCTTTATTTTCCAAGCCCCAGTTTTCAGTATGTGCCTCAGTTTTTCACAATTTGTTTTTTTTTCTTCAAGGAGTCATTACATTTGATTTATTTGTCGATAACCAATTTGCATATGTATCCAAACTTTTTTTAGCCATAACAGTACTGATGTATGGCAATTACTGATAGTTCTTATGCATTCTAAGTATTGTATCTATTTTGGACAGTCACAGTAAAACTAGCTTCATCTTCTCAGGGATATAACATCCTGCTGACAGAAAACTTGACACAATAACTCCACAAACTTAATATTGAATTTTGAGATTTTAAAATTGCTAGAAATTTCCTAATCTCTCGATACCAATAATCAACTTTTGGAGCAGTTACCCATATCCTTCTGATTATATCATGCATCCCTTGCTGTGTTTGGTCATGTTTGGCAGACAAAGGATTCAAAACAAGTTCTTGAATGAGAGGACTTTTTAAAAAGCTGACTCTTTCTATTGTAGAGCAATTTTTTTTTAATCATTGCAGTACTTCTGAGGCATGTGATGTTTCTGTGTAGCAGCACACATGAGCTGCATCTTACCAGCAGTCTGTTCCAAATGATGCCGTTAGACTAGCATTTTCAGAAATCCTTTTTATTAGATAAAAGCGTGAATTGGGACGAGAAAAACTGACTTGAGCCTCAGTTGGGGGAGAAATTAGGCCCTTAATGTTATTCAAAGCCTCGGAGTCATTTCTCAGGAACGATGCTCTGATTTCAATTTGAGCTCTACATAAAATCCTACCCCCTCCAGACTGTTTTGCTTTTGTCTCTCCCTCGGCCCTGTGGCAATGGATTTAAGCCAGCCTACATCTGTGTGCTGGTGCTACATCAGATGTTAAGTAATCACCAGAGAGATGCACGCTTCCTCTTTGCTTTAAACGTTCTCGCCTTGGCTGCTGCAGCTCAGTCTTTGTGTCGTTTTTTTCCTCCCACTATGGGCAGCACTCGCCTTTCACTGGCAGCTGGGTGCAGCTCAGTGTTTGAAAGTGCATCACAGCGTGTCTCCTCTACTCTGTAATATTAACTGAAAGTGAGCAAGTTGTTCGTAATAAGAACATGTTAAAGGCCTCCCAGTCATGGCGGTTGACGTAGCTCATGCTTGACGTTTCCACAGGACGACATCACTGCGAAGACGCAGTGTGCCCACATGCAGCGTTTACAGTAGAACATGGGAAGGCATGCAGGCGATGTGCCCTCCAGGCTTAAATAAAAGTGTCATTTCACCAGCTCATTTCAAAGGCTCTGCACGTTTCTCCTGGCTATAACAGTCCCAGAGATGCAAGGTGAAATTAAGTTTATGAACTTTATTTGATCACAGCAGAATAAACCCACGAGAGCAGTGATTCATGGTGGGAAGATGGATAAAGAAAGTATGGCTGCATATAGGGCATTAACGCTACAAGCTATATTTGACGCTCTGCTGTCTGTTTGAATTATCTCTACAGATATCCATGAGTTCTCATGACATATTCTTACAAAACATATGAAATGTTTGTTTCACAAGATCATCTATTTCAAATGACTGACCAAATTCTAAACAGAGTTCTGTTTTTTCTACATTCTTCGTAGTATGTCTAAGGTACTCTGATGTAGTTAAAAATCATTTTATTTAACTTTGGGTGTGTCAATGTGATTTGACTCGGCTGAGTCTTTGTAAGGACTCAATTGACCACCACTCATGTCCTGATGAAGACTCAACTAGGTGTTCTATGAAGACTACCGCAATTTCTCGATTTTAACACGCACGTTTTTGCTTTTAAATAAGCTCTAATTTTCCGTGTGCGTATTATACACGAGAACAAGCAAAATACTTAAAATATTTTGTCTCGCCAACATCACGATTGCAACACATCTGATACAAAAAGCCGAAATATTCTCTTTCTCTCTAAAACATTCCCGCCAAACTTGCATAATTCTTATCAAACTGATTGTTAAACTGTTCTAATCAAATAATTTGGGTCTTAATTAGTTTAACTTTGTGTAATCATCATTAATTCTCAAGTGTTACCACTCACTGGCAAACACAGAGCGTTGCCATCTTGTGAGCAAGGGGATGCAAAATAGCTGCACTGTGATTGGTGGAAGACATCGGCATGTTGATAGCTGCTCTCTGATTGGTTGGTACACTACGACTGAGCATGCTTGGGCAGAAATCGAGTAATTGCACATGTGTGAAGCCAAAGGTGTTTCCGCATCTGTTTGAGAGAGAAAATTGTGTATTTGTTGTGAAAATACTGAAATTTCATTGATTAAAACTTTGAATAAAGGTCATTTTTGAGTAGTCTGAGAGAGTAAGGTTTGGTCAAATTTTGGGTGCGTGTTGTATTGGAGTACAGTGTTTTTCAGGCAAAAATCGTGAAAATATGGGGTGCGTGTTATAATAGAGTGTATGTCAAAATCGAGATATTACAGTACCTTTTTTCAAAGGGAACTACTTTGCAATTTGGTCTCCATGTGCTCGTTGGAAATGTGAGCTTCGTCGTCTGTCCTTGAAAAGCACCTGATTGTTTACATCAGTACATGTGTTGACCAAGCACTCGCCCTAATGGTTTTTTTTTTCTAATTCTCTTATCATTTCTACTCAAGGTGTAGACCGCAGCCCCCTGGTTGGCATCAGAGATACTGCAGGTGGGCCAAAAGAGGTCATTTACAATGAATTACTACCCTAAGAATATTTTTAAAATGAAATGTTTGAAGTGATCATGAAATATATTTCTGCATGTTGATAGGTTTTACAAAGGCTCAAAAACTTACAAAACTGAGGCCAGAAGATTAAGTCACCTGTTACCTTTTATAAACAATTTTTTTTTTTTAAACCAAAATCAGAGATCAACTGGTGTTCAAATTGGTGGATGACCTGGGTTAGGAGTAATACTTTTTTGTCTGACTGTCACTGTGGCTGGTGGATCCAAAAGTCTGCTAGATATTAATTTTGTTTTTGCCTGATGAAGGGCTAGGACCTAACATGTAACGTCTGTGGTGATAACCCTCTTTGAAATTGCCTCCGGAGCAGCTTTTAGTGTGCAAACCTGTAGCTTCTTTTTGCTACTGTATTTTGTGACTAGCACCCAATATTAAACTTTTTTGTGTGTTTTTTTCCTTTCTAATTTATTGTACCAGCCAGTTTACCTTCATGGTAGCATTTAGTAATGATTTGTAACACTGATATCAGGTCTTGGTATTCAAGCAGTATTTATCTCTGAAGGGTAATCATTTTTAAACTACATCACATGTCGTTTAAATTGCTCATAAACAAAATTATTTTGAGTTATTTTACTTCATAATTTTAATTGTCCATTACATCTGTATCCTCAATGTTGGATTTAACTAAAACTAACCCTCAACTGAGAGCAAAGATAATCAGTTCATTTGTTTGACATGGGGATGCATTATATTGGATTTTTGCAGATATCTGATAATTCTGATATTTCTGAGCTCATTATCACCAATATCAGTACATATTTTTTGTCAAGGGCATAAAGCCTTCACTTAAAAAAACTGACCTGTTCCTTTCACAATGATAGTCTAATTGAGTAAGAAACTGATGTGAAGTGAGAAAAACATAATTTCATTCTTTAGTTAATTTTCTTTTGGTTCATAAAAGTGGACATTCAGTGATTATGATGGGGAACCACTATTTTACATTTGTACAGTCTTCCAATATTACAGCCAATATATGGAATTTTAATATCTGATGATACCAGTGTAATACTGATCACACTGTAAAGCCAAAGTATAAAAATATAAAGTTTCAGGATGTGAGGAGAGTCAGTGCCAACAAAAAGTATTACAGTGGAAAATGTTTTGAAAAGTTTTATTTCATGGTTGCACATTATGTCCGGCTCACCTCATGGGGTTCTGTCACACATCAATCTGTTGCTTCTCTTTCACTACCACCATGGCCGTTACATTGTGCGAGCTCACTAGACGCTGAACAAAATGCTCACAATTGGCTCGTGCTAATGTTGCTACCTGGTACTTGAAGCCCCTGCAGCTCCAGTTAATGGCTAAAACACGCCCCAGAAATGCTCCTCAATCCAGATGTTAAATGAGGGAAAAGAAAGTTTTCATTACACTTTGTAAGAACAGAGCGGTTTTGAGTATTTTGATCTACAAAGTGGAGAGAAATTTTATGTAGGCTGAAGGATATATCCTTATCCTCTTCCTACACCACGTTCATCACAAACATGAGGACAATATGCAAAAACTGATGGTAACATTAACCAGACAGTAGTCTGCAAACCAACTTCATAGTTTACCAACTACTCTGAATCCTTGTAAAAAGAATTGCCCTTCACGCTGACCCCTGTGTGGTTTCTTGGGTAAAGATCCAGTGGTTAAATGCAAACTTAAAACTTTGGTCAGATTTTTAGTGAAACATTTGTATTATGAAGTCTTGATATTGTGCAGCATGTAAAACTGTTTTATTAATACACGATATTCCAGAGAATCACGGCTGATGTTTGATTTAGAAAAATATCTGTAAATTTTGCAAATGATGGACAACCGCAGCCCCTGTGGATTCCCATCACTACATGCATGCATCTTTAATCACTGCTTTGAGCCTCTTCTGTGCTGTAATGTGAATTTTGGGCGTGTGAAAATGAAACTCCTCTCTGATCACATGAAGTCTTAGTTAACAACTGAGCTGTTTGCGTGCCGTTTTAATACGCCAGAGCAGCTCGAGCTGGTGAACTTGACCGGCAGTGGAATTGCAGAGAGACCCGGCAGCGTGGGTGGAGGAAATTGAATTGCCTCTGTGCACATAAAGAGTGGGTGTCAATCTATTGTACATTTTAGAGATAAACTGTGGAGGGAGTGGAACACATTGAGCCGTGGCTACTGCACTGTGCCAGAGACGAGACGCTGTATAAATGCAAAGCAATTTTTAATTTCAGATGTTCTGTCTTGGATTCATTTCAAGATTTAGTTGTTAGACTAATAGATGTTTGCTGAGAATGAGCTTATGACTTCTTCATTTTTCATGCTCTGCCAAATAAGACATAAAGATCAACTGTTAGCCTCTGTAATCTCATACCATTTAAATAGTGTTAGAAAAAGCTGCATTATCTGTGTTCATCACGGGAGAAAAGAAGTCTTTACACTTTAGTGCAATGAGAGAGGTGTCCTTGAGAATCATCAGAAACATCTGAATAAAGTTGGTGAGACCTTTTAGTTTTTTTTCTAAATGCCTTTCTGTTCTTTTCTTATTGCAGGAAATCCCAAATTAATGCCTTGCCTATCATTGTCAAATAATACGCAAGACGTGGTCAGAGCTTTGCCTCACATCATCATTGTTAAGTTTTTATTTATTACCAGCATTTGCATTTAGCTTTGGTTTTGATTAGGACCACATAGTGATTTACAAATATCAGGGAAGTAATAATTAAAAAAAAAAAAAAAAAGATCCAATCCAACTACCACTAATTTATTTTATCAACCAATTTAAACCCAGACTCCATTTGTGTTAGGAACGGATCTGAAACCAGACAAATTGTATTTAACTTTATTTTGATTGGTCCTGCATTGTTTTTAAATGTTGTCGTGATAAGGTGAAGCATCACAGCATACAAACAGATTCTGCATATATTACAGCTAACGTGTGTGATACCTGTGGTCAATTCCTGTGACAGTATATCAGCAGAAATTTTTTGATATTCAAATACCTCCTTAAATTTCTTTGTGATCGACTAAGCATTTATCAGGGGTGAGTATTGGCAGAAATCTGGTGGTACGAAACACATCAGGTAATACAGTATTGTGATTAGGGATGGTAATCGAAAAACCAATTTAACAACAACTTTTTCAAGGAATCTATCATTAATATTTTTCTTCAGCAGTTCCTTCCACTTTGTGCTCTTATCAGACACAGTCAGCAGAAACAATAACAGAAGTCAAAGATATGATCATGGCCGACAGGAGACAGAGGAGGTCATAATTGTGGTATGATTTTCTACAAAAAACTTTCTGCATGTTTAGTGGGTTGAATTGACCAGCAACATGCAGAGGCATTCTTTTATACATCCCAATATTAAATATCTGGAGTGACATGCTTGACATTGTTGCGGCTGAAACCCACAGAAAATCCACCAGAATCATTAAAGAATTGAACCTATAAGCAGAATCGATAGTGGAATTGATGTCAATAAATTGTATCAATTCCAGTCCCTAATTGTGATACTGTAAACAGGCAACATTTCACTTTTGTACTAACTTGTCTTTTTTTCAAACAATTCTAATGTTAAGAACCCACAATATGATACTCATTAAAATACAGTTTCCAATCAGTGTTACTTACAAAGCATGGATAAACTTTGTCTGTCCCAGTGACAGATCTGCTTTTCTTAAAGTATTTATCCACCTATATACTGTTGACCAACATTTCCAGCTATAATCTGCTAATACTGATATCGTGCCAATATATCAAACTTTTTTGTTTGTATTATTACCACCGCCAAGGAGGTTATGTTTTTGCCGGCGTTGGTTAGTTAGTTTGTTTGTTTGTGTTCGAGATAACTTAAAAAGTTGTGGACAGATTTGGATGAAATTTTCAGGAAATGCGTGGAATAGGATAAGGAAGAAATTATTAGATTTTGGGACTGATCTGGATCACCATCCAGATACAGGAATTTTTTACAGGATTCTTTAACATTGCGAGATAGGACCATTTTCGCCGAGGTGGACTGAAGCTGCTTGGCGGAGGTCTGCGCTGTCTGAGTGCTTTTCTAGTTGTTTACCTGCATCTCTTTGTAATGTTGTACTTAACTGCGGCACATCAAAAAGCTGTTTGCTCACCACCCTGACATAACATTATAAGAAGGCACAAATTTCTGGGGCCGGAACTGAAATGCAAAGAATCTTAGTTTGCCCTCCTCAACTTAGGAAACACATTTTACTGACTTTTTTAATTGAAACGATAAGTCTAACAATCTGTTCAACCAAACTAGATGTATAATGTAAGGAAAACAATCTGAAATGAAAATAAGCACAATGCAACCTTTTATCCCATCTGTGGCGTTTTCCATCCTATGTTAGCGTCAAACTAAAAAACCCAGAAGTACATTTTAATTCATTTTGTCAAATCTTGCATATTTCTAAGGAACGTGTTGGTCCCCTTTTAAGGAGTAATATTCCTTCCCATAATAATTTGCCTTTATGTTTCAAAACACCTCTATGCCTCCTCGTAGTGCTATGTCCCTTACAAAAAATATACCTCACTTTCTGAGGCAGTAAACACGAATGACAAAGATGAGGTCAAGTCATTATTGTGAGGCAGTGTAAAATATGACTTGGTGTTGAAAGAAATGACACCAGAAGCACAATGGGCGATGTCTGTGGTTGTTTGATTTCAGCAAAGTGTTGTGACATCAGCAACATGCTGAAACATTTTCAAAGCAGCACAAAATTTAATGTCTGGAGTGTCACATGTTTGACTTTTCATTTAGAAAACTTTGAAAAAAATGTTTTCAGTAATGAAATGGCTGAAGAATTGGATCAATAAGCAGAATAGATCATTGCATTGGTATCAAATTTATCATACCAGTTCCCATGCCTATTCCATAGTGCTTATAATATTATTAATTATGAAACATTAAATCATTTATCTGGAGATTCATCATGAAATTTGTGCTTTAACAGGGGCTTAAAACATGCACCACTCTTTAGATGCAGCATCTTTTCAGAATTTGTTTTTGCCCTCAGCCTTTTAGTCAACATGGTGTTTTTGGTCTTGTGCTTGCAGGGCAGAGCCTAGGATATGGATTTGTGAATTACGTGGACCCGAAGGACGCTGAGAAAGCCATCAACACCTTAAATGGTTTGAGACTTCAGACCAAAACCATCAAGGTAAGATGTGATATGTTTTTTTTTTTTTTTTTATACAAATTCACAACAGGCATGGACATGTTCATTCTTATCCCCAGAGAGCGACCTAATCAGGCAGTCATACTCCACTCACCAAAATCCTTTACCATTCATGACCGCTAGCAAAAAAAAAAAAAAAGAATCCAGGCTGCTGAAGACGGGCTCTGAGGGCTGGAGTCGAGGCATAATGAGGCAGGAGAAATGTGGGGTGGAAAGGGAGCCTATTGTTAATCTGGGCACACGCCGCTCTGCCTGGGCCTCAAGTAGAGCAGAACTGTTTCTATGGTTGCATGTGCTGTAGCACTGCTGTATGTCTTTACAGGGAGGTGGCTGCTATTAGCATTCATCAGGCAATGTAGCACTCAATGTGCTGCTGGAAAACCTCATTTGCTTTGTATAGTGCTGCAGGATTTGTGGACGGCGGAGACAGATTATTAGATGTGATATTTTTGCAGTGGTCTTACGAGCAGCAGGCCGGATTCCTCCTCACATCTGCAGAGAGGCTTTTAATGAAAATGTCTGTGAGCAAAAACACATTTAGTGATCGAAAAATCCACGTTTGAATAGCACCAGATTGTGAGCTGCACGCTTGATAATTTCTGTATTTAACATTTGAATATTAGAGCTGAAGATGAGGTGTGTTAGGAGCCGTGCCTCTTCGCTCTCATGAATCAAACAGAGCACATCTCTTCTCCTCACCTCATTCTCGGTTCATACCTCTGAAAGTAGAACATGGCAACATCTTTTTTATACATCACACATACAAAATCCTCTAGCCGCTCTGTCAGAAGTGCAAATAAACCCGGCGAGGTAGAGGAATATACTTTGCAAACATTAGCATCAAATGAAGTGTGAAGGTGAGACTGCGAGGGAGGGAGGGATGAGGAGAAGCGAGGGAGTAGCCCGGCTGTGGGCAGGGAGCTTTAGCTTTCACGTCCGCTTTGTCAGCCTTCCCTTCAGGGCAGAAGTAGGGCGAGAGAGGAGAGAGAGAGGTGGGGCGACCGAGTGGAGGTCTTATCGATCTGAGAGCACAAAAAGGAATCCTTTTTGAAGGTTTAATTAAAGTGAGTAAATCCTTTTCATACAATCCAGTGCATAAGACTGCAGAGAGGGACCTGCTATAGGACAATTTAAGACTGTAATTAAATACAGCGCTGGTGCTGTTCAGATAATTGACAGTGCAGTCAGCAGAGAGAGGACTCCTCCTTGCTCTAAGTCTCTATATTAATGCTCAGCATAACCAACCTGAAGCCTTTAGCAACTACATATAAGCTGCTTTACTTCTTCTGCACAACATCGAAGAAATGAGGGATGGACAATGATTTCAAATATTTAAACAGTGATTTACTGATTTAACAAAAAGAACGGTTCATGTAATCGCGTCCTAACAGCACTGAGTGGCAGATGTCGTGTTATATTGCACAGCTCACACAATGTTTTACTCTTTCCCTGTTTCTCCTTGTAAACAGCACATGAAGTGCTTTTATGAAGCAGGTGGAGAAACGAAAATGTAGTGTTTCCTATTGACAAATGTTTGATTTAAAGGTTGGTCTATATACAGTTACTAATGAGGTGAATAAAGTTTCTCTTATTTGTTGAAGTGAATCATTTCAGTCCTACATGTGAAAAAGAGTGAGACGAGCAGAAGAAAATCAAAAATCCTCCTTCGCATTGCTTTAAGCAGTAGAAAAGAAAATCTAAACAAGGCATCAGGTTGAAATGCTGCACCACATGGTGCTGCATTGCTCATGTGCTGTTCAGACACTCCAGCGGTGGTTCACTGTAATCAAACAGACTTTGTTGCAGACTCACCTTTTGTGTCGAGCTGTTGGGACTTAGATCGTGACTAGTTTTTATGAACTGGTTGTAATGAGGGACTTGGGTCAGCCCATTCAATACCACTCGCGACACAGATAAAGATACCACACGTCATAATAAATCATGTGGTAATATTCTACTAGAGTAGTTTTAAACATTTAATGCAATATTAAAAGAATTACAATATATGCAGAAAAAATAGTTTCAAACTACTTTTGCTGAAATAGACTTGGTCCCTGCAGCATAGATAAACTTGATTGTCTGTCCCAGTGACAGAATAAAACTGATAGACCGTGCTAAACAAATTTATTAGACCACCTGTCGTCAGAACAAGAAACATCAATACTTTAGAAATCAATCAAAAACTTGATTAAAACTAAAATGTTGTTATTGGATATACATTTTGAACAGGAATGAGGAATTTCAAACTGAATTCACCTTTTTAAACCCAAATATGAGGCAAGGCAAGTTTATTTGTAGAGCACAATTCGTACACAAGGTAATTCAAAGTGCTTTACAGAACAAGAAAAATGCATTAAAATCACTATACAAAAACAAAAAAATACTTATTATAAAATGAACTTTAAAAGAGAAGAGTGCAGATAAGATCCTTTCAGTCATATGCACAGTTAAATAGAGCTGTTTTGAGCCTAGATTTGAGCATTGTCAGTGTAGAGGCCTGTTTCACATTTTCAGAAAGACTGTTCCAGATTTTAGCTGCATAAAACTGGAACCCTGATTCTCCATGAGCTGCTCACTGAGCTTCTCTTAAGAAGTCAGAAATGAATCAAGCATAACATTCAACCACTAAAACAAATTTTTTCTGCTCAGGAATGCAAGTGAATAACTAATATGACATCTTAATCAAGAAATAATAATGAGCAACACTAAATTTGAGTGTTGGTGCTTTGAGATGATTAAAAATATTTAGCACAAAGTGCTCTTGAAGTCTTGATGCAATGTCAAAAAGTATATTGAACAGAAATTAGTGCGACGACTTCTATTTGGTATAATTATCCTTTTTTTTTTTTTTTTTTTTTTAAGTTTCACATTCCAGTGCTACCTGCCTTTTGGAGTTTGCAGAGGGCTGATTGAAAAGGAGCAATGGCCTGCATTTGGCCCTGAGACCATAGTTTTGACACCACTGCCTTAAAGTACATGAGCCCTGAACTTGGTATCATCAAGGAAAATAGACCTGTTGCTTTGATTGTGTTAGCATCAAGCTAACAGACGCAGATGGTCTGTCCCTCAGAACAGTTGATAGTTTTTCAAATTATTAAAGTTTTGTTGCTTGAGGTGCACATCCCTTGTAGAAATGTCAAACTAAAAATGGGACGGTGCACTATGGAAGAAAAATGACTTTCTGACATCCTGGAGGTGTAATGATGTATCGATCTGCAGTACGAGGTGGATGGCTCTGACTTTCTCTCTGTTTTCTAATACCTGGCTGTGTTTATGGACGAATGTTGATTTATGCTGCATATTTATCCAGCCGGCTGCTGAGGGCTCCGCACACATCTCCACACTTTAGAGACTGGACCGGGCAGCGTTAGTTTTGAGAGGCAGTCACACAGCTCTGTTTTCTTATGCCACATCAGGAAATTCTGAATTTATTTCTAAATGAAAGCTGTCTAGACCGGCCTGATGCTGCATCCATCTCTGTCACATTTCCAACTGAGACGACAGACAGAAAATATACCAGACCAACTTTAATGTTTTTTCTGGGAGACTGATGCCAGCGTCCATAAAGATGACTGGAGGACAAACAGACAAGTGCTTGCATTGAGTCAATCTAGTGCTGGGGTGTCGTGTGCATTTGCTTTTCATTAATACCTAAAACATAAATACCATGGATACCTGTTGAATACATGGCAAAAAATATTACTTTCTCAGGGCAGTATTGTAAACTTGTCGTGTTAAGGTAATAATTGAAAACTCGGAGACATTGTATACGTGACAAAATGCAATACTGCAATTGTTTTTTGCTACTTAGACAGTGAAAGGACTTTGCCTAAAGTATTAGACTTATTTCTCTCCAGTGCACCTGCATAACAAAATGGAAACCATTGTTTTGAAGGTTTTGCACTTTGCAATACTGTCATGGAAAAATTGGAGTAAGACAATAGAGCCTTAAAGCATGAGATTTATAAGTAACATTTTGACAATCAGCACTGTAGTTGTCTAAGAGCACAAAAACAAGCAAATCTATATTTGTGATTTGTGACTGATTTTTCTTTAGAGGTGACTTTTTTGTTTGTTTTTCAACCTCTATTTTTTGTCAGTGTCACTCAGCTCTAACACATAGCTCTAAATCAAACTCAGATATTTGATTGCGTAAATCATAGCCTCAGTTTCCTGTTCTTAGCTGGCAGGACTGGCACCCAGAGCCGGCCTTTACTGCTGTGGCCCATCAGCTCCAAAATTTGAAGTGTTGTGTGTTCAGAAATGATTAGTGTATCCTGGCTGTAAGGGGTGGTTGTTTGAGTTACTGTTGCCTTTTTATCATCATGAACCACTCTGGTCATTTTTCTCTGTTATCTTCTATCAACAAGGCATTTTTGGTCAGAAAACTACTGCTCACTGGATATTAGGGCTATCACTGTTCCCAAAAACCAAACTCAATTGGTTTTTAAGTATACACACTAATAACATTTATATTCAGACCTCCTACAGCTCAGATGCAACACGGACACGGGGTATTTCGAATAGATCATTTTACTATTTACCTCTTCAGGCCACATCGATGGGCCATATGTCTTTGTATCTTGCAATCTTGTCCGTGATGGCCTTTTCTGGTGCCTCTGGCAGGCTGAGGAGGACATGGCCACATGGGGCTGAGCAACTGACGAGGTGCCACTAGGTGGCAGAATTGGGTGGGAGAACAACAAATGGGCCTGCGAATTTGTTCTGGATGGGAAGTTAGCCAGCTGCTTTGCACATTATATATATTTTCCCATATTCCTTTTTTTTCCTTTTTTATTTTTTGAGAATTCAATTTTAGTATTTTACACAAATTTAACCCTGAGACACAGTATAAAGTAATGAAATATAATCACTCTCCTTCAGGTGGTCCTCATACGTATCTTTATGGGTCCAGTCAACAGTATGCTGACAACATTTGTAGAACATTTGATCTCCTGACACATAATAATTGCTGGGAAACTGCTCTGCCATGTACTTTGGAGTTAGCCAGGATTTTCGTAGCTTCTCTGCCAACTTAGCCGGTGTCTCAGGCAGCCGCTTCGTCATATTTGCATTGTTATTGAGGGGAGGGGGAGGGGAAGTAAGGCGTGCATTGTCCCCAGCCTTAGTTACCCCTTCAAATTATTTTCCTGAGATGCATTCCTGTTTATTTAAAAAAAAAAATAAATAAATAAAATAAAATATATATATATATATATATATATATATATATATATATATATATATATATATATATATATATATATATATATATATGTATATATATATATATATATATATATATATATGTGTATATATATATATATGTATATATATATATATATATATATATATATATGTGTATATATATATATGTTACGTACTACAGAAATGTATATTTTCTATTCAAATGTATATTTACAGTTTGAGTATGGGATCTTAACTCCCATGCTCACACAGATATTCAGTTATAAGGTGACAGCACTACTGGATATATGCTTTTTTTTTTTTTTTTTTCAGACCATTCTTTGATCCCAACTAGTTTCTGAATTACTCAGACCATCCTGTCTGGTACCAACATCCACGCCACATTCAAAGCTACGTTGATCACCTTTCTTCCCCATTCTGATGCTCAGATTTACTTCAGCAGGTTGTCTTGACCTTGTCTACATGCCTAAAGACACTGAGTCGCTGCCATGTGATTGGCATAGTACTGATATGCATTAACAAGCAGTTGAGTGGATGTACCTTATAAAGTGCTGGTGGATGTATATAAAGTCACTGAACTAATGTAAAATCAACTCTGATAAATCAAAAGGTAATATTTTATCAGTGAGTCTTAAAATCTGCTCTGGTTTGACAAACTGAGACACAAGAGGATGCGCAGTCTTTTTTTTTTTTCTTGACTTAAAGCAGATATCTGACTGCACCTCTTGAATCAAAAGTGATTGTGTATGTGTCCGTAATGTGCTGTTGTTTTTCTGTTCACCTCTAGGTTTCCTACGCGCGTCCAAGCTCTGCCTCTATCAGAGATGCAAATTTGTACGTCAGCGGCTTGCCAAAAACCATGACTCAGAAAGAACTGGAGCAGCTCTTCTCTCAGTACGGACGCATCATTACCTCACGTATTCTGGTGGACCAGGTGACCGGTGAGTAGGACATGACAGCTGTCTGTTTCCTCCCCCTTTTCTCCCTGAATGACTATCTGCCCTGACAAATAAATCAGCAGCGGTTGCACCACCTCCCCAAAAACATGATTTTCCACAAGCTGCTCATAAATATGAAGAGGTACGAAATGTGTATAAAGTAGGACTCCATTCTTCATGATTTCCTTTTCTGTCCAGACTCCTCCTGCCTGTACTCACCGTCTCCTGCTTTCACCTCCTTTTTTTATGTCTGTCCCCAAGGTGTACATGCAATGCCTGTTTCAGGCAGGAAATGAAACGCACTTAGTGACGTTATACTCTCCATTTCTCAACTGTCATGTGGAGCAGAGCCCTCATGAAACACTAATCAACAGAATCTTTCACCAAGACATTTCCCAATAGTTCTGTGCTGCGGAAACACCAAATATCCCTCCAGGCATGCACAATGGGAATGGGGATCTTTCTTTTTCACACATAAAACTGCATGTTTCTGGAGAATACGCTCTGAGCTTAACTACAGTATTAATGAAACTGAAATGTAGGAAAGAGAAAATACAAAGAATTTCAACCTGTTACAGCCGACAAACTTAAAAGAATCACACTTCAAAGAAACTCATTTTATGATGCCTTTTGTGATGATTGCGGATAAGACATGAATTTCTGTGAAAATGCTTCAAATACCAGAGTGCAAACAAAATGTATTGACAACACAAAAATGTAGTTCTTAATCAAAGACCTTGAAATTACCAAAACAAGTACTTCAGTTAAAGCCCCACTATGTAAGATTCAGGTTTGTCTGCTCTCGAGGGGCCGCTCTGGTCGTTGGGTGTAATTGCACTGTCGTAACACAGCACCTCACAGCAACGTGCATTTGTTGACATACAGAGCCGGGAGAAGTGAGTCGACAGGACATCCGAAGACATAGAAGAAATAGTGAAATAGTGAATGACCGAGCGTCACGGCCCCATGAATATCTCCAGCAATCTGAGAAACTCGCCGGCAAATAACCGCTGGTAGCATTTAGTGACAAAACAACGTCCTCCAAGTTACACAAAGCATGCAATGCTACGGAGCAACCACCGACTGAAACCAAGTGTTGAACGGGGGAAAACCCGACAAAAACATAACTTACCTCTCCAGTAGTAACTTTGCAAGCTCGGCGTCTGTCTTGCAATTGTCCATCTCCCGACGCTCCCGCCACCGAGCGAAGTGGGCTCCAATGTTAATTCTAGTTTTGTTCCTTGCATTGTCCGATATTCTCTTTTTGGCCCTTGAATCTGGAGAAAGAGTCCTCCTCACACACTTTGCGGAAGCCATGGCTGCTACTACTACATGCAAAACACCGGCTTCTTTAGCTGGAAGCCAAATCTTGCGTAGTGCCATAAAGCAGTTTGCACTTCTCGCAGCATCTTGCGATATGTGTCCCCGTCACGGGGGCAAAAGTTACATAGCCTCTAAACAGAGCAGGGAAGCGCTGTGGGGGGAAGGGAGGGGGGGGCATTCTCTCTGTTACAGCACTGAGCTCCACTGAACAGACTTTGGAGAGAATATTTGAAGGCTCAAAAGATCTGCAGTGCTGCTTTAAAGAGCAACATCATATTCTACTTAGAGTACAACAGTTACCACATGAGTGACCACACTCTGAATCTCATTTCCAGTACCTCAAATGGACTGATGGCCTTAAAAAGCCGTCATTCATCAAAAAAAATTGTCAATGACAAAAATTTTAAGTTAACACAACCCCTGACAGTGACAGACTTATTTCTGAACTTGGTTGAGATACTGCAGCTCGAGGCAGACTGACAGCAGGAAATAAAGACAAGACCGAGATGTCCTCAGATGTCCCAAGAGGACATGAGGTAAATAAAAGAAAAGAATAGTGTTTCAACAAATTAAAAAAATCTCAAAGCCTGCGTCTGTAAGTGTTTCCTACCTGCCTGAAATAGCTAGCTAACTGCAGTAATTAGTTTTTGTTATACCAGAAACGAAGACATTAGTACTAGGTATGCACATTATTATTGTAACATCTGTATCAGCAGATAACTGCTGTCGGCAGATATGAAAGGTTTCTGATATTTACTAACATTTTATTGGCTGTATAGATCAGCCATATATATCCTTTATGTTGGATGTTATATCACTGAATGTCTGCTTTATATCAAGAATCAAAAATGAAAGTGTTGTTTTTCTTGCTTCAAGTCTGTTTCGAACACAACAGGACTGCCACCATGACAGGAACAGGTCCATTTTAGTTAGGCTTTGTGCTCTTGACGAAACATCAGTTTTTAAATCCGTCCGCAATAATCAGTACTGCAATGTCAGCATATTGGATATTGACAAAAATCCAATATTTTGCATCCCTGCTAGATTGATTGCTGATTTAGTCAATAAACACCTTTCACTTCACAAGTTAATTTTTAGCATTAGTTTAAATGAGCCAAGGCCCCAGCAGCTTGCGAAGTTTGAGTCAAAGGGATTGTTTTACTGAGTTTTTCTGTTGGTCTCATTATTCCTGGAGGTATAACATTGTTTATAGTGAAACCCTTCTGATGACTGCTGTTGACTTGTTGTTCATAAACAAATTCACCTTTTCATAACCTCTTTTCCAAAGCATGTACAGCTTTTCTTGCTCTATATTTCTCCTGTACTTTGGTATTTTAGTGCCTTTCTTTATTGTTGCTGACTCTTTCTGCACCTTGTATGTGTTTCTGGCTTAGTTGAATTACAAGATGCCATATCAGCTATTTTTGTAAAATATTTAAGGAAACGGGCCTGGACTGTGAATTATGACTGAGAATGTGCAGAATGCATCATTCTCTTGATAAATAATACATGTAAATTTGTCTAAAAACCTTAAAAAATGTCAATTTAAGCATGAATTTTATGTCTGCAAGAGCAAACCAGGATTTTCCACAGACTTAGACAAGTTAGGAAGTGACAAAGTAGCCAGGCAGGGATTCTGATGATCTATCAAACAGGTGGAAATGAATTAATCATAATATACACTATTTGAAAACTGAAGCTTTGCAGTCTCACTAGTCAAAATGTTTTCAAAATAATTGTATGGTTACCACAGGAATACAACTAGTAAAAACAGAAATAGATATTTTGTTCAACATCTTGGCTAGGTTTTTTATATACAAATCATGAATAGAATAAAATAGTTCTTTTCTGTTACTATATAAACACTTGTTAGGCAACAGAATTTATACAATGAAACATAGTTTAGCATCCTCTGTGGCAGTATAAACGAAAAAAGTAAACATTAAAAATAGACAAGTTATAAATAGAATAGAATAGAAAAAAAAATAGAATGAGACAGGAATGAAAGAAGCCAATAGAAATTCATCATTTGTTATGTTTAGATTGGTACATAATTACTAAAAGAAGAATTTATGATTTTGAACCCTAAGAACTATGAAGTTGCATAAAAAGTACATTTTTGGATGGATGATTCACAGGATTTTATTGGTGGAAAAAATACTTAAATCATAAAAATAAAATTTTATCACCATTTTGACAAATTGTTTTTTTGTTACCTGTGAATATTTGTTAGTGAGGTGCATGCTGCAGGCTTTTGCTGAATGTTCTCTGTCTTTTAACACAAAGACAAAACTGATCCACCTCTGTGCGACTGCTCTCCCTCAGGTGTCTCTAGAGGAGTTGGCTTTATCCGTTTTGACCGGCGGGTCGAGGCCGAGGAGGCCATCAAAGGTCTGAACTGTCAGAAGCCGCCTGGTGCCACTGAACCAATCACAGTCAAGTTTGCAAACAACCCGAGCCAGAAGACAAGCCAAGCTCTTCTGTCCCAGCTCTATCAGTCACCCAATCGAAGGTACCCAGGACCCCTCGCACAGCAGGCACAACGCTTCAGGTAAAAGGGGCACACCAAAAAATAAAAAAAATTCTGATTAGAGCCAAGCATATTTAATACTGCTCATGATGTGTGAGGCCTTTGAAATTAGCATTTAAATAGTCTCACAGCAGTATTCAGAAAATATTCTGTGTTGGAGCTCATCAATACTCTGGACAGAATAATTCATTCTCCATTTTCACATTTTTACCTTTGCTGTGTTCCTCCTGTTGCAGATTTAGCCTTGTGACACACTCTGAGCAGATTTTATGAAATGAGATGAGCAATACTCTGAGAGTTAAATCTGTCAAATGTGGAATAGTTTGTCCTTTTCAGAGCAGTTTAAGGTTTTCAATGTGGAAATGGCAGTGTGGAAAAACCAAAAGCCCCAGCCAAGTCTTTAAAGATGCATGATGATGTTTTTTCCCTTGACATTTGATAAGCAGGGATTTCCAAAGTCTTTTTAGCTAACACAGTACAGATACAATTGCATCATTTACGTTAACAGCACCGAGTTTCTCTTAAACTAGAATGACTGTCTTTGATTTTAAAGACAAGAAAAGGCAACATTTGACTCTGCACTTCATTGCAGAATTACAATTTTCAAATATTGATATTAAGTCATAAACTTGAAGTAATTTCTCTGGATTGCATGAACTTATTTGCAAACTTTATTTTTATCAATACTGTAAAACAAGCCTCCTCTGCCCTGTTCAAAGCTACAATCCCGCTGACCGTGAGCTCTGTAGTACAAAAAATAGACGTGCTCCCTTTTTAGGAAATTATTATAAACACAGTGTTTGAAGGTGCTTGAAAAAACACAATTTTAATAAACTGTAGTCTTGTTCAGGGTTTAACAATGTTTTGTTTGGTTTAGGGCTGGGCATTGTTAAGAACCTCACGATTTGATTCGATTTCGATTCTTTGGGTGGCAGTTCGATTCAGTATTGATTCAGTAAGAAGTAGAAATACACAAATGATTAGAGTACCTGTTGACAGTTTTTGACTTTTTTATTTTGATGCCAATGTGAACATATGTGGTATGTCACCTCATATTTTTGAGCAAACATCTGAAAATAAAAATTTATACAGTGATAACTTATTTGTGCATATGGAGTACAAAAGTAAAAACATGACAGTTAACACTATAATTATAAATGTCCACCTGGTCTTTTTGTCAATAAATGTGTCGGGAATTGTCCTTTGAATACATTTTTTCAACCTTTTTTCACGAGAAATAAAAGTAAACAGTTCTTGCAAGTATTTGTCAGTATTATGTTATAAATGCTTAAATCAGTGTGTAATTACAAGACAATTACAAGGCTTTTAATTTTCAACAGGATTCTCTTCATAAACAATCATAAATGAACATGTAGAAATTTTCTGAGATGGCCAAAATAAACTTAACCCATTTTACATAAACTCAAACATTTTTGTTTGCCTACAGCATTTAGTGTCCATGTTACAGCCAGTTATATTAGACCATGTCCAGGCGTTTTTTTTACTGATGGAAGTCCCTAAAGCAGTTTCTGTCAAGTGGAAGACAAAGATCTTGACATTTCTTCCTGCAGTATTTCTAAAATTACTATTTATAGAATCCATAAAACACGAACTATGATAAAAAAGACGATAAATGCCAAAAAAGAAAGACAATAAAACACATGGAAAATACGGTGGAAATTCGGCAAAACACAGGGAAAATACGGCAAAAGAACGAAAAGAAAACACTCCAGAATGATACTAATGCTGTTGTGTTTAATATTTTACATTATTTACACACAAAATACTGATAAACCGCCGTTAAATCACTCATGTTCGGCTCTCAGTCCAATCACTCTGCAAGCATGTCTTCTTCTGTGACCGGTGACAGCTGGATAAACACTGAAAAAGGTGCACAGCGCCCCCCACTGGCCAGGAGCTGAATCGATTCAGAGGATTTGCAGAATCGATATTGAATTGGGAGGGGAATAATTGCAATGCATTGCTGAATTGATATTTCTGCTCACCCCTAGTTTGGTTATTTTTATGTGGGTGTGCACAGCAGCCTTATCCCAGGACAGGCGTCTTCAGTCACAAGACTTTGGCATGTCTCACTGCCACTTTTGTGTTATCTGATGGAAACTGAATTTGATGATTCGTCCCTCCCTTAACAAACCTGCAATGCAATTCTGTCTAAAATCACCGTAAGAGATCTGTACGGACTCTGTTTCCCCTCCATGTAAAAATGTTTAGGCTACAGTTGATGCTGCTGTTGTCACAGATGTACACGTGTTACAGTTTAAAAAGAGACCATGTAAACTGGGCACTTTGTGCCAAATGCCTCTTTGTTTAGCTTTTTTCTGATGCCAGATAATTTTTAGATCCATCCTTGGTGAAAATTTAAACTCCAGTGACAATGTTCATATTTATTTTTAAAAATGGTCCTAATTGCGAAAAATGCTAATGCCATAATACTTAGATGTAGTTCAATTCATGCACTCTGGCAGATTTTATGATATATATACATACATATTTATGGTTAATTTCAACTGAATGTTCATATCTACTGACAGTGATAATTATTTTTTAAGCATTTCATGTTTATTCTGATATCCTGCTGAAGACATTGTGCAGTCGTCTTGAGTCTTTGTAAGAAGTGTCTGTTTGTGTAGGTTGAGCTCTGATAAACAAGTGCAGGCAGCGAGTTAATAAGGACTCGGTCTGGGGAATCACCTGAATGGAAGAAGTGACTGTAAATGAAATCAGAAGTATTACTCATCTCCGTCATCCTGTCAGAAAACATCATCAGCCTCATAAAAACCTGTCCTTACAATCACATTGATGTTGCTGTGTGCTGCTGTTTGTGTTTTGTTTTAGGTTGGACAATCTGCTGAACATGGCCTATGGAGTCAAAAGGTAAATTGATTTTGTGTTTTAATTGACCCTGAGGGAAATTCAGACCTAACATGAGGGACTTAATGGGAAACATTTTTTCCCTTCTGTTTATTTTTTTCCCCGCTGCAGCTCTTTGCAACATGCGTAGGTAGTTAACACTGCATAAGGTAGCCTTGATTTAATTCAAAGGAGAAGCCTTTGTTTGCTTGCATTAGTGCTTCCCTGGTACAAACAAATATGCACACAATCCAGACGGTGTTTGTTTTAGCAGCAAGAGAAGGCACAAATATTTGGCTTGTGAGGAGGAGAAAGAAAGGTAGACTTCTTTTGCACACGCTCTGACAATGAATAGAATTGCAAAGAGCAAATGGTAAAAGGCTGGCTGCTTCTGATTTCTATGAACTCTTCCTCATGCCTTCTCTTCCTCCTCAAAGGACACTGATTGGTCAGTGCCTCTGCAGACTGAGCTCCTATTATTCCAGTTTGAAACTTTGCAAGATGGATCTGCCAAATTACAGACAACGAATCAGACAGATCCAGCTGCATTGCAACTAAATAATAGTTTATTTGTGAAATAACATTTCATCCACTCTTAATTTTACAGTCTTTTTTTTTTTCTTCATCTCTATATGTGGTGGCAACAGGTAGTTACAGTTGTTAATAGGAGTCTTAGAATTCCTGCTTTTATGAAGCTGCTGCTTTAAAAACATTTTGTTTTGCTGTGCTTGAATTAAAACACTTGTTGCCCTTTTCTTAAAACACAGCCTTTATATGACTCTAATTGTCTGAACTGTCTGTTGGAGCTATTCACAGGATATTGGCTAATTTAAATGTAGTTGTTTATTTAGTCGTTGTTTGAATATAAGTAAAGAATTGTTTATTATTGCCAGTTTTATTATTTAGAATATTTGGGCTTATATTTAGGCTTTTATTCTGATAGGTTTGGTTGTTTGGCACCGGGTGATGTAAATATAGAGGGACAGGTAAGACAGGATAGGCGGGCACTGGGGATGGTGAATGCTTTTTTTTTTTTTTTTTTTTTTTTTTTTTAACCAGGAAGACAGGAAGCCAAGAGCACACAAGGACGCCAATTTTTTTGCAACCATCAATAAACAAAAGGAAACTGTATCTTGTGACTTGGACATTGACATTTTTTTGATCCTGCATAAGATCCACTTCCCAGTGCCACAGTGACCATTTGAATTTTGAGATTTTTAGTGGTTTTGGAGTTGACAAAGCCAAATGGCTGCTACACTGTCTTTTCATGGCATTTCAGTTAAAACATTTTAAAAGACTGAGAGAAACAATACTCTGAAAATGTAGCTATACCAATATTGTATCATTAAAGCTCTTTAAAGTATGAGAACTGATCTTTTATCCACAATAAATCTGCAGCCTCCTTAAGAAAACAAGATGGCATTGAGAAACAAAGCCTGTGTGACGTAAGGATGTTTTATTTCAGGGACATTCAGTATTTATAGTTCACATTCAGTCTGCTGTATAGTCTGAGCATTGACAGTAAATATTGAATCACAGCCTGTTGTGGTCTGGTTATTATAAATGATCTATTTTGTGGCCATGGTGAAACAGCATAACCATATGGAGCTGTATCTGGGGAGTTGAAGCACCAATGAGTGTTGTGTGTTTTCAATAATGAGTCAGGTGCAGTTTGTGTCTCCGTCTACAATGAGCTCAGTGACAGTGATGTGTTGAAGTTCTTTAATCTTTGCATAATGTCACAACATGTCTAGATTAAAGCATTGTATCCACTGCTTGTCTACATAACAAAGGACAGAATTCTTCAATCTCTTACTTGCTATTGCACAAAATTGCATACTTGTATTTTGAGCTGCATGCTCTTACCTTGATCTATTATGGACAGCTCTGTCCTGTTTTAAACTTTGTTGCATCAGACTGCTTTCAGGATTCTCCAGGATACTAGTTTGTCTAAGTTGAGTTTTATAAGAATGCCTTCCTGGAGTATGATTGAAGTCCAATCCCCTGAAAGCTCAAAGACCCATCACAGGCGACAATAGACTTGTGATTTTCTCTTCTGGCCTGCTCGTCGGCTGACGTCTTGGTTGCCAAATCTCGCTGCGCGTCCTTGATGCTGGGAGCACACCTGTCATGGTGGATGTTCCCTGAAAGGCCAACTGGAGCAGCTAATCTTCTGTGACACCTGCTGCAATAATTCATAGACTCCCATGCACTTTGAATTTTGTTTCATCAAACTGCAAAACCACATTGACCAAAAGCCTGTGCTTCGGCGTGACTTTTATTTCAGGCCCGGCACAGTTCTCAGCTTTAATGTGGTACTTATTATAATGCTGCACTTTCTGTTCCTGAGTAAATGTTTTTTCTCTCAGGTCTTTGTAGGAACATCATGAGAACTGTAGAGATCTGAATGTTTCATTTCTGATGGGAGAACTGCTCTGTTTAGGAGGGTTGATGGGTCAGCTTAACTTTTCTGCAAGGCTGAGGACAAATAAACTAAAAGCCAGGGAAAGTATTTATCCTGTTGGTCAATAAGCTAAAGTCTCTTTTTAAAGGGTTAAATTTTGCCTTACATCAGGTTAATGTGTCATTTTTGATGACTGCCAGGGTACATTCACAGTTACTAAAAAAATGCTTGTCTATTCAGGCATTTGGTCAGTTTAGAGCATCTCAGCGCCATGTTGTCAAGAGCTCTGCATTCATTCTAATATCTATGCTCTGCAATGACCTTGCTACCACAACCCAATGGGCTAGAACAATGGTAGGGTGTCACACTGGTAGTACTATTCAGGGGGCAGGGGGAAGGAGGATGTTTTGGGTAGCTGCTAGTGTTTCTAAAAAGAAGAAAGGGAGAGGTCTTTATGCTGCAGACTCTTTGGTCACAGAGGTGCACCATCATGCCGAGGAGACATGATGAACACTCTAAAAGGCATGATATGACCTATGCAGTGAATCTCATAGAGGATGGAGCTGTCTGTGTGTGATGATTGTGTGCATTGTGTTCTGTCAACTCCAAAGCATGCCATGTCGGTACAATAGTGTGGCTCTCTTAGCACGATCTGCTTTTGCCCGTTTTGCCCTGGTAGCTTTCACATGACATCTCACACTGCTGTAGGCTGTAGAGAAGTTTATGGTCTGTTAGGTCTTAAGTGTGTTAAGCTGTTTCATTTCATTTTTCTTAAATGAGAGTCTTATCTCAATTGGATTCACTAATCCTGAGCACAAAGGCTTGGATTTTACTTCTCCAGAACCTCACCTGGAAAAAACCTTGAGAGGAGTAGATAGTGGATAAGTGCTGTCAGACATTACCATAGGATCCTCCACAATCACAGTAGTTTCCTCAATTTTGAAAGAAGATATTGTGCTTACTTGATCAAACTAGCTGCCTTTAATGGAACATTTCTGCTATTCTGATACTTTGATTGCATGGTTTTACCAATCTATTGTTGGCTTATGATCTCTTACCAATATTTTGACTGACGATTTTTTCCTTCACTTTCCAAACAGCTGCATTATTCCATATGTTTAAGGTTTTATCCCGACCGTAGTTTAAGGTGAAGAATTTGCTGCTGCCTATGTAAATATCACTAAAATGAGGCTCCGGTAAATCTTTTCTCAGTTACTTCATTTGATAGTAACCCTGTGCCTAATATTAACAGCTATAGTTAACCCTTTAATGACTGAAAACACAAATTATAGCAAGAAAATTCGAATTTTTTGGAGCTTAAATGTTTATTTCACTTTCACTTCAATATTTCCATAAAATTTAATATATATATTTTTTTGTATCTCGTTTTATACATTAGGTGTTTTTGGCAACTGATAATCCATTTGAGGACATTTTCATAATTTATCTGATGGTATTCAGGTGTTTTTTAAGTAATTTGTTGATCATATTGATTAGATGAAGGTATCATAAAAGTATGTATCAAATATGGTACAAAAGGCATTAAAGGGTTAATCCCTCTGTTTTTCTGCTGTTGTCAGCAGATGTAATCATGAGTTGTTTTTTAAGAGTTAAATTAAAAACTTGTCCCACAGCTTGACATAGTGTGTAGAAGTGACAGCTTCAGTCCTCTTTTTGCCCTCAAGGTCTGAGCAATGTTCACCAGACTGAAAAATCATTATTTTGTCAGCTGAACTCTTGTGTTTAGTCGCTTGTTATCTATCACTGAGGATTCAGACAAATCTTGCCACACTCAGATAGGTTACTTCCTTTTTTTAGTAGTGTTTGATCTGAATTCAGGCATGATCTAGGAAGAGAGAAATGCTGTTATAAAGTGTTGCCAACCTCCACCAGCACTGAGAACACTTGTGTTTCTCTGCACATTTTAAGAGGTGAAGCGGCCTTTTATATTCAGCTACACAAATGGACATGAACTCTAAAGAGTCATGGTTTTTGTCGTAGTTGTGTGTCTGCACTTCAGGTCAAGATGATGTGCCTCAGCATTTAAAAGTGGTAATGTAGTTGCATGATTATACAACTGAATCAAAAACATGAAGTGAAAGTGGCGTAAAATTAGCTGTTAAGGAATCAATTAAACAACTAAATAATAGTCCAAAGATCTCCTGAATAAAAGCAGAGTGATGCTTCTTCTAAGCATGAAAAAAACAGCTCCATGAATGTGTCAGCTTCTGTTAGTCTTGTTTGCAGGATCTTTAGTCTTGTAAAAATGCCGGTTTAGTTTGTTTTGGCTCCTGCCTAAAACCCTTTTGTCTCCTCTCACAGCAGGTTCTCCCCCATGGCCATCGACGGGGTGACCAGCCTGGCTGGCATCAACATCCCGGGGCACGCAGGCACCGGCTGGTGTATCTTTGTCTACAACCTGGCTCCAGACGCAGATGAAAGCATCTTGTGGCAGATGTTTGGGCCGTTTGGTGCAGTCACAAACGTCAAGGTCATTCGTGACTTCAACACAAACAAGTGCAAAGGATTTGGTTTTGTCACCATGACTAACTACGACGAGGCGGCCGTGGCCATCGCCAGCTTGAATGGATACCGCCTCGGAGACAGAGTGCTGCAAGTCTCATTCAAAACCAACAAAACACACAAAGCCTAACTCCCACTGAGATTGTTTCTAGAAAAACTCAGCAGAAAACGGGAACAGAAAATGGAAGCGCATCGACCGTAACTTTCTACATTAGTAAAAACAGCTTTGTAAATCAGTGTTACGAAGAAAAAACGATATTTAGCGTCCAACAATGTGATTTATTTTTGTTTCGTTTTGTCTTTTGTTTTTTTCATTGCTACGCTTTGAATCTTCTCGATCTACTTTAAAAGAAGAAAAAATCCTGCAGGTTTGACTGCCTGTGATGTTAAATTCTCTTTACTGTCTTAACAGATGGAACATCTCAAACGTTTAATCTAGGTTTTTGTCATTTTGTTGCACATCTGCTTTGAAACAGTAAGTCTTGTACGGTTTTGTGTAGTGCTTTACTTTGTGTTTCTCTGTGTCCTGATTTTTGCCTTAGGTGCGTTCTGCCTTCAGTGGTTAGCCAGTATTTCCTTTCTACTCTTTGCAGTTTGGTTGATTTTGTAAGTATTCCGTTCATTGTAATATAAGTTGGTTATTGGTTGGCTGCATAATGTTGCTTATTGTAAACTTAATGGATAAAAGACAAAAAAAAAATTCTTAAAGCAGTACCTTGCCAAAGAGCTAAGAACCTCTTTGATGTGGGTTTAAAAAGCATCTATTTTTATAAAAAGAAAAATTTGGAGAAACTTTTTACTGGACCTGGAACAAAATATTTTGACTTGGATACTTTGAGAAATATCTTCATATGACACCTTGTGAGCTTTTGAACTTTACAGGAAAGTTTGCAGCGGTTGAAATTTCTGAGGAGATTTATGATGTAAAAGATACCTTTTGAGATCTTTGTATTATCTTTAGATTATAGAATCAATGGCAGTGCTGGTTTCATTTGTAAAATCATCTGTGGGTCCCCCCGTCATCCTGATTGTTCTGACAGCAACTCGCTTTCCGATTTGATTTGGAAACGAACAAAAAAAAAAAAACAAAGGCTTATTAGCTTATTGTGCATGCAAATTCAAACATGGAGAAATCTTTAGAGGTAAACGGGGGGATCAAAAATCAGTTCTTCCTAAAGGATTCCCTTCAGCTGGATCTCATGGTGTTTGTGGTGTACCTACGATATATCATTAGACTGATTTTGTCTTAATATCGACCAGTAAGGGTTTTTACATACTTTGTATGAACGATTGAAGACAAGCCAATGAAGGCAGCAGCTTAAGAAAAACGAGTCTGAAGAATCGAACGGATTACTCCTGAGCTTTGAGCTAAATGTAAATAAGTCCTTTTTTATGTTAAGTATTTGCCAGACTTCTTTTGGTTCTAGTTTGGACTTCATCGGAAAGTGTGATATTCTCTATATCAGTTTCTTTTCACTTTTATGGAGTATGTAAGGTATTTTATTTTGATAATTAACCTTTTAATTTTTAAGTTTCCCTTTTAGTTTAAACAACTTGATTTGTTGTCCCATGGACTAGCATTACAGTGCATCAAATTTGTTGGTTGTTTGGTCTGTAGATAGTCTTGCTTCGTAAAAAAAAAAAAAAAAAAGGTATTAAGAAACTATAGACATATGTTTTTGTTTTTTATATATAAACATTATAGATATATATTTATGTGGTAAAGAATGGATATAAACCACAGTTTTGAACTATTTGATTAGGTTTTTTTTTCATACTCATATATATACGTAATGCATATAACCTGTCTTTAAAATCGTAAAAAGGTGTATATTGCTTTATTCACTTTGGGGGAAGGTCAGTGAAGCAGCTCCATTTAGCAAAATTTGGTTGCAAGAGTTTGTTGAATAACACGTCAGTCATCTGGAACAAGCGTATGGAGGCGTGCGGCGCCTCAGATGCACTGAATAATCCTGCACCTGCATCCTGCTTGGCATTTAAAACCAATTACTAGTCATGCTTCCCCTTAAATGAGCAGTGTGCTATGCATTGTATAATTATCTTTGCGACTGCTTTTTCTCGTTTATCTATTCCTTCTTTGTGTTTCTTGTACAAGTTAAATTTAAGTCTAGATGAGTTGTGATACTTGCTGCTGTGGGGCCGAGGCTACTTTTTTCATGCCTGACCGATCAACGTTAAAAATTACTTTTTTCCTTTCTTCGTGATTATTTGGTCTCAAAGTTGTGTTGATAGTCTGGCATGAAAAAATGTTCCCTCCCGCCCCTCTTATCTCAATTCTGAATATGAGAATGATTATTTATTTGAAGTTGTATAGTCCGACTTGGTTCACAGCATTTTTGGAAAAAGAATATCTTTTGTTAAATATTTAAAAAGGATGTACATGTTCTATACTTTGTGTTTGAATACTTTGGATTTTTTCCATGTTCAGTACATCAATAAATAAGTTGAAGGGCAATGACGCTTTGTGATTGGATCCCATTATTCCACTTTTCCTAAAATGTCATGTTTTTCCAGTTAAATTTGCAGAAGACAATATGAAAAATGGGTAACAATGTTCTGTTCCCTTTATCCATTTTTCACAGTTTATCGCTATTTTTACAGCCTCAATAAATGTTTAATCTTTTAAATTTAGGTGGATTTCAGATTCTCGAAGGCATAACCTTTTACTTGTACCTCTACAGATGGACTATTTCACCTGGCCATGGGATGCCTTTCACATCCTCCCGGCCACTCTACACAGAGGGAAGAGCAAAAGCTTCAGATGTGGATGTTGTGTCATAGATGAAATTTTACCTCATTGAAAACAACCAATCAGATCAACCAAACCAGTGGTTCCCAAACTTTTTCCACCTGAACAGCCCGAATGACAAGCCTGCAGAAATGAACTTTATTGTATATTTAGCAAAGAAGTGCTCTGTCAGGCTGGTCCTGCTTAGTGCACTTATTTCTTTAAGATAAGCTGAGTTTCAGCAACTAAATGAGCGTTTTTGTGTGTTTTTGAAGGATCCATCTCTACTGCTTTTCAACAAGTCAGATTTCCATGTTATTATTTGCACTTTATAGGGCTGTCACTTTATGTCCAGCAGAGGGCGCTCCCCACTCTCAACATGAAGTACACCTTGAGAAAATTGAGGATAGGCCGAGCCACTCCATGGAAGCACTTTGGGCTACACAAATATACAAGACTGCACTGTGTGTTGAGTATGTGCAAGCCCTCGACAAATTCAGGGGAATGTTTTTTGGCCTTCCTCCCACCGTAGTTCAGTGGTGCTTTGTCAGATGCTGCACCCTGTTCAAAACCGTCCTCCATGGCAGATCCTCCACCAGAATAAGGCCATCGTGGCAAGAACCACATCCAACGACATGCAGCCTCAGGAACGGTAATTAGTACAATGATCTAGTGCACCCAGTCCGACAGTGTTCAATGACTTCGAATATCTTCAGTTATTAGTGTGTTTCCTCGTAAAAACGATATAGTTATATAGAAAATTACTAGGGATGCACGATATTGGATTTTTGCTGATATTTTTTAATTATCACGATTACCAATATTTCTGGTCTAAAGCAAAAGCTCTGTACTCAAAAATAGACTTGTTTCTTTCAGTGCTACAGTATATTTTTTGTGAGAAACAGGTGAACCCATGCAGTGATGAGAAGGTGCATCAATATTATACATTTGTGTAATTTGCCAGTATTCCAGACAATATGGCTATGTGTTGATGATACATCGGCTTTAAATACCTGCAAAAATTTCAACATCAGCTAATGTGATACTTCACTTTTTAGGCTGACATCAGCAGATACCAATATCAAACCCATAATATCGTGCATCCCTAAAAATTACAGTCCTATCACTGTGTGAATACAAGGTTGGAGCTCTTTTGCCTGCAGAGCAGCCAGAGCTCTTTGTGATTCGTTAAGGTGCTGGGAACATTCCTCAGATTTTTGTACAAAGTGACATGGTAGCATCACTAGTTGCTACAGATTTGTCAGCACATGCTAATCTTCAGTTCCGCCACATCCCAAGGGTGCTCTTTTGGATTGAGATCTGGTGACCGTGGATTCCACTTGAGGACAGCGAAGTCAGTGGCTATGTTTACATGCAGTCATTAAACCTTTCATACCCGGAATATTAGCAATAACCCGGTTGCGCACAGCCATGTAAACACCAAAAAAACCTTTTTAAAAACCCGAAAGTCACCCCTGGGTTACTCCTTTTCTAACCCGAATATTTGGTCATGTATACGCCGATCGGGATATTCTCATCGAAAGGAACATTAATTTGTGTTCTGTGCATGTTCGTTTCGCAAGGAATCTTGGTCTTTTGAGTACAGGAAGTTCTTGCTGTAACATGGCACAGCTCCGGCTCGATTTCCTAATTCTTCACGTTCTTGCCTTCCATTAATGAAGAAAGTATAGTGATCAGTACTGGTGGTGGGGTCGGTACCAGCACCAAACTGCAAACGAAGCCGACTGTTACCTGCTCCGGGCCGTTCATTATCCGCCGTTCTGCTGCTGTTGTTCTCGTTGCTATTGGATACAGGAAAAAGAAGCGGAAATGACGTGCATTGCATCGTGACATTCTCTGTGCGTGATGACGTTCTCCGTTCAATCGCTGTTTTGTCCGGGATACAATGCATAGAGGAATAACCCTGTTTGCTCACGCATGTAAACTGGGTTATTCCAAATGTTTCAGAAAACGGAATATTGATCTGAACCCGAATATTGACTGCATATAAACGTAGCCCGGGTCATGTTTAAATAAACCAGTTAGAGCTGATTTGAGCTTTGTGACATGGCGCTTCATCCTGCTGAAGGTAGCCAGTAGGATAGGGGCACACTGTGGTCACAAAGGGATGCTTGCTTGTTCAGCAAAAATAGTCGGGCAGGCTGTGGTGTTTAAGTGATGCTCATTTGGTAATAAAGGGGCCCAAAGTGTGTAATTAAAATACACCACCATCATCCTGTACCATTGACACAAGGCAGGATTCACATTTATGCCAAACTCTTACCCCCCGATTGTTGCAGCTGAAAATAAGTCTGATCAGACCGATTGTGTCCTCATTTTCTTGTCCTTAGTTGACAGAAGTGACATCCAGTTCTCTGCAACTGTTCACATGGCTGCAACACTGATTATCTGAGTCACTGTTGCCTGCTTATCTCAAACCACTCTGGAGGCCACAGATTTACCAACGGGCAGAATGGGCCGATGCCCAGGGGCCTCCAACCTCTAGAGGCCTCCCCTCCTAGTCCAGCCTACTGTGCCATCCTGCCTTTGATTTTATATTTTTATATTATATTTTATATAGATTTATATTTGTAGATATAATTTTTCTGGTCGTTATGCATTGGCAATTCAGGTGAGCTGCAGCTGGAAGGAAAGCAGAATGGATAAGAAACAATGGAGCAGTGGAGCAGAAAACAAAAAGGCAAAAAAAATTCAAACTGAGAAAGAGACTGAAGTAAGAAGATTTTTAAAAGATATTTCCACTTTTTTCATACTATCTGCACCTTTGCTGTTGTAAGTGTAAATGAGGAGGATCAGATTGCTATCCAGAGGTCGGGAGTTGGAAACACAGCCATGGCTAGTCTGATTTAGCCCCAATTTTTTCTTCTTGCATTTTCCTAAGGTTTAAAAGTTATAAGGAACTGTAAGACATATGTATCTTTCTATATTCTTACAAGCCACTTCAGAACAAAACATATTTTTAAGAGTCATGTTGTCTGTGAATTATGACCAAACCTTCTGCACCACCATGTTCTCCTGCCTGAAAAACTTTTTAGCACATTTTTTTTCTGGGTCCAAAATGGCAAAAACACCATATGTTAGCATGTCAGGGTTTTTGATGTAAATCTGACCTGAGGGTAAAACACTTATGACTCATTTTTTAGGTGAAAGATGACCAAACCTTCTGGAACAGCATGTTCTTCTCCCTGGAAAGGTACCAAAAATTATATTTTAGCATGTTTTTTTCTGGGTCTGGGAGGGCAAAAAGCCATATGTTAGCATGTGGTTATTTTCAAGATCTGACCTGAGGGAAAAATGCCTGTTACTCATTTTCTGGATGAAATACGACCAAACTTTGTGCACCAGAGTGTTCTCCTGCGTTGAAAGGTCCCAAAAGGTTAAGTTTTAGCATATTTTTTTCGAAGTGTGGGAAGGCAGAAAAGCCATCTGTTGGCATTTGCTTTATTTTCAAGATCTGACCTGAGGGAAAAATGCTCATACATTTTTTTTGGAGGCGAAATGTGACCAAACTTTCTGCA
This sequence comes from Cetoscarus ocellatus, assembly GCA_037902135.1. Lineage (NCBI taxonomy): Eukaryota > Metazoa > Chordata > Actinopteri > Labriformes > Labridae > Cetoscarus > Cetoscarus ocellatus. The sequence goes on along the minus strand of JBAMNC010002179.1, from coordinate 3,736 downwards.
CCAGCATCTTTTTCGGCCTGTTTTACACCCAAAAAGTCATGTTTGAGCATATTTTTTTTTGGAGTCCAAAATGGAAAAAAAGTCATAGCTTAGCCTTAGTGTTTTTTCAAATCCTGAGCTGAGACAAAAAGGCTCATAAGTCCATTTTTAAGCCAAATAGGACAAAACCGCCTGCGCCAGCATGTTTTTCGGCCTGTTTTACACCTGTTTACACTAGCCTTAGTGTTTTTTCAAATCCTGAGCTGAGACAAAAAGGCTCATAAGTCCATTTTTAAGCCAAATAGGACAAAACCGTCTGCACCAGCATGTTTTTCGGCCTGTTTTACAGCCAAAAAGTCATGTTTGAGCATATTTTTTTTTCGGAGTCCAAAATGGAAAAAATGTCATAGGTTAGCCTTAGTGTTTTTTCAAATCCTGAGCTGAGACAAAAAGGCTCATAAGTCCATTTTTAAGCCAAATAGGACAAAACCGTCTGCACCAGCATGTTTTTCGGCCTGTTTTACACCCAAAAAGTCATGTTTGAGCATATTTTTTTCAGAGTCCAAAATGGAAAAAAAGTCATAGGTTAGCCTTAGTGTTTTTTCAAATCCTGAGCTGAGACAAAAAGGCTCATAAGTCCATTTTTAAGCCAAATAGGACAAAACCGCCTTCACCAGCATGTTTTTCGGCCTGTTTTACAGCCAAAAAGTCATGTTTGAGCATATTTTTTTTCGGAGTCCAAGATGGAAAAAAAGTCATAGGTTAGCCGTAGTGTTTTTTCAAATCCTGAGCTGAGACAAAAAGGCTCATAAGTCCATTTTTAAGCCAAATAGGACAAAACCGTCTGCACCAGCATGTTTTTCGGCCTGTTTTACACCAGAAAAGTCATGTTTGAGCATATTTTTTTTGGGAGTCCAAGATGGAAAAAAAGTCATAGGTTAGCCTTAGTGTTTTTACCAATCCTGAGCTGAGACAAAAAGGCTCATAAGTCCATTTTTAAGCCAAATAGGACAAAACCGTCTGCACCAGCATGTTTTTTGGCCTGTTTTACACCCAAAAAGTCATGTTTGAGCATATTTTTTTTCGGAGTTCAAGATGGAAAAAAAGTCATAGGTTAGCCTTAGTGTTTTTTCAAATCCTGAGCTGAGACAAAAAGGCTCATAAGTCCATTTTTAAGCCAAATAGGACCAAACGGTCTGCACCAGCATGTTTTTCGGCCTGTTTTACACCTGTTTACACTAGCCTTAGTGTTTTTTCAAATCCTGAGCTGAGACAAAAAGGCTCATAAGTCCATTTTTAAGCCAAATAGGACAAAACCGCCTGCGCCAGCATGTTTTCCGGCCTGTTTTACACCTGTTTACACTAGCCTTAGTGTTTTTTCAAATCCTGAGCTGAGACAGAAAGGCTCATAAGTCCATTTTTAAGCCAAATAGGACAAAACCGTCTGCACCAGCATGTTTTTCGGCCTGTTTTACACCCAAAAAGTCATGTTTGAGCATATTTTTTTTCGGAGTCCAAGATGGAAAAGAAGTCATAGGTTAGCCTTAGTGTTTTTTCAAATCCTGAGCTGAGACAAAAAGGCTCATAAGTCCATTTTTAAGCCAAATAGGACAAAACCGCCTGCGCCAGCATGTTTTCCGGCCTGTTTTACACCTGTTTACACTAGCCTTAGTGTTTTTTCGAATCCTGAGCTGAGACAAAAAGGCTCATAAGTCCATTTTTAAGCCAAATAGGACAAAACCGTCTGCACCAGCATGTTTTTCGGCCTGTTTTACACCCAAAAAGTCATGTTTGAGCATATTTTTTTCAGAGTCCAAAATGGAAAAAAAGTCATAGGTTAGCCTTAGTGTTTTTTCAAATCCTGAGCTGAGACAAAAAGGCTCATAAGTCCATTTTTAAGCCAAATAGGACAAAACCGCCTTCACCAGCATGTTTTTCGGCCTGTTTTACACCCAAAAAGTCATGTTTGAGCATATTTTTTTTCGGAGTCCAAGATGGAAAAAAAGTCATAGGTTAGCCGTAGTGTTTTTTCAAATCCTGAGCTGAGACAAAAAGGCTCATAAGTCCATTTTTAAGCCAAATAGGACAAAACCGTCTGCACCAGCATGTTTTTCGGCCTGTTTTACACCCAAAAAGTCATGTTTGAGCATATTTTTTTTGGGAGTCCAAGATGGAAAAAAAGTCATAGGTTAGCCTTAGTGTTTTTACCAATCCTGAGCTGAGACAAAAAGGCTCATAAGTCCATTTTTAAGCCAAATAGGAAAAAACCGTCTGCACCAGCATGTTTTTTGGCCTGTTTTACACCCAAAAAGTCATGTTTGAGCATATTTTTTTTCGGAGTTCAAGATGGAAAAAAAGTCATAGGTTAGCCTTAGTGTTTTTTCAAATCCTGAGCTGAGACAAAAAGGCTCATAAGTCCATTTTTAAGCCAAATAGGACAAAACCGTCTGCACCAGCATGTTTTTCGGCCTGTTTTACACCCAAAAAGTCATGTTTGAGCATATTTTTTTCAGAGTCCAAGATGGAAAAAAAGTCATAGGTTAGCCTTAGTGTTTTTTAAAATCCTGAGCTGAGACAAAAAGGCTCATAAGTCCATTTTTAAGCCAAATAGGACAAAACCGCCTTCACCAGCATGTTTTTCGGCCTGTTTTACAGCCAAAAAGTCATGTTTGAGCATATTTTTTTTCGGAGTCCAAGATGGAAAAAAAGTCATAGGTTAGCCTTAGTGTTTTTTCAAATCCTGAGCTGAGACAAAAAGGCTCATAAGTCCATTTTTAAGCCAAATAGGACAAAACCGTCTGCACCAGCATGTTTTTCGGCCTGTTTTACACCTGTTTACACTAGCCTTAGTGTTTTTTCAAATCCTGAGCTGAGACAAAAAGGCTCATAAGTCCATTTTTAAGCCAAATAGGACAAAACCGCCTGCGCCAGCATGTTTTCCGGCCTGTTTTACACCTGTTTACACTAGCCTTAGTGTTTTTTCAAATCCTGAGCTGAGACAAAAAGGCTCATAAGTCCATTTTTAAGCCAAATAGGACAAAACCGTCTGCACCAGCATGTTTTTCGGCCTGTTTTACACCCAAAAAGTCATGTTTGAGCATATTTTTTTTCGGAGTCCAAGATGGAAAAAAAGTCATAGGTTAGCCTTAGTGTTTTTTCAAATCCTGAGCTGAGACAAAAAGGCTCATAAGTCCATTTTTAAGCCAAATAGGACAAAACCGCCTGCGCCAGCATGTTTTCCGGCCTGTTTTACACCTGTTTACACTAGCCTTAGTGTTTTTTCAAATCCTGAGCTGAGACAAAAAGGCTCATAAGTCCATTTTTAAGCCAAATAGGACAAAACCGTCTGCACCAGCATGTTTTTCGGCCTGTTTTACACCCAAAAAGTCATGTTTGAGCATATTTTTTTCAGAGTCCAAAATGGAAAAAAAGTCATAGGTTAGCCTTAGTGTTTTTTCAAATCCTGAGCTGAGACAAAAAGGCTCATAAGTCCATTTTTAAGCCAAATAGGACAAAACCGCCTGCACCAGCATGTTTTTCGGCCTGTTTTACAGCCAAAAAGTCATGTTTGAGCATATTTTTTTTCGGAGTCCAAGATGGAAAAAAAGTCATAGGTTAGCCTTAGTGTTTTTTCAAATCCTGAGCTGAGACAAAAAGGCTCATAAGTCCATTTTTAAGCCAAATAGGACAAAACCGTCTGCACCAGCATGTTTTTCGGCCTGTTTTACACACAAAAAGTCATGTTTGAGCATATTTT
>JBAMNC010002178.1:0-34699 GCA_037902135.1 Cetoscarus ocellatus | reverse complement strand
AGGTTAGCCTTAGTGTTTTTTCAAATCCTGAGCTGAGACAAAAAGGCTCATAAGTCCATTTTTAAGCCAAATAGGACAAAACCGCCTGCGCCAGCATGTTTTCCGGCCTGTTTTACACCTGTTTACACTAGCCTTAGTGTTTTTTCAAATCCTGAGCTGAGACAAAAAGGCTCATAAGTCCATTTTTAAGCCAAATAGGACAAAACCGTCTGCACCAGCATGTTTTTCGACCTGTTTTACACCCAAAAAGTCATGTTTGAGCATATTTTTTTCAGAGTCCAAAATGGAAAAAAAGTCATAGGTTAGCCTTAGTGTTTTTTCAAATCCTGAGCTGAGACAAAAAGGCTCATGAGTCCATTTTTAAGCCAAATAGGACCAAACGGTCTGCACCAGCATGTTTGTCGGCCTGTTTTACAGCCAAAACGTCATGTTTGAGCATATTTTTTTTCGGAGTCCAAGATGAAAAAAAAGTCATAGGTTAGCCTTAGTGTTTTTTCAAATCCTGAGCTGAGACAAAAAGGCTCATAAGTCCATTTTTAAGCCAAATAGGACCAAACGGTCTGCACCAGCATGTTTTTCGGCCTGTTTTACAGCCAAAAAGTCATGTTTGAGCATATTTTTTTTCGGAGACCAAGATGGAAAAAAAGTCATAGGTTAGCCTTAGCGTTTTTTCAAATCCTGAGCTGAGACAAAAAGGCTCATAAGTCCATTTTTAAGCCAAATAGGACCAAACCATCTGCACCAGCATGTTTTTCGGCCTGTTTTACACCTGTTTACACGAGCCTTAGTGTTTTTTCAAATCCTGAGCTGAGACAAAAAGTCTAATAAGTCCATTTTCAAGCCAAATAGGACAAAACCGCCTGCACCAGCATGTTTTCCGGCCTGTTTTACACCTGTTTACACTAGCCTTAGTGTTTTTTCAAATCCTTAGCTGAGACAAAAAGGCTCATAAGTCCATTTTTAAGCCAAATAGGACAAAACCGTCTGCACCAGCATGTTTTTCGGCCTGTTTTACAGCCAAAAAGTCATGTTTGAGCATATTTTTTTTCGGAGTCCAAAATGGAAAAAAAGTCATAGGTTAGCCTTAGTGTTTTTACAAATCCTGAGCTGAGACAATAAGGCTCATAAGTCCATTTTTAAGCCAAATAGGACAAAACCGTCTGCACCAGCATGTTTTTCGGCCTGTTTTACACCCAAAAAGAAGTCATAGGTTAGCCTTAGTGTTTTTTCAAATCCTGAGCTGAGACAAAAAGGCTCATAAGTCCATTTTTAAGCCAAATAGGACAAAACCGTCTGCACCAGCATGTTTTTCGGCCTGTTTTACACCCAAAAAGTCATGGTTGAGCATAATTTTTTTCGGAGTCCAAAATGGAAAAAATGTCATAGGTTAGCCTTAGTGTTTTTTCAAATCCTGAGCTGAGACAAAAAGGCTCATAAGTCCATTTTTAAGCCAAATAGGACAAAACCGTCTGCACCAGCATGTTTTTCGGCCTGTTTTTACACCCAAAAAGTCATGTTTGAGCATATTTTTTTCAGAGTCCAAAATGGAAAAAAAGTCATAGGTTAGCCTTAGTGTTTTTTCAAATCCTGAGCTGAGACAAAAAGGCTCATAAGTCCATTTTTAAGCCAAATAGGACAAAACCGCCTTCACCAGCATGTTTTTCGGCCTGTTTTACAGCCAAAAAGTCATGTTTGAGCATATTTTTTTTCGGAGTCCAAGATGGAAAAAAAGTCATAGGTTAGCCTTAGTGTTTTTTCAAATCCTGAGCTGAGACAAAAAGGCTCATAAGTCCATTTTTAAGCCAAATAGGACAAAACCGTCTGCACCAGCATGTTTTTCGGCCTGTTTTACACCTGTTTACACTAGCCTTAGTGTTTTTTCAAATCCTGAGCTGAGACAGAAAGGCTCATAAGTCCATTTTTAAGCCAAATAGGACAAAACCGCCTGCGCCAGCATGTTTTCCGGCCTGTTTTACACCTGTTTACACTAGCCTAGTGTTTTTTCAAATCCTGAGCTGAGACAAAAAGGCTCATAAGTCCATTTTTAAGCCAAATAGGACAAAACCGTCTGCACCAGCATGTTTTTTCGGCCTGTTTTTACACCCAAAAAGTCATGGTTGAGCATATTTTTTTTCGGAGTCCAAGATGGAAAAGAAGTCATAGGTTAGCCTTAGTGTTTTTTCAAATCCTGAGCTGAGACAAAAAGGCTCATAAGTCCATTTTTAAGCCAAATAGGACAAAACCGCCTGCGCCAGCATTTTTTCCGGCCTGTTTTACACCTGTTTACACTAGCCTTAGTGTTTTTTCAAATCCTGAGCTGAGACAAAAAGGCTCATAAGTCCATTTTTAAGCCAAATAGGACAAAACCGCCTGCGCCAGCATGTTTTCCGGCCTGTTTTACACCTGTTTACACTAGCCTTAGTGTTTTTTCAAATCCTGAGCTGAGACAAAAAGGCTCATAAGTCCATTTTTAAGCCAAATAGGACAAAACCGTCTGCACCAGCAAGGTTTTCGGCCTGTTTTACACCTGTTTACATTAGCCTAATGTTTTTCAAATCCTGAGCTGAGACAAAAAGGCTCATAAGTCCATTTTTAAGCCAAATAGGACAAAACAGTCTGCACCAGCATGTTTTTCGGCCTGTTTTACACCCAAAAAGTCATGTTGGAGCATATTTTTTTTCAGAATCCATGATGGAAAAAAAGTCATAGGTTAGCCTTAGTGTTTTTTCAAATCCTGAGCTGGGACAAAAAGGCTCATAAGTCCATTTTTAAGCCAAATAGGACAAAACCGCCTTCACCAGCATGTTTTTCGGCCTGTTTTACACCCAAAAAGTCATGTTTGAGCATATTTTTTTTCGGATTCCAAGATGGAAAAAAAGTCATAGGTTAGCCTTAGTGTTTTTTCAAATCCTGAGCTGAGACAAAAAGGCTCATAAGTCCATTTTTAAGCCAAATAGGACAAAACCATCTGCACCAGCATGTTTTTCGGCCTGTTTTACACCTGTTTACACGAGCCTTAGTGTTTTTTCAAATCCTGAGCTGAGACAAAAAGGCTCATAAGTCCATTTTTAAGCCAAATAGGACAAAACCGTCTGCACCAGCATGTTTTTCGGCCTGTTTTACACCCAAAAAGTCATGTTTGAGCATATTTTTTTCAGAATCCATAATGGAAAAAAAGTCATAGGTTAGCCTTAGTGTTTTTTCAAATCCTGAGCTGAGACAAAAAGGCTCATAAGTCCATTTTTAAGCCAAATAGGACAAAACCGTCTGCACCAGCATGTTTTTCGGCCTGTTTTACACCCAAAAAGTCATGTTTGAGCATATTTTTTTTCGGAGTCCAAGATGGAAAAAAAGTCATAGGTTAGCCTTAGTGTTTTTTCAAATCCTGAGCTGAGACAAAAAGCCTCATAAGTCCATTTTTAAGCCAAATAGGAAAAAACCGTCTTCACCAGCATGTTTTTCGGCCTGTTTTACACCCAAAAAGTCATGTTTGAGCATTTTTTTTTTTCGGAGTCCAAGATGGAAAAAAAGTCATAGGATAGCCTTAGTGTTTTTACAAATCCTGAGCTGAGACAAAAAGGCTCATAAGTCCATTCTTAAGCCAAATAGGACAAAACCGTCTGCACCAGCATGTTTTTTGGCCTGTTTTACACCCAAAAAGTCATGGTTGAGCATATTTTTTTCAGAGTCCATAATGGAAAAAAAGTCATAGGTTAGCCTTAGTGTTTTTTCAAATCCTGAGCTGAGACAAAAAGCCTCATAAGTCCATTTTTAAGCCAAATAGGACCAAACGGTCTGCACCAGCATGTTTTTCGGCCTGTTTTACAGCCAAAAAGTCATGTTTGAGCATATTTTTTTTCGGAGACCAAGATGGAAAAAAAGTCATAGGTTAGCCTTAGCGTTTTTTCAAATCCTGAGCTGAGACAAAAAGGCTCATAAGTCCATTTTTAAGCCAAATAGGACCAAACGATCTGCACCAGCATGTTTTATCGGCCTGTTTTACACCTGTTTACACTAGCCTAGTGTTTTTTCAAATCCTGAGCTGAGACAAAAAGGCTCATAAGTCCATTTTTAAGCCAAATAGGACAAAACCGTCTGCACCAGCATGTTTTTCGGCCTGTTTTACACCCAAAAAGTCATGTTTGAGCATATTTTTTTTCGGATTCCAAAATAGAAAAAAAGTCATAGGTTAGCCTTAGTATTTTTTCAAATCCTGAGCTGAGACAAAAAGGCTCATAAGTCCATTTTTAAGCCAAATAGGACAAAACCGTCTGCACCAGCATGTTTTTCGGCCTGTTTTACACCCAAAAAGTCATGTTTGAGCATATTTTTTTCAGAGTCCAAAATGGAAAAAAAGTCATAGGTTAGCCTTAGTGTTTTTACAAATCCTGAGCTGAGACAAAAAGGCTCATAAGTCCATTTTTAAGCCAAATAGGACAAAACCGCCTGCGCCAGCATGTTTTCCGGCCTGTTTTACACCTGTTTACACTAGCCTTAGTGTTTTTTCAAATCCTGAGCTGAGACAAAAAGGCTCATAAGTCCATTTTTAAGCCAAATAGGACAAAACCGTCTGCACCAGCATGTTTTTCGGCCTGTTTTACACCCAAAAAGTCATGTTTGAGCATATTTTTTTCAGAGTCCAAAATGGAAAAAACGTCATAGGTTAGCCTTAGTGTTTTTTCAAATCCTGAGCTGAGACAAAAAGTCTCATAAGTCCATTTTCAAGCCAAATAGGACAAAACCGCCTGCACCAGCATGTTTTCCGGCCTGTTTTACACCTGTTTACACTAGCCTTAGTGTTTTTTCAAATCCTGAGCTGAGACAAAAAGGCTCATAATTCCATTTTTAAGCCAAATAGGACCAAACCGTCTGCACCAGCATGTTTTTCGGCCTGTTTTACACCTGTTTACACTGGCCTTAGTGTTTTTTCAAATCCTGAGCTGAGACAAAAAGGCTCATAAGTCCATTTTTTAAGCCAAATAGGACAACAACGTCTGCACCAGCATGTTTTTCGGCCTGTTTTACACCCAAAAAGTTATGTTTGAGCATATTTTTTTTCGGAGTCCAAAATGGAAAAAAAGTCATAGGTTAGCCTTAGTGTTTTTTCAAATCCTGAGCTGAGACAAAAAGGCTCAAAAGTCCATTTTAAAGCCAAAAAGGAAAAAACCGTCTGCACTAGCATGTTTTTCGGCCTGTTTTACACCCAAAATGTCCTGTTTGAGCAAATTTTTTTTCGGAGTCCAAAATGGAAAAAAAGTCATAGGTTAGCCTTAGTGTTTTTTCAAATCCTGAGCTGAGACAAAAAGGCTCATAAGTCCATTTTTAAGCCAAATAGGAAAAAACCGTCTGCACCAGCATGTTTTTCGGCCTGTTTTACACCCAAAAAGTCATGTTTGAGCATATTTTTTTTCGGAGTCCAAAATGGAAAAAAAGTCATAGGTTAGCCTTAGTGATTTTTCAAATCCTGAGCTGAGACAAAAAGGCTCATAAGTCCATTTTTAAACCAGATAGGAAAAAAATGCCTGCACCAGCATGTTTTTCGGCCTGTTTTACACCCAAAAAGTCATGTTTGAGCATATTTTTTTTCGGAGTCCAAGATGGAAAAAATGTCATAGGTTAGCCTTAGTGTTTTTTCAAATCCTGAGCTGAGACAAAAAGGCTCATAAGTCCATTTTTAAGCCAAATAGGACAAAAACCGTCTGCACCAGCATGTTTTTCGGCCTGTTTTACACCCAAAAAGTCATGTTTGAGCATATTTTTTTTCGGAGTCCAAGATGGAAAAAAAGTCATAGGTTAGCCTTAGTGTTTTTTCAAATCCTAAGTTGAGACAAAAAGGCTCATAAGTCCATTTTTAAGCCAAATAGGACAAAACCATCTGCACCAGCATGTTTTTCGGCCTGTTTTACACCCAAAAAGTCATGTTTGAGCATATTTTTTCGTAGTCCAAAATGGAAAAAAAGTCATAGGTCAGCCTTAGTGTTTTTTCAAATCCAGAGCTGAGACAAAAAGGCTCATAAGTCCATTTTTAAACCAGATAGGAAAAAAATGCCTGCACCAGCATGTTTTTCGGCCTGTTTTACACCCAAAAAGTCATGTTTGAGCATATTTTTTTTCGGAGTCCAAGATGGAAAAAAAGTCATAGGTCAGCCTTAGTGTTTTTTCAAATCCAGAGCTGAGACAAAAAGGCTCATAAGTCCATTTTTAAACCAGATAGGAAAAAAATGCCTGCACCAGCATGTTTTTCGGCCTGTTTTACACCCAAAAAGTCATGTTTGAGCATATTTTTTTCGGAGTCCAAGATGGAAAAAAAGTCATAGGTTAGCCTTAGTGTTTTTTCACATTCTGAGCTGAGACAACAAGGCTCATAAGTCCATTTTTAAGCCAAATAGGACAAAACCATCTGCACCAGCATGTTTTTCGGCCTGTTTTACACCCAAAAAGTCATGTTTGAGCATATTTTTTCGTAGTCCAAAATGGAAAAAAAGTCATAGGTCAGCCTTAGTGTTTTTTCAAATCCAGAGCTGAGACAAAAAGGCTCATAAGTCCATTTTTAAGCCAAATAGGAAAAAAACGTCTGCACCAGCATGTTTTTCAGCCTGTTTTACACCCAAAAAGTCATGTTTGAGCATATTTTTTCTCTGAGTCCAAGATGGAAAAAAAGTCATAGGTTAGCCTTAGTGTTTTTTCAAATCCTGAGCTGAGACAAAAAGGCTCATAAGTCCATTTTTAAGCCAAATAGGACAAAACCGTCTGCACCAGCATGTTTTTCCAGCCTGTTTTACACCCAAAAAGTCATGTTTGAGCATATTTTTTTTTCGGAGTTCAGAATGGAAAAAAAGTCATTGGTTAGCCTTAGTGTTTTTTCAAATCCTGAGCTGAGACAAAAAGGCTCATAAGTCCATTTTTAAGCCAAATATGACAAAACCGTCTGCACCAGCATGTTTTTCAGCCTGTTTTACACCCAAAAAGTCATGTTTGAGCATATTTTTTCTCGGAGTCCAAAATGGAAAAAAAGTCATAGGTTAGCCTTAGTGTTTTTTCAAATCCTGAGCTGAGACAAAAAGGCTCATAAGTCCATTTCTAAGCCAAATAGGACCAAACCGTCTCCACCAGCATGTTTTTCAGCCTGTTTTACACCCAAAAAGTCATGTCTTAGCATATTTTTTTCAGAGTCCAAAATGGAAAAAAAGTCATAGGTTAGCCTTATTGTTTTTTCAAATCCTGAGTTGTCACAAAAAGGCTCATAAGTCCATTTTTAAGCCTAATAGGACCAAACCGTCTGCACCAGCATGTTTTTCGGCTTGTTTTACACCTAAAATATTAAGTTTGAGCATATTTTTTTTCGGAGTCCAAAATTGAAAAAAAAGTCATGTCGATTTTTTCCAAAATCTGACCTGAAGAAAAAATGATCATAAACCATTTTTTAGGCGAAATATGACCAAACTTTCTCCACCAGCGTGTTCTCCTGTCTGAAAAGGTCCCAAAAGTCACTAGCATTTTTTTTTCAGGGTCCGGAATGGGAAAAAAATCATTTGAAGGAAAAATGCTCATGAATCATTTTTTAAGCAAAATATGACCAAACTTTCCGCACCAGCATGTTTTCCTGCCTGAAAGGTCCGAAAAAGACACTGTTTAGAATTTTTTTTTCGGGGTCCTAAATGGGAAAAAAGTCATATGTTAGCATGTCGATTTTTTCCAAAATCTGACGTGATGGAAAAATGCTAATAAATCATTTTTTAGGTGAAATATGAACAAACTTTCTGCACCAGCGTGCTCTCCTGCCCGAAAAGGTCCCAAAAAGTCACTTTGTAGCATTTTTTTTCAGGGGTCCAAAATGGGAAAAAAGTCATATGTTAGCATGTCGATTTTTTCCAAAATCTGACCTGACCTCCTGCCTGGAAAGGTCCCAAAAAGTCACATTTTAGAATATTTTTTTCAGGGTCCAAAATGGGAAAAAAGTCATATGAAGGAAAAATGCTCATAAATCATTTTTTAGGTGAAAAATGACCAAACTTTCTGCACCAGCGTGTTCTCCTGCCTGAAAAGGTCCCAAAATTCACTTTGTAGCATTTTTTTTCAGAGTCCGAAATGGGAAAAAAAGTCATATGTTAGCATGTCGATTTTTTCCAAGATATGACCTGAAGAAAAAATGCTCATAAATCATTTTTATGGTGAAATATGACCAAACTTTCTGCACCAGCGTGTTCTCCTGCCTGAAAAGGTCCCAAAAAGTCACTTTTTAGCATTTTTTTCTCGGGGTCCAAAATGGGAAAAAAGTCATATGTAAGCATGTCGATTTTTTTCGAAAATGTACCTGAATGAAAAATGCTCATAAATCATTTTTTAGGTGAAATATGAACAAACTTTCTGCACCAGCGTGTTCTCCTGCCTGGAAAGGTCCCAAAAAGTCACAGTTTAGAATATTTTTTTCGGGGTCCAAAATGTGAAAAAAGTCATATGTTAGCATGTCGATTTTTTCCAAAATCTGACGTGAAGGAAAAATGCTCATAAATCATTTTTTATGTGAAATATGATCAAACTTTCTGCACCAGCGTGCTCTCCTGCCCGAAAAGGTCCCAAAAAGTCACTTTGTAGCATATTTTTTTCGGGGTCCGAAATGGGAAAAAAGTCATATGTTAGCATGTCTATTTTTTCCAAAATCTGACCTGAAGGAAAAATGCTCATAACTCATTTTTTAGGTGAAATATGACCAAACTTTCTGCACCAGCGTGTTCTCCTGCCTGGAAAGGTCCCAAAAAGTCACATTTTAGAACTTTTTTTTCAGGGTCCAAAATGGGAAAAAAGTCATATGAAGGAAAAATGCTCATAAATCATTTTTGAGGTGAAAAATGACCAAACTTTCTGCACCAGCGTGTTCTCCTGCCTGAAAAGGTCCCAAAAGTAAAGTTTTAGCAGATTTTTTTCAGGGGTCCGGGACGCAGAAGAAAACTTTTGTTCACATGTGGTTTTTTTCAAGATCTGACCTGAGGTAGAAATACTAATAACTTAAGACTCTTGTGAAATATTACCCAACCTTCTGCACCAGAGTGTTCTCCTGCCTGGAACGGTCCCAGAAAGTCAAGTCTTAGCATATTTTTTCTTCGGGGTCCGGGATTCGTGTTGCCACCTTTCAGGCAGAAAAATAAAGGACACCCCTGGCACTGGGGATGCCACACTGCAAGGGCCCAACCGCCAAGGCCTAACAGTGGGGTGGGGCATCAGTTGTGGTAAATCATAATAAGACATTGTTTTATTATTAGTTAAATTTTTAAGTACTTCATTTCAGTTTTTCAGAAAATTTCTGCGAACGTAAAACTAAGCAGATACAACAGTTAAATAACAACTTCAGTAATGCAAGCACATTAACTTAAAACTTAACTTAAAATAAATTATTAGCATAGCATCAATTAATTAAATTATAATTAAACAAATGCTTTGACACTTTCAAGAATATGTGGTGCAGGAGAACACAACAACTTTCAGAAATAGGAATAATTATAGAAAATAATCTCATCTCAGGATGGCGTTGCAACTTGTGCACACCTGACTTTTCATGTCAGTCATTTTATATAATTTCTGTTTCCTGTTTCACCACAAATGAAAGTAACATCAAACAAATTTTTGATGTGCAAATAACAAACATTAAAACTATCAATCTATCCTTTTGCCCACATCTCTGTTTTACAAAGTTATCTCTTTGCCGAAAGGGTTTTCTTTTCTTTCATGTGTGGAGCTGTAGTCCATGCCAAAGAGTCAACAGCCTTCTCTCTTACTAAATGTGCAACTGTTTTTTTCCATGTGTACTTCTTGAAAAACTAAGTAGCTGTTTGTCTTTCAGAATACTGAAGGAAAATTATGAACAGGACTGCTCAGAGTTGAGAGTGATCAAGAGCTCACTTCTCACAAGTTTTACAGAGCATCTGTTCCTACATATTGATTTTCACTCGTCTGTACTTTCCCACTCACGTCTGTATTTCTGCATCCGTTTCGGTTTCAATGGGGCACGGTGCAGAGTACCAGATGCAGCCGCAGACGCAGACGCATTTGCTTCTGATTTCCCATGACTTTCTCTCATGCTAAAAATCAACCAACCAAACCAAGTGCCGCTATGAGTAGGCGGGAGCTAGCAGGTCTTGACTTTTGGCGGAATGGTGCTGCGTTCAAGGCAAATCAGAAGTACGGGACAAACCGCATCCCGTATTGATTCAAAACGGGATGCAATGTTTAAGTGTGAAATACGGGAAAATTCCATATTTTACAGAATGGGTGGCAACCCTGTCCGAGATGGCAAAAAAGCCATATGTTAGTATGTGGTTTTTTTTAAAGATCTGACCTGAGGGAAAAACGTCTATATCTCATTTTGTAGGTGAAATACGACCAAACCTTCTGCACCAGAGTGTTCTGCTGCCTGGAAAGGTCTCAAAAAGTCAAGTTTTACCAAATTATTTTTCGGGGTCCGGGATGGCAAAAAATCTATATGTAAGCATATGTTTATTTCAAGATATGACCTGAGGGAAAAACAACTATATCTCATTTTGAAGGTGAAATATGACCAAACCTTCTACACCAGAGTGTTCTGCTACCTGGAAAGGTCCCAAAAAGTCAAGTTTTAGCAGATTTTTTTTTTCGGGGTACAGGATGGCAAAAAAGCCGTATGTTAGCATGTGGTTTTTTTTTCAAGATCGGACCCAAGGGATAAATGCCTATAACTCATGTTTTGTGGTGATATATGGCCACAAAACTCTCTGCACAAGAGTTTTCTCTTGCATGGAAAGGTCTCAAAAAGTCAAGTTTTAGCATGTTTTTTTTCACGGTCCAAAAAGGCCAAAAAGTCAAATGTTTGCATGTTGTTTTTTTCAAAGATCTGACCTGAGGTTCAAATACTAACAACTCATGATTCCTGTGAAATGTGACCAATCCTTCTGCACCAGAGTGTTCTCCTGGCTGGAAAGGTCCCAAAAGGTCAAAATTTAGCATATTTTTTTCAGGGTCCGGAATGGCAACAGAAGTCATGTTAGGATGTGTTTTTTATTTTATTTTTTTTTCAAAAGTCTTACCCAAGATAAGAATTCTCATATGTCCATTTTTCAGTCAAGTATGACCAAACTTTCTGCACCAGCATGTTCTCCTTCCTGAAAAGTTCCCCAAAAATTCACTTTTTAGCATTTTTTTTTCAGGTATGAAATGGCAACACAAAGTCATATGTTAGTCCAAGGTGGCATGTTCCCAAATGACATCATTATGGTAACAGTTTTCACACTAAGTGTTTAGTCCACACTGTCAGAAAGGCAAATCAAGCACCAAAGGGAGGGAAATCATTTTTGTCATATTTTGTAGATAGGCTCTGCTCAGGGATTTTTGAATTAAACATTGTAAAGTGTATTTTGCGTCACAGGGGACCTTTCAATGCTCATAAAATTTCTATTGATTCTGGAGTCCTAACAACAGATAATAGGGGCAGCGCTCAGGTTCTTGTTTTTGCCGTCACAAAGAGCAGCACAAAGCTTGAAGGAAGAATCCTGATATAGAGTATTGATTTTTTTCTCCCTTTTCCCTTTTCTTTTTTTTTTTTATCTCATGCTCCACTTGAGGCCGACAGCCTTGCTGAAGATGAAATGGCCCACTTTGAAGTGCGCTTCCCCACTGCGCAGCCACCTCACGCTGCCCGACTGTCATTTTTCGGGGCATTGCAAGGACGCAGATGGAAGCTGCTGGAGAATCCACTGTGCCTTTTTTTGTAAAAAAAGCCTTTAAGTGAGGGTTAAAAAAACATCCACAGTTTAATAAAAACAATATTTATGGCACGCTCAATCATGTAGTCATTCTGGAGCACTGTGTTCGGCTGGCAGAAGATAAGGAGGCTAATCTGAGCGCTGCATAAAAAGCTTTCAGAGTCTCTGCGATATTTACTGTTCCATTAGCCTGCATGTTAGAGCAGAAGTAATCTTCCCTGACAGCAGTTTTCACTATGAAAGGACTCATTTCTGCAGTTTGAAAGCATCCACATATGTCAGTGCTGAGGTTGGGTTGCATGGCAGTTCTCGGGTTTGTTGTGCTTTACTGGAAACAGATATTGATGTGAGGAGCTTTGGCTGACTGACAGCATGTTTCGGTTCTTATCTGGCATGTTTGAGCATCTTCTCCCAGCTCAAACTGCTCTTATCGAAGCAGATGAGTCCTGCAATTGGGCGTCTGCTCGCTATATGTTGAGATTACATGCTGCTGGTAAAAATAGGATCAGGCCTTGGCGGTTAATGGCCATCGCAGATGAGTTGGCGTAAGTTGATGTCACTTCCCTCTGAGTTACTTGAAGCACAGAAGCAGTTTCAGTTGGTGGGTCTCTGATAGCAGAGCTGTGAATCATCAGCGTTTTGACTGGAGGTTGAAAATTACTTTGACTCCTTTTCAGAGGCTTTGGACAAGCAGTCATTCAGATCATCAGAGAAAAGTGAAAGTGACAGAAAAGAGCCTTTAACTTTGAAGAGGACACCATATTATCCAGAGTGACGTCCTTCTGCTCAGAATGCAAAGGCTGAGATATTAAATGATGTTTTGACGAAGGCTGCTGAATAAAAAGTAACCAAGATCACAAAGAAGAAATGTTGCCGCGACATCTGCTCGGTCTGACGCAGGGATTCTGATGTACACAATGTAGACATTTTACATCTGAAAGTAATTCATCAGAACAGATGTTGACCCATTAGATGCCTGTAGATGATTATTCTGAAGATAACTGTCAGTTTCTTCAAGTTTTATTTTGCCCTTTTTTTACACTTTGGGCCTCAAGCCTTAGCAAGCATCAAGCTGCTACAACAAGGTGTCCATTTGGATTTTACATGTTACAATAGTTCAGTGGCTGGGAGGTGAAAAAATGTCTCGAAACAAATTTACATTTTTAGAAACATTATTACATTAAGAAAACACAAAGAAAAACAAATTTTTACAAAATTCAAAACAGATTTACGTCTTCTGAAACAAAACAACAAGAAAACACTTTAACAAAATGAAAACAAATTTACAAATCAAAACAAATTTTAATTTAAGTAAAAAAAAATATTTAAAGGAAACACACCAAAAATGTATTCCAATAACAATAAACAAGACACATGATTACAGAACTCAAAATAAATTTCTAAAAAAGAAATTTACATCTTCAGAAACAAACTTATAACAAGAAAACACTGATACAAATCCTGAAAACATTGTTTCAAACCCAAAACAAATTTACATTTAATAACATACGAGCAAAAACAAGAAAAACTTTCACAAAACTTGAAATAAATACACTTCTTTGGAAACAAAATTACTGTAGGATAACACTTAAACACAATACAAATGTACATTTCAATAAAATATGAACAAAAGGAAGAAACACTTTTACAAAACTTGAATCAAATTTAAAATTTTCCAAACAAAATTACAATTAGAAAACACTTTTACAAACAAAAACAAAACCAAAACAAATTTGCATTTTCAGAAACAAAACTGCAGGAAAAAAAAAAAAAAAAAAACTTTTACAAACTTAAATCAAATGTACATTACAGAAATCAAAGTTACTAAAACAACAGAGTTTTACAGATCTTTATGTTTTGTAAAGTTAACATTTTAGAAAACATAACCATAAGAAAACACTTTAACAAACTCAAAACAAATTTACATTTTAGAAAAAAAAAGTTTATTAACCAGAAATATTTTTATGAATACAAATCACAATTACATTACAGAAAACAAGTTTACTAATTTACTAAAACAAGAAACACTTTAACAAGTTTAGTTAAAGTTGTCAATTTGGGGGGTGTCCTGATTCTGCAAACTTTCTGTCTTGTGTATAGAAGTACTCAATTCATCAAGTACTGGGCAGGCAGAACAAAAGAGAAAAGCCAAAGTGACAAAACTGAGAAGAGGGCACAATATTATCCAGAGTGACATCCGTCAGCCTAAAGGCAAAAGCAAAGATACTAAATTATTTTATGAGGGTTGTTGCCTCATAAAAACTAAACAAGATCATAAAGAAGAAATGTTGCTGCAGCACCATCTGCTCTGTCTCACGCAGTGGTTCTCATCCTCTCTGTCAGCACCAAATGAACTTACATTCAATGTAAAGAACTCTCATTAAACAATAATCCATGTGAACAGATGTTATTCTTTAATCCGCTGTTTGATAAATGATGGAGAGGAAAATATGAAAGTTTGAGTTTTTATTTGTACTTTTTACACTTTTGTGTTTCATCAGTTTTCTAAAGTGAAGGCTTTACTTTAACCAGTTATCAGTGTCTTATTATATTCCTCTAGCTCTGTGGCTCCCAAACGCACAAGGCTCCTTGGCCTTGAAACCCTCATAATAGTTCCTTAGAAAAGTCTAGCCTTCCTAAGAGCCTCACAAAAAAGTGACACATCTCTGGTCAAGATTTATCCAGTTTTACAGGATTACATTTGTAATGTGTATATAGTGCCAGAGTAACTTACTCTGACCTCTGACTTTGGGAAAAACAAGCTTTAGTCGCTGGGCTAGCAAAAAGTTACCTGCCAGTCTTCTCTACAATTCTCATAACCACCATTAATCAAACAGCTCATTGAAACAGTCCTAGCTAACTGTCTTTGTATCTGATTTAGCTGAAATTTTATTTGTCCATTTATTTCAGCTAGCTAAAAGATAACCTCAAGCCTCAAGTCTGTCAACTTTGTCATGCTTTCATTTATAATACTAAAATGGCTGAAATATATATAAAATAAAGTCCAAGTCGAATCTAAAGTCGCTAAGGGCAGAGTTCAAGTTAAGTCTGAAGTCACCTTTGGGTGTGACTTAAGCACAAGTCTCTAGCTCAAGTCCACATCTCAGCTTAAAACAATAACTAACACTTCTTTAGTCATCCATTAGCCTTTACACTAGTTTAAAATCACATAAGGGATCAGAACTCTTAGCTCTATGGCTAACTAGCTCATGCATTTTTAATCCAACTCCACTGTGCTAAGATGTTACAGCTAACTATATATCATGTAAAATAATCTACTACTTACATTAGTTTGGAAATACTTGTCATTTTAAGCTGTTTTACATTTTTTGTTGGTAGCCCCTTTCTCACACCCAAATGAACTGCAGCTAAACAGTGATTTATTTAGCTTTAGCCCATACTTCTTAAACAGTCTTTTGTTGAACTCATGCAGCATGTTCTCCGTATACATTTCCTCCTCGCCCATCCCTTCATTTCAGTCTGTGAAGCTGAAGAAAAGGGTCACACAGATGGTCCCCTCCATTATCATGCCACCCATTTTCTGCTCCCACCCTCACCGCCGCCCCCTTGCACTCGTGAAACCTAACACATGGTATGTAATGGGACGGAAGATAAATAAAACATGCTGTACATTTTGTCCAGAGCTGCTGATGTCAGCAGGCGCACATAAACATATTTGCATATGCTCTGTCTGCTGATGTGATTTATGGCCCACCAGGTTTTCTATTACGCTCATTTATAATTTGCACCTTCCCTCCTGTTCAAATTCTAGCGTATAATGGAGGCACAAAAGGCATTTTCATTCCCTCGTTCTCTCCTATTGTGCATGATGAGAGCTTTGTATTCACACAGATAGATGGGACAATAGGAGTTTATTTTGTGAATGTTTGTACTTTTCAGCACAAAAGCCAAAATCTGAAAAAATGGGAACGACAGCTTTTTACAGTATGACATGTTTTATGCAACAGTGCTTTTGTTATTACACCACACTGGAAAGAATCAGTTAAGTCACTGGTACCACCGAAAGCCTCATAAATACCCCACTTAAGATTCTTTACAGTGGATGTTGCAATATTGTACATGCCCTTTCAACTAACTTTGGATCAACCTTCTGACAAACAGAGAGGCTGAGTTGAGGCATGGCTTCAGGATTTGTGACTAATAGCAACATCGTGCGGGCTTGTAGCACTGTTAATCCTTTCTCTGAAAACTGAACATCTTTAATGTAGTAAAAATGGGAACATCTTAAAAATCCCTTCCTCCTCGTACAGTGAGAGCCTTGTGTTATATATTTAGAGAGAGCTGCCTGTTGAACCAAGCTGTAAAGATGTTAATTAAGACTGTAAAAATCATCTGTATCATGCAGCACAAACATGAAAGAGATGAGAAGATATCCCTGAGGAACTCCTTTGTGCTATGCCTCATTTTCAAAAAGGGTTTACAAGTAACAATGCCGATTAAAACAGTCAAATATCCTTTTGAAGCAAAGAGGGACAGAGCATAGATACTTGAGGAACCCCTTTTTATTGTCTAATTTAACAGATTGATATGAATGACCAAAAAAAATGAAAATAAATAGAAATATGTAAAGAGAATAAATAAATCTAGAAGAACACCTTTTCTGCTTAAAATATTTCAAAAAAAGAAGATAAAAAATTACTTCCAGAAACTGTGACATACATGACAGTCATAATGTAACCCAAAAGTCACACATTATGTACTTTTGGGTTACACTATGACTGTCATGTATGTCACAATTATGTACGTTATGTAGCACAAACAGAAAAGGGCCTAAAATAGATTCTTGAGGAACTCCAAACTTTCAGTGCAATCCATTGTCCTGCCCTTTAAATAAAGCAAAACAAAGTCCATAAATAAAAATATGAACGACAATAGTATCAGCATGTAAATGTTGGACAAGTACCATTAGTGCTAGAAAGATTAACCCTCTTTCTAGCACCAACCTTTCTGGAGCTGACAGCAAAGTTTCAGGTCTAAGCATGGCTAAATATAATGCTATTGCTGTTCACTATTATTTAATTCAATGGTCCCATTAATGCCACAAAAAATAAGGATTTTACCATTTCAGGAAGATTGGGTTTTCACTTCACATCAGGCTGCAACAAATCAAATGTTTAATCCTGCCTTCATAAGAAATGGTGAGTATTTAGCTTTAAGATAATAGGAAATCATTGTCCAAATACAGTCCCCGAATAGGTGGCTTTGTGTGGAACTCCTTTTTACTACACCTCACTAAACCAACAGGTGTGAAACTGCAGGCACAAAACAGAAATAAAAAAATGAAGAATATTTTGAAACACCAGACTGGATCCCTGAGGAACACCCATTTGTCAGGCTCAGGAAAACACTACACGAAGCTCTTAGAAACTGTAAGAACAGCAGCTGACTTACCTTATCACATTAGGTCCTTGACATTTCAAGAACACAGTCCTTTCCTTTGACCTCTCAGGTTCAAATACTTTCATGTTATTCATCTCTCCCTCTTCTGATTTACAGCACACTCCATTCACACTGTTTGTCCTCTGCAGAACATTGTCTTTCATCCGCCGATGAAATGCTCTCGAGCATTTGAAATGAAAAGGTCTTTTGAGCTGATTGGGGTGGAGTGGATGAACAGCGGGTCCTTTATGTGACTCGTATATGATCCCTTTAATGGCCTCCCGTGTCACGGATAATTCACAGGTAAACCCACAAGTACCTCCTCTTTGTGCAAGCTTCTTCCATTAAGCGCGGCCTGGAAATATTCTTCCTAATGAGCTGTTACGGCGGGGTGACACGTGCTGCACCTGTCTGTTGGAGAGGATAAGTGGCGATCAGTGCACAAATTCAAATGAGTTGACAACAGTGAAATGGACTTTAAGTAGCGTTTTTGACTCGCTTGAAATTAATTAAATGTGAAGTTCAAAGGAAGCCGGCTCTTTTTTGATGAACTCCACACTGAAATGTCCCTCTATCCGAGCTACACAGAGCCGCCACGGTGCCGTATACAATATTGAATGCTTCACTTTTGCATCATATTTCCATTTTTCAGACATCAAAGACGCTTGGCTGTGTAAAGGACCTTGTTCTGCTGCTTATTTCTCGCCGTCCACGGTCAAACATGTTCGGTGATTGGATTTAAGTTCTTACATCACAAATGGATGGAGCTTTGGCTTTCTCACAGCCCTGTCAGATCTGCTCCGACTTCCATCAACAAGGCATCATCTATCTCCCCTAACGACTCCAAACAAGGCTCCATGTTATTCTCCCTATGAGGCCTTGGCACCTCGGCTCCATAATGAGCCAGTGAAGAAAAGGGGCGCAGATTAGAATAACAGCCTTAACTAATCCATAACAGGCCGATGAGGCGCCACGTTTGGGGAAACCGTGTCATTTCTCATTTTGCAGCGCCATAGCGAAATCTCCTCTCTCTCTCCCTCTCTCGCTCGCTACCCCCTACGCAAAAACAAGCCCCCAGAAATAGCAGCTGTGGCAAGCCGCCGGCACAAGGACGGCAATCGACACGACATAGCTCCTCACTTCTGCCTCTTTTTCTCCTTCTCATCTCCTGACAATAGCGCGAGGAGAACAGAGAGGGAATCCATGCCCCTGACTGTTGACTTTGGAAATCAAAGAGGAGTTTGAGCTTGGAGGAAACTACTGAGGACTGCAGGCCCCCAGTCTCAGGCTTAGAGTTCTGCCAGAGATTGTGACTGCAAAGACTTGTTCGGACAAACAAGCATTTCTCCGAGCAGTCGAGCTTTCCAGCAAGTAGTTTTTGAAAATTGGTTCATTTCTCCAGGCTGGGGGTGTTCACTAGAGGCCCCTGCTGGTCAGAAATGTGCAGCTTATATAATTTGACTGTGGGGCAAAAACAGAGACAGTACTGTACAAATAAGTTTTAACCTCATAGACCAAATGAAGGAAATATTACAACACAATTAACCTTGCTGACCTTTTTGGTGACAGTGAAAGAGCAATTTTGATTAGAAGCTCGGGTCAGCTCCAAAGTGGTGATAAGTCAATGATGTTTGCTGCTTGAAAAAATCAGAAAGATCAAATTCTAAATGATACAAAATTACAAAAAAACAAAAAGATCACTCACCTAGAAGGAGCATAAAGCACTTCCCCTTCGAGATTTGTCTATTTTTTACATAAAAATGACTGTATTAAATAATTCTGATGGTGAAAAATCTGGTGGGTTTAAAGAGTGAAATTTGATACCCAACCATCAAAAATATTTATTTATAACAGAAAGACAGATGGCTTGTGCCTTGTTATGGCTAATAAACACATACTGATTCAGAATAAAGTCACCTTCAAAATGCAAGTTCAAACTAACAGCAAACAAGTCTAAACCACTTTAAGGGGGGACTTCTGTTTTTCAGCAGCAAAATTACAGTGTTTTTTTAGGAAATTATATGTTGATAGAAATAGTTACTGTATTTGTGAACATAATACACATCATGCTTTAATCATGTGTGTGAATTATAACATTAAAAAGGCATGTGAACATCTACTGTATGTCTCCTTGTTTCAGAGTAAAATCTTTGAATAAATAATAATGATAAAATGTAAACACTCAGCATGTCTGACTGAATTCAACATGATTGTCAGGTTTTCTCATCACTGCATACCAACTGGATGATCTGCAGCAGTCTGAACCATTTTCAACCGATCGCACAGCAGAAGCATAGCACAGTCATATGATTTACCAACTTTCTTCAATACCATATGGCATAATGATAAAGGTCCAAGAATATTTCCTTGGGGAACTCCAGTTTCTCATATTCTTTGTCTAAAACTTACAAGCATAAAGCAGCAAGAAAAGAAGGCATTGAAAAACTAGTTAAATGCATTATTGAACCAACTTTTATATCATAACTATGGATTTCAAATTGTTATTTTTAATTATGTAATTAAATTAGCAGAGTGCTGAAAGATAAACAATTTTATGACTCCAAGCATGGAAGGATAAAATATCTTATAGGCCTATTTTTTCATGAAAATCATTGTTGCAGTTCTTTAGTTTTAATTTCCCACTTAAAATGGCATTTGAATACTCTTCTTCCAGACTTTACTCTGTAAAAACTCAGCATCTCTGGCTGGATGCAACATGATTGTCAGGTTTTTCATCACTACAAACCGGTCGGATGATCTGCAGCAGTTTGGGCCATTTTCAACCACTAGCTGTATAGCAGAGACACTGGGGGCAACAATAAAAATGACAATGGTTGGTATTGTTGCATGCTAGTGTTAGGTTTATGACTGCAATTCCATTTTCCCTTTAGCAGCAGCAGTTTGCAGCAGTTGATAGAATAGACGAAGGCTAGCAGGAGCCACAAATCATGCTAACAACATGCTTACATTGACCTACTGTTCTATTCCTTATACACTGATGTGTGTTTGTGCCTCTGTAGTAAAGCAAAGAGACCAAAAGCAGGTACGAGGGCGTAGACACCCTCATGCTGAGCTTTCATGCATACATCAGTGCCCACAGCAGGACCTCTGTTTGTCCTGGAAGCTACTTTCTGTCTGCTGCACATCTGGATGCATTTTGCATGTTTATGAAGGGCCCATACATTTATGTGATGTGAATCTTACATCCCAGTGTGTACTCAAGCACGAGGCTGAGGTTTGAGTAGCTGCGAGCCTCCTCTCAGCGTTGGCTCTGCTGCAATAAGGCCTGATTTAAAGCTGACCAGAGCACAGCGCGTCCCTCATTTCCTCTGCAGCCCCGGTGAGATGAGATCTCTCCACAATATTTACCCGGGGAATAATGATGTTTGATTTGACTCTCTTCTGGGTGTGTCTCTGAGAGGGCTATTTCGGTCCACGGCTGCCACCGCCAGAGAAAACAGACGGCAGCTCTGTACACAGGAAGGAGAGAGAGGAGCCTCAGATCATTGTTTATAGATGATGCTGGGTCGCTGTATTTCTGTGCTCGGCCTTCAGAATGAAGAGCGCCTGTGCTGCACTGTTGGTAGCGTGACTCACACTCCGTTTCTTAGCTTATTTCATTTCCTTTCTCAAGTTGGATTCAGTGTGAGGATGCTGCATTAAAGATGCTCGACAAAGAAAGGAGGGATGGTTCCTATAGTACACTATGCATGGACACATACCACAAAAATAGCCAAACAGGCAGGCACATTTGTTCTGTTTGGATCATGGTTGTTCAGCCTTTCTTTTCTCCCTTGTCATATCAAGCAGATCTTTGACATCTCAGCATCTTCTTTTATTTGTTGTTAAACTGACATTTAAGCTCCTGTAATAAGTCTGTACCTGTCTTTGTGAGCTACAAAAGCAATGCCTTATCCTTTCTACAACAAATATCACACTCTTTCGAGTTTATGCTGCCCTTTAGCGAGTTTTACAAGCCTCCTTTGCGTGACAGAATTGTTCTATCCACAAGACAAAGTCAGTAGCATTAGGATTTCCATCTCTCTCCTCCTATATAGCACCAGTAGCTGCTTGAAACAGCTCGCTCCCACGTCCCACCCCAAATAGGCCGACTAGTGACTGAACCTATCATTGTTTCGTCAGCAGTTTCAGTCCATTAGCTCAGAGTGACAAACCCAGTCCAGTGCAGAGACTGTAAGATGAATGCAGAGTCACGACTATAGAGTTCTTCAAGAACTAATCCAAAAATGCAGAGGTGAGTTAACATTTTAGCATATCTGGTTACCAAGGCAGAAAGTCTATGGGATATTACAATAGCCTCTAAGAAAATTACCTGAAATACGGTCCGTAATAAACACACGCAAATTAGAGCTGAGCATTTTATTATGCAACACAAAATCCATCTGATGTTGCTCCATGTTTTAATTTTCAAGTTTAAGCGTGTTTTTGGTTGCAAACAAATGGCTAACAAGGACTCCAAAAATGGCTGGGGACCCTTATGCAATAATTACTGATTGTTTTGAATAAAAATTAATATATAAACCATCATTGCAGCAATGGGCATGAACTTGATCAGGTCATTCGATTAAGAGGAATTTCTCAAGTGTGGTAGCTGCCTCAAAGTCCAGCCGCCATGTTGTAGTTCCACAATAGCTTGATAATATCTTTACTCTCAACGATTAAGCTAATTAATTATTTATCAAGCTTAAAACATCATGCAAGTTGTGTTCATTCATGATAAACAAAATGAGTAAGTTTTACAAATTTTTGTTCAGCACAGACCTTATTATCAGCAAAGAACACAGTGAAAAATTCCATAAACTTCTGACTGAGAGAAGCAACGCAATGCTAACTTCTGGTTTGGGAGCACACACCGGGTCAGCACCTGCCATTCATCATTACTAATGACTCGTTTGCACCACCAGAAACTTTAGCCAAACTTCATTCATTCATAAGTGTTCTGGTGCGATGAGGATCTGGAGGCAAGGGACACCAACACCTAACTTCTGGGCTGGCCTCCAAAATTTGTCATCCTTGCAACACAGAGCAGTGCTGAACTGACCAATCACCACAGTGTTGACTTGTCAACTAATCAGAGCAAACTGGGCCCATGTAGAGAGAGGGGCCAGAGCGTCTCATACAGAGCGAGAACAGAGATGGATCTGGTGTACTCAGAATATGAAAAGTAGGTTTATTGAACATTCATGATCATACTTTAATAATAACTTCCGGCGCTGCTCGAGTGGCAGCCGGTTACAGCAGCTCCTGCTCGTTTGAGTGTTTTCCCTCTATTGACAATGTGCAATTCATCCATGTGCAATCACTTACATTCATGTGCAATTACTATGTGAATGTGTTAATAATCCTTATAGGATTTGCTTTTTAGTTTCTGTATCCAAGCCCTTTTTTATATTTATATTGGTAGAATAATGTACCTACTGCTACTTTTCATGTTATTTTTATCCAATTTTTATACTTATTCTTTATCAACGCTGTCCCCTTTGCTGCTGTAACATTGCAAATTTCCCCATGTGGGACAAATAAAGGTTTATTCTATTATATTCTATAAACATGCCTTAGAATTTATTGAAATTAAATATATGAACCAGAGTTAAGCCAAAACATGGTCTGGATCTAATTTGGCAGGGAAAGTGCCAGTCAAAGGGCTTTAAGTTCTACCCCCCAAACAGCCTCAATTAACATATTGTGTAACAAGGAAAACAGGATGTGTTTTGTGAACCAGTTGTTATACATGCTCAGAGGTATCACTAAGTGAGACAGGACTCTGATCTTTTTATCTTAGAGTCAAAGTTTTTTCACCATCCTAACCAACTCCAACTTTTGGCTTAAAATTAACAGTACTATATTGTCAGTTTTAATTGACTGACACTTTGTTTGCTTACTTACTGGGCTACTCTGGTCATAAAATCTTTTGTCTTAGCAGAGCTTTTCAGTGCATTGTGGTGAAATTAGGTGCTTGAAATTTGTTACTTCAACACTGAAAACTACACAGGAACTGACATACACCCAAAGGGAAGGAAAAACACACACTGACAATACTTATATGTCTGGAGCTAAACAACAAATATTTATTGGGACGACTGTGTTTGGAAGCTCCATTTTTAGCCAATCTATGAAGTGCCCCAGGGGGGGATATAAAAGGAGTTTCAAAAAGTTTTTATTTCAGCCATGAGGTGCTGTTTTTTCCAGAAAAAAAAAAAAATTGTTTATCAACAGAGATTAAACCATGATTAGTGTTTTTTTTTTTTTTTTTAATATCAAATTTTAGTGATGAAAACATTAGCAATGTTGTCACTGGACTTCCATTTTGACCATTACAGAAAGTGACTACTCCTGTAGTCCTGTACTCCTGCTTCTTTGTTTTCTTAATAAAAGTGTCCAACAAGGAGCAGCTAAAGGTCAATCGGATATATTTTCATTTTAAGGTCGGTTTGGTACACTCGAGGGGTGCCAGAATGTGGAATAGAACGAGTCGGTTGTTTGTGTACCCTTACTCCTTATCCTATAGCGAGACACTCGCAAATGTGTGCCATACTTAACTAGACTGCTTGGTGGAAATGCAGCTTTTGTGTCCCCCATCTCTCTTTTATAGTCCTTTTTTACTTGTGACGTCAGTCAGTCGTAGTAATTCGACTCTTTCTGGGCCTGTACCACCATTTTCAGATAGAACATACCATGTTCTGCAGGTGTACTCAGGCCCACAGAAATGGATGGGCCCCTGAAAGGTCTAGTGTATGAATAGTCATTGAACTGACTGGCACAGTTTAAATGTGGCCTGTGGAAAATCATGGTCCACATTTTTGATGGACCATGTCCTTACCAACCCTCATGGGCCCATGTGTTATTCTGAGCCCAAGAAAGCTTTCTTCTTATCCCCCACTCGATGGGTGTACTGACTCTGTCCTGGATTTAGATTAAGAAAAGAACCTAACTTGAAGATATAGTTTTTGGGAGGACCCAGGGGCTCCCAAAAACTACAATAAGCTGGAGATTTTAGTCTTTTACAAAAAGTAAGTTCTGATCAACATATAATGGTGAACAGAATCTTCAGCTTTTGGTTTCTGTTGACTCCAGCTCCATCAAGGCCTTTGTGATGGAACGTGGGGAAATCACTGCTTATAGCTTCTCTTGACACATATTGAAATAGTCATTCTTCCTTCTAATTGGCTGATTTGCATATGTTACTCCTAAAAATGACATTAGTTTCAATTTCAGGCAGTTTAATAAGCATTAAAAACACCTCACAGGACCTTTAATGCTTTATGGTGTTTCAGGTACAAATGACTTATGGGGACACAAAACAGCTAATCAAAAGAGAAAATCAGGCTGATAAGTTTCCTGTGCTGACATGTTATCAAAGTCTTCATTCTAATTGGAGTTTATGACGTGTAGCAGCTATTTAAACTATAGCAGGGCTCTGAAATCCTTGCGGATTCTGTTATATTTACCCACCTTTAGTTTCCACTGCAGCTCGGCTCCACTGCTGCAGAAAACACGCTGTAGTATTTACCTCATTACAGGCTGCTCACTCTCTGAGGAGCACAGTCATTTGCATGGCTGCTTGTCAAACCGTGTTAATATTGACAGAGATTTGCATGCGTTTTAATCATGTCACGTAAAAGGTATACAAAGTTGTTTATGGCTGCGTTCTGAACTGCAGTGAACATTAAAAAAGATTGCACTTTGTTCAGAGCAGCAATTGCAAATCACAGGCGTCAGAGAGGTAGAGGAAAAATAGATGAGCTGGATGGCAGTTTGACTCTAACCAAAACACATTTACATATTAAACCACACAGCGGTGTGCGGAGAGCGCCGCTCTGTTTGAATTGCACGCTCCATTCTGTCTTCCCCCAGAATCGGGAGGAGCATGGGCCTCGCCGCTGTGACTGCAGCACCGTAAATTTCAAGTTGTTTACGGATGCTGCCATCTTGGAGCACTCCGGGAGGGAAACTTGGAGCAGGGCCATTTACTGGCAGCTTGATGAGAGTGCAGTGAGGCGAGTTAATTAATACAACATCCCTGGGCCCACAGGCTAGGCTGCGAAGCTAACCCAGGAGGGAAGAAGAGAGAGAGAGAGGAAGACGCAGACAGGGACGGAAGGAAGGACAAATCATAAGAGGGAATCTTGAGACATACAGAGACGAGAACATGGAGACAGCATCTGCCAAAACTGTGAGACATTACACGGATAAACACTAATTCATGTCAAGCTATGATCCACATCTTAATTTGCCATTTCTATTTAATTCTATATTGGTTTACGGTCATGGCTAAGACTGTATTCCTCTATTTTTAACCTGGAGTAAAGTTCCACAAAGACCAATGTGTTATGTTTCATTCCCAGTTTTATGATGAGACTTTCTTGTCGTCAAACTCTGGTTCTTCTTCCTGGAAAGTTCAGTTGAGTTAAAGAACTCAACTCTGGTCTGCTACGCATAAGCAAACCAGATTTTGTTTTGTGATGTGTGTGAAAGCAGAGGCTAATGAAC
The DNA here is from genome assembly GCA_037902135.1 of Cetoscarus ocellatus. NCBI lineage: Eukaryota > Metazoa > Chordata > Actinopteri > Labriformes > Labridae > Cetoscarus > Cetoscarus ocellatus. Next base: position 9,056 of record JBAMNC010002178.1, on the reverse strand, counting down.
CAAACAGCAGGTCTTGAATTTGTGTCTTGAATTAGGCGAAAGGTCACAACAGTAAGCAAACTAATTTTGCGTTCACTGCTAATATCAAGCAGAGTGCTGCGAACGTTAGCAATGCTAGCATCACCAGTCTCAGGTACTCTACAGGGCTCTCAAGTCTCTTGCACTACTTAGGACATGAGAAATTTTGGCTATAATTAAAATAAAAATTGAACATTTTAAGTTTGAAAGGGCATGGTCAAATGTTGGAGGCAAATAACTAAAAAAGAACAATAACAATTCGTATTATTATTTGGCATCATTACTTGATATAATATACTAACATCACAAAGTAACCATTAGATGTTTTGGGGCAAAAAAAAACCCACCTGACTACTAATGAACCCAATTTTAATTTTAAGATTGGAAAGTGCATATAGATGGTTGATGACTTATTTTAAATGTGAATCCTTTGCAAACTATAATGCCCAAAGGCCTGCACATCGTTGCCCTCCCCCAACCGCAAGCCAGAAAAAGTCTCACTCTGACCTGAGATCAAAACTTGAGAGCCCTGACTCTTACAGGTTGACATCGAAAAGTCTTTGCAGAAACTTTTTCTTTATTTTACAGCCTTGTAAACTGTCATACTGCTTTGAGTTGGACAATGAATCCTGGTTGTGTATTCCTGGGTAAGAGGCCAGATGATAGGAATGAATGCAGCTATAGTCTTAACTAAAGGCAGGTGGGCCGCCTGGCAAAGTTCAATGTAAAAGAAAACCAAACCAAGTGAAAAAAGCAACAATGCTGCAAACCAAAGTCCAAACCAAGTCCATGGAATTTTATGTAAGAAGGACCTAATGTAATGCCCTTAAATGTGTCCAAATTTGGTCCAAAATTGATGACTATCTGTCTTTTTCAAAATGTTTCAGAAATATATCCCAAAAAACAATGACTCCAGACATGTTGCCAGATATGAGCCAAAATTGGCCATCCTTGAAAATAGTCAAAATTTTGCCCAAAAAAACATGACTCTAGCATGTTGCCAAATTAGACCCAAATTGGCCATTTTAAACTTTGTGTTAAAATTTGGCCCAAAAACATAATGACTATGGAAGTGTTGCCAAATTTGAGCCAAAATAGGCTATCCTTGAAAATAGTCCGAATTTGACCCAAGAAAACATGACTCTGGAATTATCGCCAAATTCGATCCAGTTTGGGCATTTTCAAAATGTGCCAAAATTTTGCCCAAAATAAAAAAATGATGAGTCATGAACTGTTGCCAAATTTGTGCCAAACTATGCACTCCTTGGAAATGGTCCAAAAAAAACATTGCTCTGGAATTGTTTCCAAATTTAAAAATGTGTCAAAATTTGGTCCAAAAAATGCTGACTTCAGACCTGTACCCAAATTTGAGCCCAAATCAGGTATTTTTGAAGAAAGTCTAAATATTAACCATTAACCAATGAGTTCGACCCTGCAAAATTAGAGCTGAAATCTGCCAAGCAGAAGCAGCAGCAGGTATGATTTCTCATTCTTTACTAAATGTTGTACTAAATTTCAGCATGTTCTATGACGACATATATTATTTCAGACAAATCTGTAACAATAACAGTCCCAACTTTTCATGACGGCCTTTGTTTTGAAGGGACACCATCAGGAAATGGGATATTTCAGTTAACGATGAAACAGCCCCACTGAAGCCCACCTACACTTCCCTTGGCCGTGCCTCACCACCTTATTTGCACTGAGGAGTCTTTTCAGGCAAAAACCGTATCCCATAATGTGTATCTACTTATAAGTAGTGCATTGTTATAGCTCCATGAATGAGTTCCTCATTTTTAAGGAGAAAGTTGGTTTGAGACTGACAAAAATCTATGCCTGTTGCAGCGAGCCACTCACAAAGCATTCAGGATGTACCCACATTTACCACATTGAATCATCTTTGAAATGAAGGCTGAGTGCAGCATGTACTTATTTACTCTTATTTACTGCAGCCATAATAGTCATAGAGATCAATCTGGCTGAAGAGAACAAAAACAGCCCACAAGTCTCTCTTCTGGTACAATGTGAGATGTCAGTTCAGGACACTAGCAGTGCATTTGAGCACAGATACCGTGTTTACAGTCATACTGTTAAGGCTCACCTCACTGTGTCTCTGCATAAATATACATGTGGATAAATCTCAGCGGTCTCAACGTTGAATTAAACTCAGCTGGTGATTGGAGACAGCTCCAGAATTTAAACAGTGTGTAGAATATGTAACATTTGGATGTTTTTACACTTTAATAAAACTGGTATGCTAAAATCCCACAAGCTTTCCTCCTCCTGGAATATCTGGCTTGCACCTCTAAAGGTAGAGTGAGACACAGACAGCAGGGAGACGACGTTCTTTTCAAAACTCTGAATTGGCTCCAAATCCGGCCCACTCCCACATAAACATGAAACACACAAATCTATGGGCCTCCTGACCTTTTAAACAAAGCGGAAAAAGGAGTAACTTTGGTTTCTGGCTCTCCTCCGACTGATATGTGGTGAAGTGTGAGCTGTGGCAGCCACAGTGTTCTTTTTTTTTCCTCCTTAACTTTTTGTCTCAGTGAGAAAACTCATGTCTGTTGAGCTCCATCAAACAGGAAAAAAACTTGCCTCGAGACAGGGGGGAGTCCACAGGGAGGTCCTCGCCTCCCCTCTCTTCCACTCTCGCTCAGTCTGTATCCATTTATTTTAGCTGGCAGAAAAAAACACAACTCAGGGACCCAGATTGTCAAATAATGTTTTTCTCCCCAAGTCTGAAAAGGCAAATGACAATGTGCAGACTCAGCTTTCTAAGAGAATTTTGATGCCGCCATGCAGGAAAAGTCTTTGAGGGATTTTCTTCAAACTTTGTACGTAAATCTCCTTTGATGGATGTACTGGTTAGATTTGAAGGTCAAAGGCCATTGGACCTCAGGACCATCCCTTACTTGTGAACATCCATCCATCTGGTACCTATACCGCTTATCCTTTTTTGGGTTGCAGGGGCCTGAAGCCTATCACAGCTGTCATTGGAGAGGCAGGGTACACCCTAGATTGGTCGCCAGCCAATTGTAGGGCCACATAGAGGGAAAGACAACCATTCACACTCACATACACTCAATTTAGAGCCACCAATAACCTAACGGGCATATTTTTGGCCCATGGGAAGCCGGACTGCCTGGAGAGAACCCACAACTGCCCGGGGAGAACATGCAAACTCTACACAGAAAGGCCCTGACCGACTCGAGAATCAAACCAGCAACCTTCTTGCTGTGAGACACGTGCACTACCTGCTGCTCCACCATGCTGCCTACTCTCATATCCCAAGAATTCCTAAAAGATTTCTGTCAAACTTTGCTAGTATTGTTTTTGGCTCAAGGTTGAACTGACTAGAGCTCTTTTTGAAGGTCATAGGTCAAATCCATCCTGTGCATATGATGGAATATCTCAGGAACACTATTTTCTTCAGACTTTGCTTGAATGTTTACTCTGACCCATGGATAAGTTAATATGAGGTCATCGGTCAAAAGCAAAGCTTATCGTGCCTCTTGTTCTTCCTATGTGTGTCAGTGGGATAGTGGGGGATAGTTCGGGTTTTTCAACTGGGGTTTCTTGAAGGCTATGGAGGATTTAATCAAACTTTGCACATTCATTCATCATGGCTTAATGATTAAACTAGAAAAGCGCTCATAGAGCGCAGACCTCCACCAAGAAGCTCACAACCCCTATAAAAGATCCAATACTGGATCATCACACACTCTGATTGGACGGCTGGGTCTCTGCTAATGTGTCTGCATGTAAAGGGCTCTTTAACCGGTATTGCAAGGGAAGCTGGGAAATGGAGTCACATGAGCTTGAAAAACGTTGACATCAATTTGCAAATAAACTACAATTCCCGTAATGAAGTAAAGCGGGCGAAACCCTCACAGCAGCCAAAGAGAAATTAATGTAATTTCCCATTATAAACTTCAGCTTTTTTGTGATGACAGTCTGGATTGGATCCACAAAAAATTTACCTCGATAATAGAGGTATATTATATAAATTATCCTGTAAATTTTTGAGCGAATCCATCAAGTGATGTCAGATATTTTTTTTTTAATTCAGCCGAAACTTTAGGAATTTTTCGCATCCAAACGAATATCCAGATCACCACCAAAATCTAATCATTTTTAAGCTGTGCCATTCCCAACATCTCCTTTAAATTTCAGGAAAATCTGTTCAGCAGTTTTTACATAATCTTGCTAACAAATAAACAAAACTAACAGACAAAAACATAAACTCCTTGGCAGAGGTAATCAATGAATTTGGGGCATTATAGGTCAAAGTTTGAGGTCAAGAGCCCAATGTTAATTTTTTGTTTGTGATGTGACTATGAAAGAATGCTTTAAGGATTGTTAATTGGACTTTGCAGTAATGTCTAATTGGACTCAGGGAAGAATTCATGAGAGTTTAGGGGAATAGGACCTGATGTTCATACTTTGATAGCTATATCCCAACAACAACTAGATGGATTTTCTTCAAACTTTGCGCAAATGTCCACTCTGACTCAAAGAAAGAGAAAATAAAGAAAGCCTGATTAGTTATGGGGGTTATATTTAAAATGTTGGGTCATGGAGCCTTGGTTTATTTGTCCAGAATTTTTTCCACGGTGATTGTAGTTCAAGCTCATCAGATTATGCCATTTGAAAGTCAGGATGTTTGGTCTCATGTTCAGCCCATGTAATGATTTTTTAGTCCAACAACCACAAAATAACAAGTCCCAACAATGCGCTTTAACTGTCTAGCACTTGTTACCCTGCATGGGCATAAAAATGCTAGGCAGTAATTCTAGTTGATCATAAATCACAACAATGCATGTAGAGTGTGGATGAATACATTTTTAGGAACAGCTCCGGTTGGGTAGGGGCTCCCTTATTTATAACAATGATATCAGTTTTAACAACAAGCTCTCGCCCATTGGACTAACTTTATCACCAAATCAGCCAAATGACGGCAGCAGAATACTGTAAATAGCGCCTGCCAGAGCACACAAAAGAGATAGGAGGCTAAAAATACCCTGAATAAATCCTCCTAATCTGGAAGCAGGAGAAGCACGAGTCATGTTGATACAGGAAAAACCACTTTCTGAATCCCATTTTTAACTGCTTTCGCCAGCTTTTTTGGTTAATGTTTGGAATTCAGCTGATAATTACCGTATTAAAATGCACGTAGTTGTGGTGGGGGGAGATAAGACAGCCAGAGCAGCGAGAAGAAGAAGAAAGAAAAAAAAGAGGTCCACCAGAGGCCTATCAGTCGGCTCAGAATTGCTTCATAACTTACTGAGATTCACAGACATCATATCCTGCTAAAAATAATGCAAAGTTTCATTTCAATTTCCTCCTTCTGATACGTGTTCTCCCCCATTTCTCCCCTTCTTACTCCCTGCCTGCATGAAGTTAACCTCTTCCTGTTTGAGCCGGTGTGGTGCCATGTTAAGCACAGCGTAGCCTAGTTTCTGCACAGCGTGGGCGTCGCTCCCTCACTGTTTTGGGGATTGCAGAAGAATCCAAAAAGTGACACATTGGGGTTGTGTTCATGGATATGACAGACTGTCGAATGAAAGTTCTTCTTGTTTGTTGGATGGCTTTCACAAATGTTTTAGTTTTTGTGTAGAGTAAACATTTCTATACAACAAGAGTGACCATCCAATTGTTGTTATTGTGCTGGCATTTTGCCCATTAACCTAATAAGGCAGGTTTAAGTGGGTTAAGTGTTGAGGAATGTTGAATTTGTGGGCCAGAACCAGCCTGTTATCTTCCTCTAACATATTTGAAGTGATGATATTTTTGGTACAACCATTTGAAAAAAAGTAAATCCAACTAAAAGTCTTCTGAGAGCACAAACCTTCACCAAGGCTTTTCCAACATTCTCTGGCAAATAAATGTCAAAAATGTGAAAAGCTGCCTTATCTCACGCTATTAACAAATACTTTAGAGGACTTCCTAGTCTATGGAGAACTTATTGAGTTATCAGCAAAAGTGTGGGAGAAACTGCCCGATCTGGCAATGTTGACAAATCCTCCATAAGATTTGGATTAACACCAATATTAAACTGACAACATGAATATTGTTGTCAGGACCAACATTCCAACAAAATGTCATTAAAATCCACCTGAGAATTCTGGTAAAAAAAATTGGAAACTGCCCTATTTCAATCTGTTAACAATTCCTTTAAAAACATTACTGGGTCAACACGACTCGGATTGGCCACCAAGATTTAAGTACTCCATACTTCTGCCAGTGACCAACATCTCTTTGTAAATGTCATCAGATCCATTGAGAACTTAATGAGTTATTAGCAGAAATGTTGAAAACTGTTCTCTCCTCCCTTGGTACCACGTTATGTGCCATTAGCCAAATGTTGACATGCTAACATGCGTGCATTGACAGATTAGACAATAATTCCCGCCTCTCACCCAATGTCACCCCTTAAGACGGGCCCAAAAGGGACTGGGGCAGTATTGAAAAAGGATGGGATGTATTGTTGCTAAGGAACTGCTAATTAAGACTACAAAAATAGCCATGACTTTATAATATATTTTAATATTTTTTTAAAGAACGATAATACATACTCCCACATCCAATGCTATGGCAGTGTTAATGTTGACAGCACTTTTTAATGTAGTTATAGTCTTTTGCTAAAATATCTTTCAGTTTAGTCATAGTCCAGTTATCTTAGTCCATAATTAAATCATCTAAATTGTTTTAATTTTAGTCTAGTTTTAGTCAATGAATATAGGACGTGTAAAGTGTAAGGCATTATTCATGTTTCCTTGAATTTCTGAAGTCTTGTTTTACACTTGGATCCTGACACCATGAAGCTAAGGCACTTGTGACTGGATGTCCTCTTAACTCATCCAACCTTTGCCACACATCCAAAGTAGCTGTGATTCCTGCCTTGTCTCTACTTTATACATGAAATTGGGTCTGATTGGATTTAGTCTCTGTCAAACATTTTAGTCTAGTTTGTATTTGTTGACAAAAATGTCAGTTAGTTTAGTTGTTAGTCATGGTAGCACTTGTTTTTTTTTTTGTTATAGTCTAGTTTTTGTCAGGGGAAAAAAAGGTTGTTTACTAAAACTGACAAAATGATCAGTCGACAAAATTAACACTGCACTATGGGCACTAATATCCTCATCACTATGTGAAAATTCGCAAACAAGGCTACAACGTGATGTTGGAAATGTGGTGGCTGCGTCTAAATCACGCAACTTGTGGCATGATGAACAAAACAGGTAAGTTTCTTGGAATTTCGTTTGCCACTGACCTATTTTAAGCAGTGGTTGCACAACAAAGTGAAAAATCCCATGCGTGAACTAGCGCATTGCTAATTTTCTGGTTTGCCTATATAAATAAGTCACCCCTGTATCACTCTATTTCTTTATTTTTAAGTTCTGTGCAATAAGCACTGAGACAAAGGACAGGGACTCATCTTTTCAAGCAGGTATAAGCTGTGCATTTCCTCAGGGATGCATATGACAAGCTTATACAGACAGAACGGTGCAGGTGCTCTTTTGCACATTAAAATTGCTGGTAGATCACTGATGAAACATTTAAACCAATGACAATCCATCCACATCATCACAGCAGGGTTTTTTAATAATGGGGAAATCACAGCCTTTTGAAAAAATTCATGTAATAATAAAACAGTCCATGCTTACTTTTCATTAACTTCAGCATATGGCACCTTTAAGATGATCTCAAACCAGAGACATTGGATGTAAAGGCTTGGACAACAGGTTTTATGAGGTTGAATTTTGGGGCTTTAAGAAACACAATTGTCTGTGAAGAGGCCTGAAGCCATGGAGAAAGCCTCGAAAAAGAAAGGACAGAAAAGAAAAGGTTGCAGGAGGGGGTGTGGGACGACCAGCAGGCTCTCCTATGATGAAATATTGATGCCGCTGACTTTGATTCTGCAATAGGTACTTTTGATCCAGATCTGTCGTGGCAGGAAGAGACACCCCTCCCCCCCCATATTCTTCCTCAGGTGCATCGGCGGGTCTTTTCGCTCTCGAAAATGCCATCCACCCTCGGCTGGCTTTGATCAAGGGTGTAGACTTTGAAGGAGAACTTATAGAGATCAATGATGTGTGTATACAGGCGAGCAGATACTGGAGCTCTATAACTCAATATGTTGCAGTGGGCGCTGGATGAGTGCCAGCTACGGGGCTTTGCTGTTAGTCAGTTGTTGACTTTTATTTATCAGGACTGCGCTGCCGCTGTACAGCAATTGATGACTGAATCAAACACGCAGTGGAGAAGTAACCGCTGACTTCTTTGCTTTTTTTCAGCTGAACAGCCGTCTTGTCTCTTCGTCTTGCTCAGCACTCATCTGAAATTTAAATCCAATTCTTCCCAAAAGATGTGATAAAATAACAAGCTCTATTATTTAAGGAGGCAGATTTCATTCATAAAAAAAGTGAGCAGCCATAAATCCTGGGGCTAGACTGTCACTGCGTTCACGTCTCCGGCAGACTTGTAGATGCATCTCTGCACGCTTTTCCGCCTCTTTGATTCTCTTAAAAGAGTCAAGTGCCTCCTCTTTTGTCTGCCTACAACCCCAGTGTGTAATGTGTGTGTATTTGTACCAGGGTGTGCGGCCGAGTCCAGAGGCAGACTGTGTCACTGGTTAATGGGAGCGCAGAGCCCATCTGTCCGTCTGGCCGACCCATCCGTCTGCGTCCTCAGATCCTATCAGTGTGTCTCACCTGCTAATGAAGAAGCTAGCAAGTACTCTGCTGCAGCTTTTAAAATGGGATGACTTCCTCTCACAGCGAAGGCTGCTGAGCACACCTTGCTCACACTTTCCTCTTTCTCTTCCTCCCTGAGGCTCATCTCCGACCCATTTCTTGTTTTTCTCTTCCTGTGAGCAGGTGTAAGGGTGTGTCCTGGCTGGCTTTTGAAGGACAGCAGAAAGCAGTGTGTTATAAATTCCAAACCTGGAAGTCCAGGGGCCTCCTGCAGGATGCCAGGTTCTGGCCAGCTTTGAGACTGTCAAGATTTGGTTCATCTTTTTTTTTTTGTCTAAA
>JBAMNC010002177.1:30000-50546 GCA_037902135.1 Cetoscarus ocellatus | reverse complement strand
CTCCTATACTGCCTAAACAGCGGGTTGTAAGTCCGCTCTGAAGCTTCTTATACCACAAAAGATCTATGCACACCAGTTTGCAGCCAGCTGTCTCTAGGGTGGATCCTCGTCACCGGCCCCAGTCGAGTGTGGAGACCACCGATCCCTCAAAGCGGGCTTTTCAATGCTGGAGATTTTCTTCCAGACCGTGCACGGATTTTCGCGATGGCTCCCTCTCTCCCAGGGTCACAGATGTTGAGGATCCGGCTCGAAGGACCAAGTTTATGTCAGGATTTTTTCCTTCACAGTCCCAAGATTGCTCAGTGGTGTAATGGTTCTTTACCAACACCTGACATAATTCAGAATGAAGATGCAGAGAACAGCTGGGTGCAATCACACAAAGTTTTACTTGCAGCAAGGAGAACAACAATACAGAGTGTCAAGCAGTCTGAGGTGTTGATCTGAAGCTAATACAAAAGTCTTCTCTCTATATAGGCATGTGTGTGCGTGTGTGTTTAACATGTAGGGAGGGGTGAGAGGTGTCGTGGCCTTCACGTCTCCTTCTTGGGTCTGTTTAGGCTGGTCTGGTGATGCACCGAGTCATAAACAATAGGTGATAAAAAGTAACAAGGAGAGGGCTGCACAAGGCCATGGAGGGATTGTGTGTGTGGGGAAAGAATGTCAAGTAGTATCTGTGTGTGTGGGGAAAGGATGAAGCTGCTAAGGAAAAGGTTATACAATGATCAAGATAGAAATATTCAAATACATGAAAACACTATATACAATATGTACAAAGTTCAAATCATTCTTAACAATCTTCATGAGGGGCACAACTTTGGAGGCAGACACATTCTCCTCTGCCGACAGCTCTACAGTGGCATCATAAAAGGGAGACAACAACGACAGGCACCCTCCAACAATGCTGAACTCTTCTGCGGTCAGGAAAGGGATGTCATGCTGTAGCCCAGCTAAAGCTGCCCCAACTGGCTCTCTCAGCTCAACCAGACGTTGCAGCATCAAATATGTGCTGTTCCATCTAGTTTCCACCTCTTGCACAAGCTTTAATTTTTGCACCCCCAGATGAAGCTGCACTTGTGTAAGCTTCTCCTATAAAGATACAGATGAGTAGGCTATTAATCACTGCAGTAGGAACACAGACAAACTATTTGCATTATTATAAATTGGAATGAAGGGAAAGAGCATACCTTGGCAGTGGTGCTGCTTCTAAAGTAGCCAACCAGCTTCCTTGCTTTGGCCCGGATGCCAGAGAGCACAGGGTGCTGGTCAAGCGTCTTCTTCACAATAAGGTTCAGTGTATATGCAATGCAAATATGGTGCCGAAGCTTCAGCTCTCTCACACAGGCAACCATATTGGGAGCACCGTCAGTGACCATACATGCCACCTTATTTGTGATTCCCCATTCCTCCATCAGGGAGGTCTTCACACGAGCTATATTTTCAGCTGTGTGTGACTGGGGGAATGCCTGCACTCCCAGCAGCACAGAACTGAGCCTGGTTTTGTCTCCCACTAAATGGCATGTTACAGCCAGGTAGGCATCCATGTTGATGGATGTCCACATGTCAGACGTAAGGCTAACAGCAGCTGCCTTTTCCACCGTAGCCTTAGCCTTCTCTTTAGCTGACTCATATTTGGCCTCCACCACGGCCTTCAGAGCCTAAAGGAAAAACATATTAAGTGCTGAATTCTGAGATAGACAATAAAGTAACAATTTTTTTCATGCATGCACCAATACATACCTGCCTTGTAGAAGAAGAAGAAGAAGAAGCTTTATTTATATAGCACTTTTCATACAATGCAACCCAACGTGCTTAACAAAATAAAATGGAATGAAATAACAAAAACATACAACAATATATAGACCCCCCCACCCCATACACACACATACGCCCAGACTCGCACACATGCTCACACTCACACATACAGTAAATAGACTAGTAACATGGCCTGGCACTGAGGTGAGGAGAAGCCACCTATGGGTGGCCATCCACACTGAGAGGTACCAAAGTCCACAGCCACAGGGAGCGCCGCCAGGAAGACATCCCTGTGGGCAGACCAGACTCCCAGTGTGGAGGGCCCCCATTAGGAAACACTGGAGCTAAAAACAAGAAGATTAAGACAGTGGAATAAAAACAGGCAATAATGATAAAATGTCTAGAAATGTGAGGGTTTAGGAAATTTTAAAAGTAATAAAATGCACAAGATTTAAAATATGTAAGAATTAAAGTAAATAAAATAAAGTAAAAAAAAAAAAAAAAGTAATAATAATAATAATAATAATGAAAAATTAAAGATTAAAGACATAAAAATAGTAAAATATGAGAAATAAGAGAATAAAAGAAATCAGTTAAAAGCCAAATTAAAAAGGTGAGTCTTTAGCTTCCTTTTAAATATTGTAGGGAGAACATATTTAGGATCAAGTTTGGACACAAATGCCCTGAATCCAACATCATCCACAATACTGAAGGGCTGTGTGTCCTTCACTATCATGGAGACGAGGGCTTCATCCAGCTCTTGTTTTCTGGTGGCTGGTTTAAAAGAGAATAAATACAGTGTCTATTATCTGTCTTTATCAGCACAATAAACAAAAGTCAGCATGGAAAAATTGTGACTATGTGTTTATAATATTGTAATATTATATTATATATATTTTAATACTGTGTGACTTACTTTGGCTAGGTGAAGCTCCAGTTTCCTCCTTATTGTCATGCAAGGCACGGTAATGCCTTAGCATGGATGAGGTGTTGTTATTGTACCCCAAGTCCTTGGAACACAATAAACACCTCACCTTTGAATAAAAATAAGAAACAGTGAAAAACAAATTTCTTGATAAGCAGACCTAATGTGTCTGAAATATTGCTTGATTTCTCTTGCCTTATTAGGAGTTATCAGATCAAAATGTTCCCACACAAGGGAAATCCTCCTCTTCCTACCTGGCTCCATCCTCTTACCTATCCTCTCCTCACTCTCCTAAATCTTCAATCTATCTCTCTAACTCTCTCTCTAAACTCTCCAAACTATCTCCAAACTATATAAACGCTATCCAAACTCTCGTATCCAAACTATCCAAACGCTATCCAAACTCTCAACTGACCGCAACTCTCCTTCACAAACCCACATTTTGAATGGAGCTTGAGGGGTTTATATCGCTGTCAAACTTCGCGGCAAAATCTGAACCACTTCCTGAAGCAGTCACGTGGTACAGCCGGGGAGCAAGCCTTCGGACGTCATAATTTTTGGCTCCTCCCCTAAATGAAGCAAGCCTCGACACGCGCTTTGAAGAAACGCCCACTCCATTACTCGGCACACACTTTGAAGCCTTGGCACATCTCATAACATCACTAAGTGCTAACTAAGTTAGCTAGCGAAGAGCATGCGTTCTAGCTCTAGCTAACGAACGTTAGCACGTGTTAACATTAAAGCACATGTGTCAAACTCAAGGCCCATGGCCAAAGAAGAAGATGAGAGTTAGTCCACTAATAGCTGTTAATCTTTCAATAGTACAAGTTTTTAGTTATAATGTAATGATGGTTATTCACTTTAACTGTTGGATAGCATTGTTCTGAGTTGTCTCTCTTGTTTTTTCTATAGACCAGAACAATGTGGACCAGAGTAGTGTGGAGAGAGGAGACCATGGAGACCATGGAGGAGGTGATACCATCATGTTGGGTTAAGAATGGTGATGTATTGTGGCCTACACAAGGAGCTGCGAGAGCGTTGAAGGCCTGCAAAGAACCAGAAGAGTCATGGACGAAATTCCCGTTAATAAAAAATAAAATTCAGTCAGGTATGCGTTTTTTAAGGTGAAGACTTATGTCATATATGGACATAAGGCAAATTTCAAACTGTCGACACATACATATGGACATTTCTTAATTTTTCTGTTTTACATGAACTTTTAAGTATCTCTGCCTCTTATGTATGTTTGGTAATTTCTGGCCTGCTATAATGTCAGTTTTGTTTGTGTGTATTTTGGGGAGACTGTTTCATTGTTTGGTTTTATCTTGAACAATAACAACAAATCACCATAAGATTAAAAATAACTAAAGCACAACACAAATAAACAGTCTCATCCAGAAAAAAAAACAACAACAACAAAATAATATGCTTGAGAGGGAACAGGAGGAAGCAAAAAGCTTATTTAGTCCTGCCCCTTCCTCACAAAATCATATCATATGCACAAAAAAAAACAATATTGTCATTCAATAGCCTTAGTTTATTGTTGACTGTTGGCATGCAAGATTATATCCACTTATATAAAAAATGAAACAAGTAATTTATAATAGCCAAACCTGCATTTTTAGCAGTTACTGTTATTTATTAAGACTTACTCATTTGTATGCATTTTACCATTGCTTTATGTACTTTCAGATGACAAGAATAAATGCGAGAAGTATGATGTTACAACAACTGCAGAATTGAGTGGCTCAGAAGAGGAGGCCAAAAAATATATATATTATCCTGACTACCAAATGGGTATGTTGTGCATTTTTACTACTCTGATCATTCGTAACATTTTCCATGTTGTAGAATACTGAAACATTTGTAATTGTCTATCAAAGATTTATTGACTTTTTCCTTTTTTTTAGATGAACAATCTGTCAATGAAGACAGTCAAAAAGAATCTAGTCCAGGTCTTATGATAAAGAGTACGGGTATGTAATAAATTACTGGTTTTCACATTTATTTTCATACCTCTATCACAGCAATGTGGTTGGAGTAGGGTTTTCTAACCTTTTTTGTCAATTCAATCTGAGACAGTCAACACAGGTATGTCTGATTGTTTGAAAGATGACCACTGTCTTACAGAATGCATATTACCAATTTTAGGTGAAGAGGCTACCAAGAAGTCTCGAAAATGTATTCCTTGTGAAGGTATGTCTTAATTTACAGGAACCAATGCACTGAAGGCAATGTTTACATGGCCCCAAGGCCTACATCACATTTTTCACACATAACATTGTATTTCTAGAGTAAACCAACAAAATGATCTCCTTGTGCACAGCCAGTGTGATCATCAGGTGCAGGTTGGTAGCAGGAACATTTAAAGAAAAACAGTGAAATAGACCACCGCATGCTGAAAAACTTTACAGAATCTTTGTGAGCAAGCAACATGTTTTGCCTGTAGCTCCCTCTGATTGTTGTTCACTCAGATCACAGATTCATGAAAGTTTTTCAGTGTGCGGAGGTCAAATTAGCGGTTTTGCTTTCATTGTATTTTCAGAGTTTGTAATAACATAATAGTCTTTGTTGGAACCACAATGGGTGCTTTTTGTTTTTGAACAGTGGTTCATTTTGGGGTATGCCACACCTAAAGGGGGCAGTGACACCTTGGTGATGGGTCATGTCACACAATCAGGTCATATGAAGACACGGTTGGGCTTAGTATGTTTGAATCATAGGAGAGATGTAATGGTTCTTACTGCAAACGCACAACTAAGTCACACTTTTCAGTAAATTTTGCACAACTACTAATACAATAAAAAGAAGCCACATCCTGCAAATACAAGTAATGAGAATCAAGCTAAGGAAAGAATAACAGGGTTAGGGTTAGGATTTGTAGGCATAGTAGCATTTGAATCATCACCGTGGCTATCTGGCCAATTAGTCACTGCAGTTTTGAAAGTACTTTTTTTATGACTGTCGCCTATTTATTACAGATGAGTTTGTTCTTCCAACTCCTCCCAAAATGATCCATGCCCAGTCTGGTAAATATTGCAAAACTTCCAACACAAAGAAAAGACGCAGCATCCTGCATCCTGCCAGTACAAGCAATGACAATCAAGCCAAGAAAAGAATAACAAAAGGTATGCACATCCAGAACACATCATTGTAGCATCTTAACCACCATGTGTTTATGTCAGTATCGGGCCAATTAGTACTTTTTTTATGACTGTCGCCTATTTATTACAGATGACTTTGTTCTTCCGACCCCTCCCAAAATGACAAATGCACAGTTTGGTAGATGGTTGTGTGAAACCAGTTTTGTCTTTGACTGGGTATCAAATATTTTGAAGTTTAGTATGCTATACCAGAACTGAAAGGTTACATCTTGTATTGAATGCCACAAAATATACATTTCAATTTTCTTTTATTTTAATGTTAACTGTTAATGTTGCTTATGTTGACTAACCAAATACGTGTAAAGTCATTTTGAATTATTGACATATTAACCCTTCCCAGTGTCTAAACTCTCTAAAAATGCAGAAAGAACCCTGGTGGACACCCCCTCAAGCCCTCAGTCTCGATTCTTGGCACACGGTGGTAGAAGAAGTCCCTTTGACTCTCCTTCTAATGGTCGAAGGTATTTAATTGAAATCTGATCAAAAGTGCAATATTTCAGTGCAAATGAAGCACTATTATTATTATTCTTATTGTCATTATTATTGTTATTATCATTATTATTATTATTCTTATTGTCATTATTATTATTGTTATCATTATTATTATTATTATTATCATTATTATTAGATTTTATTTGGTATGGACATCACAATTACATTGGACAATCCAGATGCACTGATTGAGTGCTTTAGCATACATGCTTATTATTGTAAAGTAAAGTGATCTTCCGCTTCCTGTTTCTGCCACAGCAGGTACACAGCTGAGCTGCCGCTTTTAACCGCTTTTATCTAGTTTTTAAAGGTTCTTAATGTTTTTAATACATTAGGCCTTGAGCATAAGGCTACTTTTAACTTGTGCTTTTACTAGAAAAAGGGTTTTTAGTCATCGGACTTTTGGATTTTACTTTTTTTGAGTGAGCTACCACTCGAACATGGCAGCCATGGAGGCTAACGCTGTGGACACCTTACCTGCAGAGGAAGGACACCAGCTTAAAAAAGCCCAGAAAAAGATCGCTGATCTTCTTGAGGACATTGAACGGCTATCGGACGAGCTGCAGAGGAAGGACTCACTGCTGGCCACCTTTAAATCTCGGCTCCCGGCGTTGTCCAGCTGGTTGGAGACCACACAGACCGGTGAGCTACAACAGCATTGCGCCACCGCTGCACTGGGGAACACCGTCGTCTGGGAGCCTCCCTCCTCCACCTGTCAGCGGCCCTCCTGCTCTACCCTGAGCGGTGGGACTTCCTGGTCCGAAGTGGTGGTCCGCAGAAGGAAAAGGCCTCCTGGCAGGGCTCTGTGTGGGGCTTCCCCCTCCATTGGCATCCCCCTCATCAACAGGTTTGCGGTTCTATCTATGGGCGCGGAGCCGGGGGTCCGGGATCCTGCTGACCACGATGCCTCCCATCCGGCGGACGCTGTGCCCCCGCTCACAGACACCACAGCCTTCCCCCCACTCACGGCTGCCAATGCTTCAGCGGATGGACGTCCAGCACCAGGCCGCACGCCTCCGTCCTCCCGCCCCTCGGCTCAGCGTGAGCGGCTCCTCAGGGACGCGGTGCGATGGCACACAAGGTGTCCTCACCCCCGGGCGCCTGGCGGGGATGACGGGATCGCCGAGCCGGCCGCCCCCCTCAAAGAACAGGCCACGACGCTCGTCATCGGGGATTCCCTCATCAGGAACGTCCGTCTGAGAGGGGCGTTCACCCTGTGTTTTCCCGGCGCCACAGTCTCAGACATAACTGAGAGGATCCCAGGCGTCCTGAGCTCTCACCCACAGGTAAACAGGGTCGTCATTCACGTGGGCACCAACGACACCCCCAGACAACAGTCAGAGCTGTTAAAGCGTGACTTCACGCAGCTGTTTAACAAACTCTCACAGCACCAGCTGAGTGTCATTATCTCCGGCCCCACCCCCACCTGTGGCAGGGGCATTGGGCGCTTCAGCAGCCTGCTCAGCCTGAATACATGGCTCTCCACAGCCTGCAGCTCCCACAGTGTCGGCCTTGTGGACAACTTTGATGCCTTCTGGGAGAGGAGACATCTTTTTAGCTCAGACGGCCTCCACCTGAACAGAGCTGGAACCCGTGTGCTGTCAGCCAACATGGCATATGGTGTACAACACACACAACCAACACTCCTCCATCACCCCAAACGTGCACTGACTGACCTATCCTCCACTGAATGATGTCCCCCTGGTCCCACTTCCTATGTTTTTAATTCCACCTCTGACACACACAATACTGGACTTGGGCCCTCTGTTTTCACTAACCATTCATCAATTCCTGTAATCATCACTCAGCGTCTTATAACCACCAGACCTCACCATGTTCACTCTGTGAACCTCAATAACCTCAGACCTCTCCCAAAACATAAACAGTCCACCAATACAGTCTGTAATAAATCTGTCACCATCAACTTTGCACTTTTAAATGTTCGCTCCCTTTTAAACAAATCTTTTATTATCCACGACCTGATTTTAGACAACAAGTTAGACTGTTTGTTTTTAACTGAAACGTGGCTGGGTGCAGATGCTCCAATTATTCTCACTGAGGCCTCCCCACCAAATTTTAACTTTACATTCTCCCTGAGAAGTGGCAGGAAAGGTGGTTGTACTGCATCGATAGTTAATAACTCACTAAAGTCCAAAGAAATAAAACTTGATCAGTACACCACCTTTGAGCATCATGCAATTGTTTTTAACAGTCCCTCAATTATTTGCATTACTGTTTACAGACCACCAAAGTATGATGCTGCTTTTATCAGTGAATTTTCAGAATTTTTATCTATAATCCACGCCACTTACAATTTTATCATTATAGCTGGTGATTTTAACATACACATAGACAATCCGTCTGATTTTATGGCAAAAGAGTTTTTAAATCTACTTAATTGCTTGGATTTTAAACAACATGTGACACAGCCGAGTCACAAGGGAGGACACACACTGGATTTAGTCCTCAGTTATGGCCTGTCAGCCAGTGTGTCCTCTGTTGTTGACCTGGCTGTGTCGGACCATTACTGTGTGTTTTTGATATCACCAGTTTTTTTCAACGGGAGACCTCGGTGAGAACTGTCAGGAAACGCTATTTTACCTCAGAAGTGGCTGCAAATTTTATTGAAATCTTGGGTAAGCATCCCCCAGCTACTACACCTGCATCCTGTGATTTTATCGTTGAACATTTTATAAACAAATTAGAAAAAACTCTTGATCTCGTAGCTCCACTAACAACAAAGAAAGCACTGCCTAAGCGTGCACCCCCGTGGAGAAATGAAGACATCAAAAAATTGAAAAGAAATTGCAGGGTAGCTGAAAGGAGATGGAGGAAAAATAAGATAACGATTCATTACCAGATTTACCGTGAACAACTAAAAATATACAATGATGCTCTGAGACATGCAAGAACAACCTATTTTACCAACATAATTACAGATAATAAAAACAACCCAAAAATCCTCTTTGACACCATTGATCTTTTAATCAATCCCGTTTTTAACAGTCACCAAATCACTACTTCGGACTCTCTTTGTGAAGGCTTTGCAGACCACTTCAGGGGTAAAATTGATTTTATAAGATCCTCTGTTTTATCCAATAAGAATACTGTTTTCAATACATTAGAAAACTTGTTTTTACCTGAGGAAACACTGGACAGTTTTGCACTGGTTGATGCTGAAACGCTTGGTAGAGTTTTCTCCCAAGTAAAACCAACAAGCTGCCTTTTAGACCCAATTCCCACATCACTTTTTAAAACTCTTTATGGATTTCTTGAAGTTGAGCTTTTAAATATAGTGAATTGTTCCCTTCAGACGGGCTCTTTCCCTGCTGCCCTTAAAACAGCAGTAGTGAGACCCCTTCTGAAGAAGAACAATTTGGATCCCAATGTTCTTAATAACTACAGGCCTGTGTCCAACTTACCGAACCACAGTACAGAGACTGCACTACTGAAAATTGTGAATGATTTTAGGTGTAACTTGGACTTACACAAGCTTACAGTCCTTGTGCTACTGGATCTTAGTGCTGCTTTTGATACAGTAGATCACATGATTCTTTTAAATAGACTAAGACACCTAGTAGGCCTCTCTGGTACTGCCTTTCAATGGTTCAGTTCTTATCTAACAGATCGGAAATTTCCTGTAAGTTTATACACATGCTCATCAAGGATCCATAAAATTAAATGTGGTGTTCCCCAAGGCTCAATTTTAGGCCCCATACTTTTTAACTTGTACATGCTTCCATTGGGAGACGTCATCAGGAGGCATGGTGTCACGTTCCACAGTTATGCTGATGATACACAGCTGTACATATCCATGTGTCCTGATGACACAGGGCCGATTGATGCCCTTTTTAATTGTATTTTAGACATTAAGTCCTGGATGGCAGAAAACTTTCTACAGCTCAACCAGGACAAGACTGAGGTTTTAATTATTGATCCTAAGGCTCAGGGAGAGAAACTTTTATCAAAACTACAAACCCTGTCTTTAAATCCATCCAATCAGGTGAAGAATCTGGGCGTCATTTTTGACTCTGAGCTTAATTTTATTCCTCATATTAAAAACATAACGAAAACAGGATTTTATCATTTGAAGAACATAGCCAGAGTCTGCCCCTTTCTCTCCCGGGCTAACACAGAGATGCTAATGCATGCTTTTATCTCCAGTCGTATTGACTATTGTAACGCCCTGCTTTCTGGTCTTCCAAAAAGAAACATCTCAAGTTTACAGCTGTTACAGAGCTCAGCAGCACGTGTGCTGATGTAGACCAGAAGGCGGGCACATATTACACCGGTTTTAAAATCACTGCATTGGCTCCCTGTGTGTTTTAGGATTGATTTTAAGGTCCTTTAAATGGTTTTTAGATGTCTTAGGGGTCTTGGACCTTCTTATCTTTCAGAATTGCTTTTACCATATGAACCCTCGCGGACCCTGAGGTCCTCTGGCACTGGCCTCTTAATGATTCCTAAAGCTAGAACACGGACTTATGGTGAGGCATCATTCCAGCACTATGGCCCCCGTCTGTGGAACAGCCTGCCAGAGGACCTGAGGGCTGCAGAGAATGTTCATATTTTTAAAAGCAGGCTCAAGGCCCACCTATTTAATTTGGCTTTTATCTAATGTCCTATTTTATCTATATTCTTATTTAATTTTATTTATTTATATATCCTAACCTGTTACAGTCTGGGTGTTTTTGCTTTGTTTTTTCTGTGCTGTTCCTTTTTTCCCCCCTCCCTTCTTTTTTCCCTCAGGAGTTTTGAGGAAGAAGGCGGGGCTGGTTGGTGATCTCTTTCTTTCCTGGAGCTGCAGCAGAGGCACACCTGTGATTCTTCAGAGGCACACATGCATTCAATCTCTCAGCAATCAACTCTCCTTTAAAAGACCAGTCAAGACTCCACCACTCTGCCAGATAATTCCGTCCCGTCGGTAGTGTCTAACTCCTAGAGAAAGTTTGTTTGCAACTTCAGTGAGAGTGTATCTGCTACTCTGGTGTGACGAGCTATTCCTGCCATCTCAGCCTCTAACTCCTGCTTTTCTTTGATTTTTTCCCCCAGGGTGTGCCCTGCTGCAGGTCTGGATTTTCCACAGAGGACTTTGTCTCCTGCTGCCCACTAGCCCACAGCCTTTTTGTTAAGCCATGTACTGAGTTTTTTTTGTAGATATCACCCAACTTTCTGTATATTAAACATCTTAAAACTGCCTTTTTGTCAGTCTCCTGCTTCTGAGGTCCAGCCTGTGATTCTCAAACACAACAGAATTATCTGGCCACAAAATGGACCCTGCAGAGACTGAGCAGTTTAAATTGGCCCTCTCTTCACAAGGGGCTCTAGTCGGCCAGCATGAATCAACTCTGAAGATAGTGCTGGAAAATCTCCAGCAACTCTCCACCTGCGTTACACAGCTCGGTGATCGGATGGACCATGTGATGACCCAGCTTACAACCCTCGCCTCCAGCACCAGTTCAACGGCTACACCTGCAGACCCACCAGCTGCACCATCTGCTGTACCTCCTCCAGTGTTACCTGCTGCAGCGCATCATTCAACACAGCCCCGTGAGCCATATATCCCCATCCCTGCCAGGTATTCAGGTAATTTAGGGACATGTGCTCAGTTCCTCCACCAGTGCTCTTTAGTTTTTAGCCAACAGCCATCTACTTATGCCTCAGATCAGTCAAAAGTAGCCTTTGTAATGAGTTTGCTTTCAGAGAAAGCGTCTTCCTGGGCGATGGCTCTCTCTGCTAATAAGTCCCCCCTTTGTTCAGATTTTGAGGCTTTTTCTAGGGAAATGCTCAAGGTTTTTGACCACTCAGTTAGGGGTAAAGAAGCAGCCAGCCAGCTTTTGTCTCTATGCAAGGGTAGGAACCCAGTTTCCCAGTATGCACTTGATTTCCGCATTTTAGCTACAGAATGCAGCTGGGATCAAGCGGCCCTCCAGGGAGTCTTTGTGAAGGGCTTGTCAGATGAGATAAAGGATGAACTAGCAGCCAGAGATGAGACCTCTAATTTAGAAGAATTGATAGGTTTAGCTATCCGTCTAGACAACCGCTTAAGGGAGAGACGCAGGGAGAAAGCAGTCAGGCAAAGAGCCCAGTATCCCTCTCCACCTAACACCCACCCAGGGGTGCACCGCTCTTCACCACCGGTCTCCACCACTGCCCAGCCTGAGAGAGCTTCTGATCCACTTCCTTTCCCCAGTCAGGAGGAACCCATGCAATTGGGGCGAACCAAGCTAACTCCTCATGAGAGACAATGACGACTAAGCCTGGGTCTGTGCATCTACTGTGGCCAGGAGGGCCACTATCTAGCCAAGTGTCCGGTTTTGCCAAAAGGACAGGCTCATCAGCTACCCGAGGGACGTTGGTGAGCCATACCTTCTCTCCTCCAAACCCCTCGAATCGTGTTCAAATCCAAGGTATGTTGCACTGGCCACATAACACCTTACCTGTTCAAGTTTTAGTGGACTCTGGGGCCGATGACAATTTTGTGGACATAAATGTTGTTCAACAGGCCAACATTCCCACCAGTGAACTGTCTAATCCAAAAGAAGTTCTAGCCTTAGATGGTAGAATTTTATCCAGGATAACTCACCGTACTAAACCCATTTCCCTCACCATCTCTGGTAACCACCATGAGAGTATTGAACTCTATGTTATATCCTCTCCTCAGTCTCCTGTAGTACTTGGTTTGACCTGGCTGAAAGCACATAACCCTCAGATAGATTGGTCTACTGCTTCCATTGTTAGTTGGAGTAGTTTTTGTCATGCAAACTGCCTCAAGTCTGCTCTACCCACCAGTGTTTCTCTCTCCCAGGATGTGCCTGAGGAAATAGACCTAACCTCCGTTCCCAGTGAGTACCATGACCTAAAACAGGTTTTTAGCAAAGATCGAGCCCTTTCCTTGCCTCAACATCGGCCGTATGACTGTGCAATAGATCTGTTACCTGGTTCTCCCCTTCCAACAAAGAAACTTTACAATCTGTCAAAACCTGAAAAACAAGCTATGGAAAATTACATTCAGGAATCACTGTCATCTGGTCTTATTCGCCCATCTTCATCCCCTGTAGGAGCGGGTTTCTTTTTTGTAGAAAAGAAGGATAAGTCCTTGCGCCCCTGTATAGACTACACTGGCCTTAATGACATAACTGTGAAAAACAAATATCCTCTTCCCCTTATAGACTCTGCCTTTGGTCCTCTTCATGAAGCTGCTGTGTTCACCAAACTTGACTTGAGGAATGCATATCATTTGATCAGAATCAGGGATGGAGACGAATGGAAGACAGCTTTTAACACTCCCTTAGGGCATTTTGAGTACTGTGTCATGCCTTTCGGCCTTACCAATGCCCCAGCTGTCTTCCAGGCCCTAATTAATGATGT
The DNA here is from genome assembly GCA_037902135.1 of Cetoscarus ocellatus. NCBI lineage: Eukaryota > Metazoa > Chordata > Actinopteri > Labriformes > Labridae > Cetoscarus > Cetoscarus ocellatus. The sequence goes on along the minus strand of JBAMNC010002177.1, from coordinate 36,842 downwards.
GTTAAGAGATATGCTGAATCATTTTGTTTTTGTGTATCTTGATGACATTTTGATTTTTTCTAAGAACATTGACGAACACATTAGTCATGTAAGAAGAGTGTTGCAGAGACTCCTTGAGAACAAGTTGTTTGTAAAAGCAGAAAAATGTGAATTTCATGTTTCAACAGTGTGTTTCTTGGGGTTTATCATTGAGAGGGGGCAAATCAAGGCCGACCCAACCAAAATTAAAGCAGTCCAAGAGTGGCCAGTTCCATCCACTCTCAAACAACTCCAAAGATTTCTAGGATTTGCTAATTTTTATAGACGATTCATTCGTAACTACAGTCGGGTCGCTGCCCCTCTCACTGGGCTGACCTCAACTAAAAGAAAATTTGAATGGTCATCAGTTGCCAATTCTGCCTTTTGTAAGCTTAAAGAGATGTTCACTGATGCTCCTGTCCTTGTCCACCCTGACCCAGAACTACAGTTTATTGTGGAGGTGGATGCCTCAGACTCTGGGGTGGGAGCCATTCTTTCCCAACGCTCGCCTTCAGACCAAAAACTTCATCCCTGTGCCTACTTCTCCCGACGTTTGACACCTGCTGAGAGAAACTATGATGTGGGGAACCGAGAGCTGTTAGCAGTTGTGCTAGCACTACATGAGTGGCGACACTGGTTAGAAGGTGCAGTACACCCTTTCATTGTGTGGACAGATCACAAGAACTTAACATATTTGCGCTCTGCTCGTAGGCTGAACTCCCGTCAGGCTTGGTGGGCACTGTTCCTGGGCAGGTTCAACTACACCCTCACCTATCGACCAGGTTCAAGGAATGTTAAACCAGATGCCCTTTCTCGGCAGTTCTCACCTTCAGAAGAAGAGCCCATCGTGGAGACCATTGTTCCCCCCTCCTGCATGGTTGGAGCTGCATGGTGGGAAGTAGAGCAGTTGGTCCAAGAAGCCCTTCGGGAGCATCCAGCTGCAGAGGGTTGCCCACAAGATCGGTTGTTTGTTCCTCCTCCAGTGAGATCAGAAGTACTCCAGTGGGGACATTCCTCCAAAGTAGCCTGTCATCCAGGTTTTCACAGAACCCTGGCCCTACTTTGACAAAAGTTTTGGTGGCCCTCTATGTCTGCAGACACCAGGGAATTTGTCTCCGCCTGCTCCGTCTGTGCCCGCAATAAGCCATCTCACCGTGCTCCAGCTGGCCTCCTCCGCCCACTACCCATTCCACACCGCCCCTGGTCGCAGATAGCAGTGGATTTTGTTACAGGACTTCCTCCTTCAGACGGTAACACAACTATCCTCACTATTGTTGTTCGATTCTCAAAGTCGGTTCATTATGTTCCACTGCCTAAACTTCCCTCTGCTTTGGAAACAGCCAATCTTCTCGTGCTTCATGTGTTCAGGCTTCATGGCATTCCCCAAGACATCGTCTCTGACAGAGGTCCCCAGTTTGCTTCTCAGGTGTGGAAGGCTTTTTGCCGGGCTCTGGGGGCATCGGCCAGTCTGTCGTCAGGATACCATCCTCAAACCAATGGGCAGACGGAGCGGGCCAACCAAGACTTGGAGGCATCTCTGCGATGTGTTGCTTATCGTCTCCCATCCTCCTGGTCCACTTTCCTGCCATGGATTGAATACGCTCACAATTCCTTAGTCAGCTCTGCCACAGGTATGTCACCATTTATGGTCGCTAATGGTTTTCCGCCTCCCCTGTTCCCCAGTCAGGAAGCAGATGTTGCAGTTCCCTCTGTCCAGACCCATCTCCAGCGTGCTCACAGAGTTTGGCGGGAAGCTCGAGCAGCCCTCACTCGGACTACTGCTAGGAACCAGCAGCTTGCTGATCGCCATCGAATTCCTGCTCCGGACTACAAGGTTGGCCAGGAAGTTTGGTTATCATCCCGTGACCTGCCACTCCAAACAGATTCCCGCAAACTTGCCCCCAGGTATATTGGTCCCTATGTTATTGAACGTATCATTAATCCCAGTGTCGTCAAACTCAAACTCCCCACTGCTCTAAAGGTTCATCCCACATTCCATGTCTCTCTGCTCAAACCGGTTACTACAAGCACTCTGAGCCCTCCGGCCGAACCCCCTCCACCCCCCCGGGTCATCGATGATCATCCTGCTTTTACGGTCCGCCGCCTGCTGGATGTTCGCAGGCGGGGCCGTGGTTTCCAGTACTTAGTAGACTGGAAAGGGTATGGGCCGGAGGAAAGGTCGTGGATCTCGAAGTCCCTTATTCTGGACCCTGACCTCCCCACTGACTTTTACAGACAATTCCCGGACAAGCCCGGTAGGTCGCCAGGAGGCGCCCATTGGGGGGGGGGTACTGTTACAGTCTGGGTGTTTTTGCTTTGTTTTTTCTGTGCTGTTCCTTTTTTTCCCCCCTCCCTTCTTTTTTCCCTCAGGAGTTTTGAGGAAGAAGGCGGGGCTGGTTGGTGATCTCTTTCTTTCCTGGAGCTGCAGCAGAGGCACACCTGTGATTCTTCAGAGGCACACATGCATTCAATCTCTCAGCAATCAACTCCCCTTTAAAAGACCAGTCAAGACTCCACCACTCTGCCAGATAATTCCGTCCCGTCGGTAGTGTCTAACTCCTAGAGAAAGTTTGTTTGCAACTTCAGTGAGAGTGTATCTGCTACTCTGGTGTGACGAGCTATTCCTGCCATCTCAGCCTCTAACTCCTGCTTTTCTTTGATTTTTTCCCCCAGGGTGTGCCCTGCTGCAGGTCTGGATTTTCCACAGAGGACTTTGTCTCCTGCTGCCCACTAGCCTACAGCCTTTTTGTTAAGCCATGTACTGAGTTTTTTTTGTAGATATCACCCAACTTTCTGTATATTAAACATCTTAAAACTGCCTTTTTGTCAGTCTCCTGCTTCTGAGGTCCAGCCTGTGATTCTCAAACACAACACTAACCCTCTTTTTACTTACTTACTTTTTATGATATTTTAGCCATTTGTTAGTTTTCTTATGTTGTATATTTTATTTCATTTCATATTTTATTTAACTTTCCTTATTTATTTCGTTTTATGACTTTTAGATTTGTAGTTTTATGTTTTTATTCCGTATCTCCAGTGTTTCCTCAGTGGGGGCCGCCTGCACGGGGGGCTGCAGATGGTTGTGGCTGGGATGTCTCTGTCTCATGGTGGGCATCGTCTTGGCCAAGTGTGGGGTCTGCAGCACTGCTTTGCTGTGGTGGGCCCCTCACTGGCCCTGTAGCGGTGCACGCCTGGATGGATGCATCCTGGCCCTGGGCTGTGGGTGGCGCCCGGTGCAGTCGGCCTCCTGGCGTTTCCTGACCTGGCAACTCTGTACTCAGCCACAAGCTTATAACACACCTTTAAGATCATTTTATCTGTGTGCCTGTGTGTGCTTGTGTGTCAGTGTGTATGTGTGTGTGGTGTGTGGTGTATGTGGATGTGTGTGTATGTGCTGGGGTTGGAGATCGGGTGGGGCGGTGGGGGGGACTATATTTAACATGTATAGCACTTTGCACTGCATTTACAATGTATGAAAAGTGCTTTACAAATAAAGTTTGATTTGATTTGATTTGATATTATCAACACTTTTCCACAGGAGGCTTTTAAAAAAAGTACAGATAATAAAATAATACACTGTAAAACTGCAAAGTCTAAACTACAAATCTTCCAGGTGTAAGAAAATGTTTGTTATACTGACCTCAGCAAATGTCACATGTTCATGATATTACTTTTCTAGTAAAAATACAAATTGCGACACAAAATGATCATTCCCACTAATCTGAATTATACTTCATTTGCAATACCTGCTGTAGCAATTTCCCTGTTTTTAACATCTAACTTCATTTATTTACCTATGTTACATTGCTCCCTACATATTGAGAATGGGTGACATGCAGCACAGCTGAAGCATGCCCATGTTGAGAGTGGGTGACATGTATCTCCTGCAGCAAGGCTGATGTATGCACTCTGGCTTTTAATTATTCACTTCAAACAACAACAACAAACTTTTCCCAGTGTACATGAAGTGATTATGTGTAGGGTTGTACATGTACACATTCATTTGCCTATTTTTTTTTTAACATCTAACTTCATTTATTTACCTATGTTACATTGCTCCCTACATATTGAGAATGGATGACATGCAGCACAGCTGAAGCATGCCCAGGTTGAGAGTGGGTGACGTTTTTTTTTTTACTCCAGTGGTTTTTTGTTTGTTTTAAACTGTTGTTATTTTTTTTGACTGCAATGCCCTTTTCTGTACTGCTGCATTTTTTTTTTTCTGTTGCTGAAATGCTTTTTAAGTTTGTGTGTTTAAACTGCTGTAAGTACTTTGCCCTCATCATGGGGTTTGTGAAAGAACCAAATAAAACAAGGCTCACTTTAAGAAGTACCAGGACAAGGCAAAGCCTTTTTAGTTTGTTTTGTCAATTGTTCCGTGTGTATTTGTTTTCTTATTAAGATTGACTGCTTTTTCTGTTTGGATTGGTTTTTAAAACTGTTCAGTGTATATTTTTTTTCCTTTTGTTCCAATGGCTTTTTACTTTCTTTTACTCATATAGTTCCATTTCATTTGTTTATTCTTCTTTGGCTGTTACAATTGTATTCTTTTTTTATGATTTTATTTTTTTTATTTATTTTTTTTTAAATTGCAATGACATTTTAGCTTGTTTTTCTGAAACTATTCCATGTTTACTTGTTTGTTTGTTTTTTTGTTATTTTTACTGAAACCTCTTTTTAGTTTGTTTTTTGAACAGTTGTGTATGCTTTTTCTTATTTTGTTAATTTATTTCACCTTAAAGCACAGCAACAAAAAAAATCTCCCACTGCCTGCAGTCTAATGAGCATCCACCAGAGTTCACCACGCACCACAAGGGTTCAGACCCCCCCCCCCCCCCCCCCCCCCCCCGGGGGTTGGGTGTATTACAGTCACAAAGACAGCCTGATCGTTGAGGCTGTGTGGGTATCTGGCTGTGTTCAGTCAGCTCTCTGTTCCTGAGGACCCAACTAGGTTCATCCTTCAGGCTGAAAGTTGTACACATGTATCCAACATTTGGACTTAAACCAGACCTCTTTTTAAACCATCTTGTACCTTGTCATCATCATCACTACAGCAGTTTATTTGGCCCTCATCATGGGGTTTGTGAAAGAGATGAAAAACAAGGCCCACTTTAGGAGGTACCTGGGCTAGGCAATCCTTTTTTAGTTTATTTCAATTGTTCTATGTTTTTGTGTTTTTTCTTTAGATTGACTGCATTGCCTGTAAACACTGTTTGTTTGTTTTTATTTTTTAAACTGTTCAATGTATTTCGCTTTTTCCTTTGATTGCAAGGACATTTTAGTTTGTTTTAGTTAAACTGTTCCATTTCTTTAGTTAATTTTTTTTCTCCAATGCCTTTTTAGTTTTTTTATTTTGTCAATTGATCCATGTTTTTTTTTTTTTTTTTTTTTTTAAGATTGTTTGCATTGCCTGTTAAAAGTGTTTTCTAAACTGTTCAAGATCTTTTTCTTTTGATTGCAATGAGTTTTTAGTTTGTTTTTTTCTTTAACCATGCCATGTTTCTTTGTTGTTGTAGTTTTGGTTTACTGTTCGAGACCTTTTTGTCACTGTTGTTTTTAAATTTAAAAAAAATAATTACTCCAATGATTCTTAGTTTGTTGTAAGTTGTTTCATTTCTGGCTGTGTTCAGTCAGCTCTCTGTTCCTGAGGATCCAAGTGGGGTCATCCTTTAGGCTGAGATTTTTCTTCCTTTAAACTGGTCTGTGAAGTTTTCTTTAATTTTTTTTTTTTTTTTTTTTTAGTTTATTAGACTGTAATGCCTTTTAAGTTAGTTTTTTCAATTCTTCCAAGTTTTTTTTTTTTTTTTTTTTTTTTTTGGACCCACCTGGGTTCATCCTTTAGGCTGAAATACTTTTTTTTTTTGTCTTTAAACTGCTTTATGACATTTTGCTTACTCTCAGCTTATATCCCATGAATTTTTCAATAGTAGGCAAGGGTTGTTATGCAAACTTTAGAGAGATTGAACATAATGTTTTTTTATTCAGTTTTAAGTTTCTTTGACTGTAATGCCTTTTTAGTTTGCTGGTCCAATTTTTTTTTTTTTCTAGATAGTAGAATGACTGCTTTACCTGTTAGGATTTTTAAGCTGTTCAATGTTCTTTTTTGTTTCCAATGACCTTTCATTTTGTTTTGCTTATACTGTTCAATTTCATTTGTTTATTTTTACTCCACAGCCTTTTTAGTTTGTGTTCAATGTCTGCATTGCCTGTTAAAACTGTTTTCTATACTGTTCAATGTTTTGTTTTGTTTTTTTTTCTTTTGATTGCAGTTACTTTTTGGCTTGTTTTTCCTAATGTAATCCATATTTCTTTATTGTTGTTGTTGTTTTTGTTGTTGTTTTTTTTTTTTCAGTTTATACTGAAGCCCATTTTTAGTTTGTGTGGGTGAAGGCTTGATAGGGGCAAGGTGGTAAAAAGAAGAAACATAATCTGAGGCTGCATGCCTTTAAGGTTTAGGACCCCTTTTCAACTGTTATTTGTTTTTTGTTTTTTGTTTGTTTGTTTTTTTAATATTACTATAATGATTTTTTTTAGTTAGTTGTAAATAGTTCATTACTTTTTCATTTGGTTGCAATGCCTTTTTCTAAACTGCTGCATTTTTTTTAACTTTTTTAACTTCAATGACTTTGTAGGTTTTTCTTTAAACTGTTTAATGTAGTTTTGCAATTTTGACTGCAATGCCTTTTTAGTTTGTTTGCATAGTTGTTTGACTGCACAGCCTTTTTATTTTTTTCTCAATACATTCTCTCCATCTCCAGTGTTGAGAGGGAGACTACCCCAAGCAATCACAGTAGCTGTGGGGGGAGGTTAGGAGATGTGTATTG
>JBAMNC010002177.1:15000-25000 GCA_037902135.1 Cetoscarus ocellatus | reverse complement strand
AATATCGTGGGGTTGACTCGTTGCTTAGATCCCTAATTGAAGACATGTATAACGGGTGTTATACGAGGATCAAACTTGGAGCGGAAAAGGTCACAGGCAAGATCTCCCTAGCCCGGGGAGTCAAGCAGGGTGATTCCCTATCACCCCTTCTCTTCAACTTGGCATTGGATCCCCTTTTATATATGCTGGAGGCTAAGGGCGCAGGTATTACTCGAGGTTCATCGGCGATTTCAGCCTTGGCATTCGCTGATGACTTAGTCCTGCTGAGCGATTCCTGGATGGGTATGCGCAGGAATCTGGACATCTTACAGAAATTTTGCAAGATGACAGGGCTCCAGGCTAATCCAGCCAAGTGTCATGGATTCTTCCTGGAAAAGAAAAAGCATGTTAGATTGAGACTCAACTCTTGCCATCCCTGGCTACTGAACGATGTCCCCATCCCCATGGTGGGGGCAGACCAAGCAGTTAAATACCTGGGGGTCTTGATCAATCCATGCAAAGGCATTTTGAAGCCGGATTTGGAACAGATGGTCTCAGGATTTGTGGCGAGAATCAAAGTTGCCCTGCTTAAGCCATTTCAGCGAGTTGAGATACTTACCAAGTATGCAGTCCCGCGGCTTATTTACTCTGCTGATCATGGCAAGGCAGGCTCGGTGGAACTTAAAAAGTGTGACAGAAAAATCCGGGGTGCTGTGAAAACCTGGCTTCACCTTGACCCCTCTATCACGGACGGAATCCTCTACTCGAGAGCAAGAGACGGGGGTCTCAGTCTTCCCAAACTGGAAGCTCAAGTCCCAGCTATCCAGTTAAGGAGAATCCTCTGCCTCAAGGATTCTGAGGATAACATTGTGAGGGAGGTTGCGCGGGCAACCATACCACAAAGGGCAATTGACAAGCTAAAATCAATGGTGTTCCAGGCTGGTAACAGCGTTCCCCCTGAACAAGCTGAAAAGGCTGAGAAAGCATGTGCCTCTACCTCAGGCTGGAGGACGTGCGAGTACGATAAATGGAAGCATCTTAATTCCCAGGGCTTGGGAATAGAGGGGTTCCAAAATGACCCAATCAGCAATAACTGGCTTTATCCCTATGCTATGAACCGTATGTCCACTGCGGAAAAAATCATTGCCATAAAGGTGAGGACCAATATGGTAAAGACCCTGGTCCTGGGCACAAGAGGCCGACCCCAGGCAGGGAGGGGCCCTACTTGCAGGTTATGCGGAGGTGCAAGGGAGTCCATGCATCACCTAATCAGCTCCTGTAAGGAGCTGAAGGGGAACCGCATGCGTAACCATAATAAGTTGTGTGACTTGCTGGAAGGTATTGCCAGAGATTACGAGTGGGAAGTTTTTAGAGAGAAAAGACTGCGTACCCCAGAAGGCAAGGTGGGGGTGCCTGACCTTGTGCTGGTCAAAGGTCAAAAACCTATCATCATCGATGTGGCTATCTGCTTTGAAGCTGAAGCGGGATCCCTGAGAAACATGGAAATGGCAAAAGTGGAGAAGTACTCTCCTTTCAAGGACTTGGTGAAAAACTTATTTCTGGATGTGACACAGGTCGATGTGCAGGGTTTCCCCATGGGTGCAAGGGGAAAGTGGCATCGACACAATGAAAAGGTGCTGAGTTTGCTGGGCGTTCCCAAAAACCAGTTAGGAAGACTCGGATCCCTGTTCAGTCGGAGAGCGTTGCTACAGACCGTTGATATGATTCGAGTGTTTAACCGGAAAGTTGGCTCGGTTTAAAGGGCCTCCCCTCAATGATGAGGTGGAGAAATAAAAAAAAAAATATATATATATATATATATATACATATATATATATATATATATATATGAAGTCGTAACAACTTCTGTTGGGAACCTAGAGAAAGATCATTAACAGAAGGTTGTCCTCGGACGCATGGGTGTTCGGAGTGATGGTGGTCTGCGACTGGATGTGCTGTGCGGCGGTGGGGGCTACAGGGCACTAGCCCTTGGTCTCTCGCCGGTGCCTCACTCCTGGCGCACCATCAGTAAATCTAAACACTCAGGCATGGGAATGGAGGTGATTGGGATCGGCGGGCGGTTGCCTTGGTCACTATGGTGGAGTGCTGGAGAAACTAAAGGACTGGGGATGCTTCACTGTGGTGGCCTGGCTGGCCGCCTGGGGTCTCAGTTGCCTCCCTTTCCCCGGCTCCGGCCGGTCGCAAAAATTGTCTTCGGATGCGTGGGCGGGTGGATCGCGGACATGTGCTCTCTGGTGGGGGGCATGGGGGGGGGGGGGGCCGGGGGCGTTTGCCTGTGGCCCCCTGCCTGTGCTTCGCTCTGGGGGTGCTGTCGGGGGTCTACACGCCCAGGTACGGGAGGTGGGGATGGTTGGAACTGGTGGGTGGCTGCTACGATCGCCTTGACGAAGTGCTCTGGGGGTGGCCGGGCCAAATTGTGCTTTATCTTGGTGGTCTGGTTAGCTGCTCTTGGTTTTTGACTATCCCTCTCCCCGGCTCCGGCCCTTCGAAACAGTTGACATCAGATGTATGGGTGTGCGGGTCAACGGTGGTTGTGACCAGTGGCGGGGTGCGGGGGCAAGTCTTGGAGCTTCAGCATGTGGGTTGTTCCTGTGCCCTACCCTGGGGGAGCTGTCGGTGGTCCAATCATCCGTGCAAAAGAGGGTGGGTCGGTTGAACTGTAGGATGGCTGCTTCGATTGGTGGGGTTGGGGTGTACGAGCGGGTGCCAGGGAACTTAGCTTATGGCCTCGTGTCGGCACTTCATCTTGGTGGTCGGAGTAAGCGGCTTGCAGTTCTGATTGCCAGCCCTCTAGGCTTCAGCCTACTATGAAACCTTATGAAAATTGGCCCTTAAAAAGTTGCGTACAGTTTGTCTCTGGATGCATTGAAATGTGATTGTCCTGCACCTGCGGTTGGTGGTGGAGTTGAGCATTCTGATAAATGATTACACCTTGGTCCTGGCTCTGCTCCTATCCAATCGGAGAACAGGCAATAACATGACTATGTAAGGGAATGGGAGTTGTGGAAGAGGTGACCAACTGTAGGTGGGATATACTGGTAGGAGCTCGGTGAGCCCTCACAAAGGTCCCATCTCATTGGTGGTGGTACAAACCCACGTATTTTACGACTCTCTTCTCCGGTGATTGTCACCACAGCCTCTGTCATGTTGGAATAGTTTCAGATCTGTGAAGGTACCGAGTGCGGCAGTTTGGTTAGGGTCTCTGATCGGGGTGTGTGTATAAACGGCATTATCCCTTTCAGGTTTCTGCCACTCTGCATTAGGGACGGATCTGGAAGGTTGTGGAACGTGGGCTCGTATCATACATGCAACAAAAGGCGTGACAATATACTATGGATGTACGGGATAAGGAGCGGTATCCTAGTCGACGTACGACTATAAACTATACGAAATGGAGTCCGGGGGTACAGTCATGTTCTATGACGATGGCCTCCACCCCAGGAGAAGCTCGAAAGACGGTTCCGGTGGCGCTTCCTTGGGGGCATCCACGGCTGGTGCCTAGCAGCTGACTTAGAACTGGTGCGGACCAGGGGAATCCGACTGTTTAATTAAAACAAAGCATCGCGAAGGCCCACGGCGGGTGTTGACGCGATGTGATTTCTGCCCAGTGCTCTGAATGTCAAAGTGAAGAAATTCAATGAAGCGCGGGTAAACGGCGGGAGTAACTATGACTCTCTTAAGGTAGCCAAATGCCTCGTCATCTAATTAGTGACGCGCATGAATGGATGAACGAGAATCCCACTGTCCCTACCTACTATCTAGCGAAACCACAGCCAAGGGAACGGGCTTGGCAGAATCAGCGGGGAAAGGAGACCCTGTTGAGCTTGTCCCGAGCGTTGGAAACGACATATGTGTCGCGTGGCAACACGTCCAATGTTACAGTCATACAACCTGCATACAGCACAGCTGCTGTTGAGGCCCCTGTCTCTTTCTCTTGTAATCTCCCCTTTAAGTTTCACTTCTACTGTACTTTTCACACTTTTAATCTGCCATTTCATGTACTTTTATCATTTTTATGAGCAAAACTATGGAAAGCGACATATTTGCCGCAGGGTGCCAGCGTTAATGCAGCATTTCTCAGTGCATCTTATTTTCTGGGGAATTAAAGTGTTTTATGTATACAGCTGTGTTGGTCTCATGTTTAATCTCAGAAATACAAATTTTGATTAAATATTGGTCATAATTCCAATTTCGCCCTTCTCGCCTGCGTCACCTGTGCCACCCGCAGACGTCAGTTAACTGCACGCGCACTGTCGGGGCAGATTGAAATGTGATTCGCCATTCATATTTGCATTCAACCTTTAAATCCTTCATAATTCATATTGCTTCATCTGACTTGTGGGGTTTTAATTCCTGGACAAATATGCATCACATCTGATGTATTTCTACGGGTTCTCAACATGGTGCTCCTACTTTGATGCTGTTTTTGAGTTTTATGATTTGTCAATTTTATGAATTATTTCTGTGGCACACTTGGAACGTGTTGAGGGGGTTTCTGCTCTCTGGCTTTTAATTATTCACGTCAAATAACAACAACAAACATGTCCCAATGTACATTTGCCAATTTCTTTTTTCCATCTGACTTCATTCATTTGTCTATTTTTGTTCCATCTAACTTCATTTATTTTACCTATGTTATATTGCTCCTTACACATTGAGAATGGGTGACATGCAGCACTGCTGAAGCGTGCCCATGTTGTGAGTGGGTGACATGTATCTCCTGCAGCAAAGCTGATGTATGCCCAGATATTTTATACTTTTCCCATCTCTGTCATGTTCAAGTTTTATTAAAGGCATATCCAGAAGACAAGAGTGCTCAAAAACTGAAGCAAAATGTACACATGAGCTATAAATTTAACTTTAATGGAAACCATCTTGTACCTTGTCATCATCATCACTACAACAGGGTACTTGGCCCCCATTATGGGGTATGTGAAAGAGGTGAAAAACAAGGCCCACTTTAAAAGATACCAGGTCAAGGCAAAGCCTTGTTAGTTTGTTTTGTCGTTGTCCCAAAAAAAACATTGTTCAACATTATTTATTTATTTATTTTTTTTAAATTGTCTGCTTTGCCCATTAAAATTGTTTTCTAAACTGTTCAAAATATTTTTCTTTTTAATTGCAATGACTTTTTACTTTGTTTTTTTTTCTTAAACTATTCCATGTTTCTTTTTTTTAATGATCTATTTTACTGTAATCGATTTTTAGTTTGTGTTCTAAACAATTGTATTTGTTTTGTGTGTGTGTGTGTTAGAGGGCTTTACATTGAATAACAGGGAAAAAATCTCCCACTGCCTGCAGTCTAATGTTCATCCACCAGAGGTCCCCATACCCCACAAGGTTTCAGCCACCCCCAGACACAGCTCCTGCAGCAGCAGCAGCTCGGGGGAAGGGAGCTTGTGTGTATTACAATCACAAAGATAACTTGATACTTCAAGCTGTGTGGTAAAGGTGGTAAAAAGAAGAAACAGATTCTGAGGCTGCATGCCTCTATGGTTTAAGCCTTTTTTTAACTGTTGTTTGAATTTTTTGTAATTATAATTATTTTACTCCAATGTTTTTTTTGGTTTCAAACTGTTGCATTTTTTTAATTTGATTGCAATGCCCAGTGTACATGAAGTGATTTTGTGTAAGGTTGTACATGTACACATTCATTTGTCTATTTTTTTTTTTTTTAACATCTAACTTCATTTATTTACCTATGTTATATTGCTCCCTCCATATTGAGAATAGGTGACGTGCAACACAGCTGAAGCATGCCCCTGTTGAGAGTGGGTGACATGTTTCTCCTGCAGCAAAGCTGATGTATTCCCAGTTATTTTATATTTTTCCCATCTCTGTCATGTTCAAGTTTTTTTTAAAGGCATATCCAGAAGACAAGAGTGCTCAAAAACTGAAGCAAAATGTACACATGAGCTATAAATTTAACTTTAATGGAAACCATCTTGTACCTTGTCATCATCATCACTACAACAGTGTACTTGGCCCCCATCATGGGGTTTGTGAAAGGCGTGGACAACAAGGCCCACTATAAGAGAGACCAGGTCAAGGCAATGCCTTGTTAGTTTGTTTTGTTTTTGTCCAAAATAAATTGTTCCATGTTATTTTTCTTTTTAGATTGATTGCATTGCCTGTTAAGGTTTTGATCCATGTTTTTTTTTTTTTCCAAGATTGTCTGCTTTACCTATTAAAATTGTTTTCTAAACTGTTCAAAATATTTTTCTTTTTAATTGCAATGACTTTTTAGTTGTTTTTTTTTTTTTCTTAAACTATTCCATGTTTCATTTTTTTAATTATTTATTTTACTGTAACCCATTTTTACCTATGTTATATTGCTCCCTACATATTGGGAATGGGTGAAATGCAGCACAGCTGAAGCATGCCCATGTTGAGAGTGGGTGACATGTATCTCCTGCAGCAAAGCTGATGTATGCACTCTGGATTGTAATTATTCACTTCAAACAACAACAACAAACTTTTCCCATGTACTGGAAGTGATTATGTATAAGTTTGTACATGTACACATTCATTTGCCTATTTTTTTTCCAGAAGACAAGAGTGCTCAAAAATTGAAGCAAAATGTCATCATCATCACTACAACAGTGTACTTGGCCCCCATCATGGGGTTTGTGAAAGGCGTGAAAAACAAGGCCCACTTTAAGAGATACCAGGTCAAGGCAATGCCTTGTTAGTTTGTTTTGTCGTTGTCCGAAAAAAACCATTGTTCCACGTTTTTTTGTTTTGTTTTTTTTAAATTGTCTGCTTTGCCCATTAAAATTGATTTCTAAACTGTTCAAAATATTTTTCTTTTTAATTGCAATGACTTTTTACTTTGTTTTTTTCTTAAACTATTCCATATTTCTTTTTTTTAATGATCTATTTTACTGTAATCCATTTTTAGTTTGTGTTCTAAACAGTTGTATTTGTTTTGTGTGTGTGTGTGTGTGTGTGTGTGTGTGTGTGTGTGTGTGTGTTAGAGGGTTTAACATTGAAGAACAGGGAAAAAAATCTCCCACTGCCTGCAGTCTAATGTTCATCCACCAGAGGTCCCCACACCCCACAAGGTTTCAGCCACCCCCAGACACAGCTCCTGCAGCAGCAGCTGGGGGGAAGGGAGATTGTGTGTATTACAATCACAAAGATAACTTGATACTTCAAGCTGTGTGGTAAAGGTGGTAAAAAGAAGAAACAGATTCTGAGGCTGCATGCCTCTATGGTTTAAGACTTTTTTTTTTTTTAACTGTTTTTAACATCTAACTTCATTTATTTACCTATGTTACATTGCTCCCTACATATTGAGAATGGGTGACATGCAGCACAGCTGAAGCATGCCCATGTTGAGAGTGGGTGACATGTATCTCCTGCAGCAAGGCTGTTGTATGCACTCTGGCTTTTAATTATTCACTTCAAACTACAACAACAAACTTTTCCCAGTGTACATGAAGTGATTATGTGTAGGGTTGTACATGTACACATTCATTTGCCTATTTTTTTTTTAACATCTAACTTCATTTATTTACCTATGTTACATTGCTCCTTACATATTGAGAATGGATGACATGCAGCACAGCTGAAGCATGCCCAGGTTGAGAGTGGGTGACGTTTTTTTTTACTCCAGTGGTTTTTTGTTTGTTTTAAACTGTTGTTATTTTTTTTGACTGCAATGCCCTTTTCTGTACTGCTACATTTTTTTTTTTCTGTTGCTGAAATGCTTTTTAAGTTTGTGTGTTTAAACTGCTGTAAGTACTTTGCCCTCATCATGGGGTTTGTGAAAGAACCAAATAAAACAAGGCTCACTTTAAGAAGTACCAGGACAAGGCAAAGCCTTTTTAGTTTGTTTTGTCAATTGTTCCGTGTGTATTTGTTTTCTTATTGAGATTGACTGCTTTTTCTGTTTGGATTGGTTTTTAAAACTGTTCAGTGTATATTTTTTTTCCTTTTGTTCCAATGGCTTTTTACTTTCTTTTACTCATATAGTTCCATTTCATTTGTTTATTCTTCTTTGGCTGTTACAATTGTATTCTTTTTTTATTATTTTATTTATTTTATTTATTTTTTTTAAAATTGCAATGACATTTTAGCTTGTTTTTCTGAAACTATTCCATGTTTACTTGTTTGTTTGTTTTTTTTATTTTTACTGAAACCTCTTTTTAGTTTGTTTTTTGAACAGTTGTGTATGCTTTTTCTTATTTTGTTAATTTATTTCACCTTAAAGCACAGCAACAAAAAAAATCTCCCACTGCCTGCAGTCTAATGAGCATCCACCAGAGTTCACCACGCACCACAAGGGTTCAGACCCCCCCCCCGGGGGTTGGGTGTATTACAATCACAAAGACAGCCTGATCGTTGAGGCTGTGTGGGTATCTGGCTGTGTTCAGTCAGCTCTCTGTTCCTGAGGACCCAACTAGGTTCATCCTTCAGGCTGAAAGTTGTACACATGTATCCAACATTTGGACTTAAACCAGACCTCTTTTTAAACCATCTTCTACCTTGTCATCATCATCACTACAGCAGTTTATTTGGCCCTCATCATGGGGTTTGTGAAAGAGGTGAAAAACAAGGCCCACTTTAGGAGGTACCTGGGCTAGGCAATCCTTTTTTAGTTTATTTCAATTGTTCTATGTTTTTGTGTTTTTTCTTTAGATTGACTGCATTGCCTGTAAACACTGTTTGTTTGTTTTTATTTTTTAAACTGTTCAATGTATTTCGCTTTTTCCTTTGATTGCAAGGACATTTTAGTTTGTTTTAGTTAAACTGTTCCATTTCTTTAGTTAATTTTTTTTCTCCAATGCCTTTTTAGTTTTTTTATTTTGTCAATTGATCCATGTTTTTTTTTTTTTTTTTTTTTTTTAAGATTGTTTGCATTGCCTGTTAAAAGTGTTTTCTAAACTGTTCAAGATCTTTTTCTTTTGATTGCAATGAGTTTTTAGTTTGTTTTTTTCTTTAACCATGCCATGTTTCTTTGTTGTTGTAGTTTTGGTTTACTGTTCGAGACCTTTTTGTCACTGTTGTTTTTAAATTTAAAAAAAATAATTACTCCAATGATTCTTAGTTTGTTGTAAGTTGTTTCATTTCTGGCTGTGTTCAGTCAGCTCTCTGTTCCTGAGGATCCAAGTGGGGTCATCCTTTAGGCTGAGATTTTTCTTTCTTTAAACTGGTCTGTGAAGTTTTCTTTAATTTTTTTTTTTTTTTTTAGTTTATTAGACTGTAATGCCTCTTAAGTTAGTTTTTTCAATTCTTCCAAGTTTTTTTTTTTTTTTTTTTTTTTTGGACCCACCTGGGTTCATCCTTTAGGCTGAAATACTTTTTTTTTTTGTCTTTAAACTGCTTTATGACATTTTGCTTACTCTCAGCTTATATCCCATGAATTTTTCAATAGTAGGCAAGGGTTGTTATGCAAACTTTAGAGAGATTGAACATAATGTTATTTTATTCAGTTTTAAGTTTCTTTGACTGTAATGCCTTTTTAGTTTGCTGGTCCAATTTTTTTTTTTTTTCTAAATAGTAGAATGACTGCTTTACCTGTTAGGATTTTTAAGCTGTTCAATGTTCTTTTTTGTTTCCAATGACCTTTCATTTTGTTTTGCTTATACTGTTCAATTTCATTTGTTTATTTTTACTCCACAGCCTTTTTAGTTTGTGTTCAATGTCTGCATTGCCTGTTAAAACTGTTTTCTATACTGTTCAATGTTTTGTTTTGTTTTTTTTCTTTTGATTGCAGTTACTTTTTGGCTTGTTTTTCCTAATGTAATCCATATTTCTTTATTGTTGTTGTTGTTTTTGTTGTTGTTTTTTTTTTTCAGTTTATACTGAAGCCCATTTTTAGTTTGTGTGGGTGAAGGCTTGATAGGGGCAAGGTGGTAAAAAGAAGAAACATAATCTGAGGCTGCATGCCTTTAAGGTTTAGGACCCCTTTTCAACTGTTATTTGTTTTTTGTTTTTTGTTTGTTTGTTTTTTTAATATTACTATAATGATTTTTTTTAGTTAGTTGTAAATAGT
>JBAMNC010002177.1:0-10000 GCA_037902135.1 Cetoscarus ocellatus | reverse complement strand
ACCCCCACTTTGAGCCCATGCTGTGAATGAGTGCTAATGAGACCATTCAGAGGCAAACGGCTCATTTCAGGTTTGAGAATGGGCCTTTCCAGCATCTTTGCTGCATGGTGACCCGAAAAAAAGCTTTTCAAAATGTCAGGCCTCCAGTATATTGTCCATTGCAGGGTCATCTATTAACATTACTTTGAGATTTAGTGGAAATTAAATTGTTATTCACTATTTTTCTATAAGCTGAGCATTCACTACATGTGCAGCATTCAACACTGTGTATATCCAAGTATGTTTTAAAAAATAAAAAAAAATTCCCTCCCCATTTTTATTTAAAATCAGAGAACTACATCATCTAAGGTCTTTTTTTTATCACTGCCAAACAGAGTGGCCCACGTTGGGGTCAGCAGCTGTAAGAGAATAATGGTGGAATATTTTGCGTGTCAGATACTATCACACATGCCTAGTCAAGGTCTCCAGCAGGGTGCTGGTGGCAACTGCATTGTCCAGCGTCCGCATCCTGCAGTGGGTATTTGCCACGGCGGTGGTATGGGCCATGTAATGAGCCACATCAGCTTTCTGAGCGTCTGTAAATGCAGCTGCCGCCATCATCTCCACGACCCTCCGGACCTCTTGGCTGGTGACTTGTGGCAGCTTGTGTCTGCAATGGGGCACAAATCCCAGAGGTCACTCCACTGTCAACACTGAGTTCAGTACATGCATACTCCAATGGGCTACTGCCAATACTTACATTTTGTGCAGACGAGTGAGGTCCTGTGAGGCACTCCTGATGGGCGTGCCAGATGAAGACAGGAAAAACCTGTTTTCATCCGGAACGGCCGTGTTAACGAACTCTGAACGAACGTGTTGGTAGTAGGCTTCCAACAACTGCAGAGACAAGACATGACTGACGTCAGTATCTGTGGAGTGATTTTAATGTGTCACTGTAATTCACCGTGAGCCATTTCAGCCTGTTAGAGGACTTACTGCATTCTGCTCTGCATTGAGGGCAAACAGGGCGACCTGCATTGTGGCTGTCTTGTGCTCTTTTATGCCCACTACAAACCTGCCTCCCACTGTTTGCCTGTCCTTCCACTCTGTCACCTGAAAAACAATGAAGGGTACGGTTTGAATTGCTGCCGTGAACATAAACATAAATGACTTCTCCTGAACATTGTATTCAAAGTAGCAATAGTAAGATGGGTGCTCAGATGACAGAAAAATTGTACATTTAAAAAGCCGCAAAAAATCACTATAATGTCCTACATGGTCCTTTTAAATCAACATGCAATCCTCTGTACTGACCACCACTGACTGAGAAACACTCAGCTGTATTTGTGAAGTACTTACTGTCATCCCCTCCACTGCTCCAGGTCTCTGGAAGTGTGCCAGGATCAGGATGGCCTCGCAGTAGTAGCGGTATTGTGTCATCTGACTTGATTCCACAGGCTCCCCGTTGATCAGGTTGCCAAGGACTAAGAGGGCAGATTTGTGGGCCACCCTCAGGACCTGCTGGCACTCACTGAGGCTCCTCTGGCCCTTCACAAGGCTGTCATATCTGAGAATGATAGACAAGATGACAATGAAGCTAGGACATCCATGTTTCTGTATCACAGAAATAGTGTGCAGATTGGCAATATACCCGACGCAGCTCGTGGCCTTGCTCAGTGCCTTCGCCACGGGCTTTCTTAGGGTGCCGAGGAGCTCGGTGTAAGCCTGGCACTTCCTGTGGAAGTCCGGGTCCTCTGAGGCAAAATTCAAGTCTGACTTGATGTACTGCACGAACCGAATCATATTTTTAATATAATTCAGGATCGTAGCCGGCCCCATTTTTGCACACTTGAGATTTTGGAGGAAGTCCCGGGTCTCCACGCTCTTCACCAGGAAGTCCGTGCTGACCTCATCGCCTACAGGCTGGATGAAACGGAGCATCCTGGACACATTGTCTACCTGTGATGACGGGTGAAGAGAAGAAGTGTGAAATGAAGCAGTGAGACGGAAAGCAGAGGCCTGTAGGCTGATCACACACATAGACACTATATCTTACCTCCTGCTGGCAGTTCGGGACATGAAGTGAGAACAGGAGATAGCTTTTGAAGCCTGCAATCATGGCGGCCTCGGGTGGGAGCCTTTCATACAGCCCCATGGTCTGCATGTTCAGGCGCACAGATTCGGTGGCTGAAGGTTGAGGTCTGAAAGAATTAAGACAAAAATGTTAATTCAGAGGAAAGGAAGTTTCAAAACATCAAATACTTCCTATTATGTTCATCCAGGGGTCAGAGGTCAGCAGGGGTAAACTTGCTGCTCTCAGCATTGCTCTGACAGCCAGGCTTAGGTGTGAATGGCAGCACCCCCGAAATGTTAATGAGTGCTAATGAGTCTATTCAGAAGAAGATGTGTCATTGGAGAAACTCATTAGATGGACTTACTTTCACCCCAGTGTAAACAGAACTTTCTACCAAGGCAATAAAAAAACTATATATATATATATATATATATATATATATATATATATATATATATATATATATATATATATATATATAAATAAATATATATAAATTTATATATTCACTCAAACACATCTTAATCATAATAAAGTTTTCTATGACTCCTTCTCCAAATAACAGTGAGGAGAAAACATTTATTGCAAATGACCTTTTTTCAGATAAATGTGATGAGATTTTATTTTTCCTCAACAAATGTTCTCAGTTATTAATTGATTGGTTTATTTCATTATTATCATTATCATTATTATTATTTATATTTATTTTTTGGTTTAAATCTCATTTGGGCCAAAAATGTGGCAAATGGATTTAAAAACACAATTTAAGATGACCAAAATCATGCTTTACATTGACATTTGGAGACCTAGTTTATTCAGCCCAATATGTCTGCAACGCAGTTGACAACATATTTAACGCTTGAAATGTTACAGGTTCAAGAATAGGACTTTTTTTTCTCTATCCAGAATTTATTCTCAATAGGTCAGAGAGGTCAAAAAGCTTGAACTGATGTGTGTGAGGCTGAGGTGATGAACTTACTGTTGCCATGTCGGGTCACTAGGTCCGGCTTCCTGGCTGGAGGTGCTGGAGGTCTCCTCTGTGCCAGAAGCAGTGCCACTGACTGAGGGCAGGCTTTCCTCAGCGGCAGAAGCTTCAGCTCCTGCAGCTGCAGAAGCTTCAGCTCCTGCTGCAGGGGGCTCATCTCTGGACTCCAGGTCTGCAGGGTTGGGAGCATTTGCCACAAAAAAATTTCTCCTCTGCAGGTCCTCCAGGAGAGCCAGCCTGGTCTGCCTGTGTGGGTACCTCTGGCACATGTCATTGTAGTCCCAGTTACGGGCCTGCTTGGTCCACTCCTTCATGGAGTCCTTGGCCCTCTGCAACTCTGCCTGCCTCTCTTCAGGGGTGCTGTTTTTCATGCAGACACGAGCAAGATGAGTGGAGAGGAGATCCTGCGGCTTCTCGCAGATCAGGCAGTGGACGATCCTACGATCAGCTTTTCCCTCAGACGCCATTTCTCGATTATCAGATGAGTAGTGCGGAGTCAGGAAAAAATCAAAGTCAAGCAGAGAAATCTTCACTGAAGAAACCCAGTCAGTCGCTCGGTGAAATCGATCTTCCAGAAGTAGCTGGTAAGGAGATCAGGCGAAGTCCGGGGTATGGAGTGAATCCTTCTCTGAAGCAGCGGCGTCCGTGCGTTAGCTTGATCCCAGGGAGATCTGTGAATAATGTCTGAGATTGCCATTCTTATGGGGTAGACTGAGGGTGGGTTTTCACGCCCTCAGCATGGCCAGGCCAATGGGTGTGTTGAGTGGGGTGCAGCTCATTAGCATGCACACCAGGGCTGGGCTTCTGGGTGCATAGCTGGGGGAGGGCCCTGTGAGCTCTATGTATATATATATGTATATATATATATATATATATATATATGTATATATATATATATACGTATATATATATATATATAGCTTTTATACCACATTTGCTCTAATTTAAATCTGAAATATACATCAAAAGAGGGGGCTAATCTTTCAAAGCAACCCAAGAATAGAAACAAAGAGATAAAATTAGGAAAAAAAAGGGGGGAAAAAATAAGAAGGCTCATGTAGCTATGAAATAAATACAAAACAAATGATTTGAAGCAGCCAGAGAAACAAACAACATAAAGTGTGAATGTGAAGTGATGCTTCTGAACTAAAGGCAACATGAATGATGAGAGGGTTTGGAGAGAGAAAACAGAGCAACAGGAGGGGGTGGTGACAACAGCTGCTTTTTAACATGGAAAAAAAAAAGGAATAGTGTCTGAAGTTCACTGGTTAAAATGTATATTTCTTTTCCTGTAGATATCTCAGACTAAAGCATACAGGAATGGGGAATTTCTAATTGATCATTAGATGGGGACCTCAAGCTTTCAAGCTTCTAGATCTTTAATTTTTGCAGGGCATAATTAAACATTATTTTGAGTTTTAGTGATCTGTTTTGTAATTTGTCTTCATTAAAGTCTTGAAATTTGTCTTCATTAAAGTCTTGTAAATTATTTTTAAAGACAGCTGAATAGATCTTTTGAGGGAAACATGTGTTTTGAATGCATGAGAATTTTTCAGTTTATCATCAGATGGGCTTTGTGATCACAATGTTTTGCATTGTCATTGATGATTTATAAGAAGAAATGTTAAACTAAGATGAATTAAGGACCCAGGTCTTGAAAATATATTTTTTGAAAGCCATCTTAACAGATATTGTAAGAGAGAAATATCTTTTTTATGCATAAGTTATTTTTGACTTCATCAACACATGGGCTTAATTGTCACAATTTGTCTATGCAACATTATCATGATTTTTAAATAAATACTTAATGGCATCTAAACAGATCATTTGAGAAATGAACTTGTTTTTAAAAGACATTAGGACAAATGCTTTTAGTCGAAATAAAGTTTTAGCTGATTTAAGCTATGTTGTCCTTTGCAGGGTCTTCTATTAACATTATTTTGAGTTCAAGTGGGACTTAACCTGAAATTCAGTATTTTTCTTTAAGCTGAGGATAAACCACATGGGCAGCATCCAACACTGTGCATATCCAAGTACGTTTAGAATTTTTTCTCCCTCCACATTTTATTTAAAGTACCAACATTATGTCATCTAATGTTTTGCCTTTCTTTTTCTTTTCTTTTTGTTTTCAAAAAGTGTCAGATGGTTTTTTATATTTTTACTATCTTTAATTTTTGCAGGGCATATTTAAACATTCTTTTGAGTTTTAGTGAAGGATGTCTTGTTTATGCATGAGAGCTATTTTTTACTTCATCAACACATGGGCTTGATTGTTACAATGTGTCTATGAAACAGTATTATGATTTTTCTTTTAATTTTTAAAGGCATCCAAACAGATCGTTTGACAAATAAACTGCATTTTTGTTTTAATTTTTTTTTTTTTTGAAGACATGAGGACACATGCAGTTAGGAGAAATAAAGTTTTAGCTTTTAGTGGTCCAGACCTTAAATCTCATCTCTGACCTGTAAACATGTTTTTCTCCCTGAGGTGTCCTGAGGTGTGAAAATGTGTGCCCACAAACACAATAGCATGTCCCAGGTGTCAATCACTTCAGCCAGCAGTCAGATGTGTGAATGGCATCACCCCCACTTTGTGCCCATGCTGTGAATGAGAGTGCTAATGAATCTATTCAGAGGTAGATGTCTGATTGTTTGGACCTGACCAATAGCAACACTGAGGGTTGGTCTACCTGCCTGATTTGGGGCATTTAATCTTAGCAAAAGCTCACCTTCACTACTTTGTTATCTGCATCTCATGCTGTTGGTAACTTTGTTTCTGCTCTCTATTCCAGAAAGCTGATCTCTCTTCCACTCCGTTCCAGGAGAAAGGAGGATTCTTCGTGTCTTCAGTGACAGCATCTCGTCGATCTTCTGCAGTTGTTTTGCTGACCTGATTCTGCTGCTACAAGACACCCAAAAGGCAATTTTAATTGCCAGCTAAGTATCTGTTCTCTTGACAGTCTTTAGAGTTAAAAGTTCTTTTAGGCACAGTGGTCTTTCTTTTCTACCTTATTTTAAAAGGCAATTAGATAAGAGTTAGAATATTAAATATGGCAGACGAATTGGCAGCCCTTAAAAAACTAGCCAAATCCTTTAAAATCTACCTGCATGCACACCAACACCAGGATTACTGCTTCGATTTCGTCAACAAAACAGTGGAGAATAGAGACTTCATAGAAGCACATTCTCGCTTATTCCCATCAATTAAACCAGGGGATGGGGAAGTGTACATGCTAGTCAAAGCAAAACTGATTGATTGGACTGAAGCTACAATCTCAGTAATAGGGAAACATTTTGAGGGGGTTGTGGCAGATTTACTGAACAATTTTAACTGCAATGGTCTAGACTGGCAGAGGTCATGGGCCATGGCACATAATTGGGCAAAAAGAGACATGAAAAGCTTTAAAACAGATGTGGCAGAAAGGGCTGAACAAAAACTGAGGGACCATTTGGATAAACTAATTGAAAAGGCAGAAGACCAGTTCTACTTTAAAAGACACGAGCATTTCAATGATAAATTCAACAACTGGAACTTAAGCATTCACAGGCCAATATTGCTTCTTGGAGACTCTAATCTTTCACGGCTACCAAAATGTAATGATAAAAGAGTGCAGGTTGACTCATATCCAGGAGCAAAGTTATGTCACATCCTTCATATGCTACTGAAAACCAACAAAAGTGAAAAGGTCCAGAAGGTCATTCTTTCATTTGGAATAAATGACAAAAACCGTAGCAGCTGTGAGCAGGTCAAATACCAATTGGATGACATCTTCAAAGTAGCCAGAGACAAATTTCCAAAAGCTCTCATCGTCATGCCACTGATCAATTTCTCGTATAATTTACCATCCAAAGAAAAAAACATGCTCTACAATATCAACCAGACAATTAAAAAATATCCACACCTTTCCAAATTACGTGAAACAACATTTAGGACTGTACGTGATGGGGTACACTGGTGTCCCAGAACTGCAGAAAAAATGCTAAGTCACTGGAGAAAAACTTTTAGTTTTTAATACAGGGACAAGGAAACAAAAACAGACATGTTGACTGTCCTTCCAATCAAGTTAAGAAAAGAAAAAAACAAACAAACAAACAAAAAAAATCCCAAGAGACTCTTAAAATCAGTAAATCTTTCAAGCTTCTAGGATTTTAAGTGTGCAGTACTTTTAATTTCATTTGTTTTTAATATCAATTGTATGAGTTCTAATGGTATATTAATATTTAAAGGCATTTAAACAGAACATTAGAGAAAAAAAAACTTGTTTTTTAAAAGCAACAGGACACATGCAGTTAGGAGAAATAAAGTTTTAGCTTTTAGTGGTCCAGACCTTAAATCTCATCTCGGACCTGTAAACATGTTTTTCTCCCTGAGGTGTCCTGAGGTGTGAAAATGTGTGCCCACAAAAACAATAGCATGTCCCAGGTGTCCATCACTTCAGCCAGCAGTCAGAAGTGTGAATGACACCCCCCCTCCTTTGTGCCCATGCTGTGAATGAGTGCTAATGAGTCTATTCAGAGGCAAATTGCTCATTTCAGGATTGAGAATGGGCCTTTCCAGCAACTTTGCTGCATGGTGACCCCAAAAAAAGCTTCTCAAAATATCAGGCCTCCAGTATATCCTCCATTGAAGGGTCATCTATAAGCCATATGATGAAACAATGTAAACTATATCAACATTAAGGTAGTGTTAGTGTTTTATTTTGACTTTTGGATGCCTTTCATTGTACAAGAAATAGGCCCATTTGATTTAAAGAAAAAAAAAAAAAATCTATAGTTCCCCTTTAACCCCCCATCACTGTGGAGCTAAAGTGTTAAAGTGCCATAAATCCGTCCATCTACAGTTTTCAGCCAGGTCTATTCAGGTATTTTGTTTCTGTGACACTTTCTTATTTGACAATTTTAATAAAATCAGAATGCCATAAAGCAGGTTGTCGTGTCTTTTTTCGTCACTTTCTTCTTGGCAGTGACACAGGTAAGATCAGTTCTGTTTCCAGAGCCCCACCACTTCTGTAAGTATACTTTAGAGGAATTCAGGATTTGAAATGAAAAGATCAGGCTTACATATAAATGAGATTAGAGATAAAACAGATTAACTGCTAAAAAAAACCCGTAAGAGATTAATGTTTTTTTGTACTTTGTTTGGCTGTCATTTTAACTCCTTGCTACATCATCAGATGATTTAAAATGGTAACGTAAGTGATATTAATGAATTCCTAAAGCCACAGAGCAGGTTTCCTGAGACCTCATTTATTGTTATTTGTAATAATTTTGAAAATTTGCTGTGTCTTACTTTGATATAGAGCTTCTGGGATTTATTTTGTCATTTTCTTCCTTGCAGTGAGATGAGCAACATGTCTGTAAGTATACCTCTAATGAATTCAGGATGTAAAATAAAAGGATCAGGCTTTAATATAAATCAGATTAGTGATCAAACATATGAACTGCTTTGGAATCATAGGAGATGAATATTATCTGTTCTCTTTTTGCTCAAATCATTCAATCAACATCTCCCTAATTAAAAAAGAATGTATTTTTAGCTTTAGCCACTTGGCTGAACAACTAAGAAAACAGACAAAAATTTAAGTAAAACCATAAATCCACAACCAAAGAAAAAAAATGGCCACCGCAACAGCAGCGAACCCGCTCATGGCCACGACGGTGACAGTGTCGTGCTGGGGGCCGGTCAGGTTCTAGATAAAGAAATCAACAGTCAGTTACTATCAACTCACCAAAAATTCTGTTATCATCTCTGTTCACAGGACGAAGAGAGTGGCGATGACGTGACTGTGGGTGGCGGAATTCGCCCCGAGCCGCTCGGGGTAAGTCCACTGTCATTGAAATTACACTTAATTATGATTCATGGTTGAGATATATCTTCCATTGATTGAAACTTTGCCTTCTTTCTGTAGTCTGAGGACGAGGCACCACCTTCCACCCCACCTTCCCCCACCCCGGAATCCACTCCTCCACCTTCTCCTGCCCCCACCCCGGAATCCACTCCTCCACCTTCTCCTGCCCCCACTCCACCTTCTCCTTCCCCCACCCCTCCACCTGCTGAACCTCCTGTCCCCCTGGATGCGAGCCCCCCTCCTCGTCCAAACCCCCTTGGAGGTGGACAAGGTCGACGACGCCGTCGTCATCGACGACGTCGACGTCGTCGACCTCGGTGCCTTCTGTGCAGCTTCCTTTGGGTATGTACAGTACTTGTTCATATTGATGATAACAGAATTTTTGGTGAGTTAGTAATAATAATTGACTGTTGATTTCTTTTTCTAGAACCTGACCGGCCCCTACTATGACACCTTCACCATCGTGGCCATGAGCGGGTTCGTTGTGGTTGCGGTGGCCATTTTTTTTCTTTGGCTGAAGATGTACGGTTTTATTTAATTTTGTGTCTGTTTTCTTAGTTGTTCAGCCAAGGGGCAAAGTTTTTGTTTTTCTTCATTGTTTTTTTTTTTAAAGTTTTGTTTATTCTGTTGTTTAAATAAATGGTTTTCAAGCAGCAATTTTTGAGTCTTTGTGTTTGCTTTATTAGGCCTATATCATTTCAAGTGTGTTTCAGCTAAACATTCATCAAATCAAACAATTCTGATATCAAATGAAAGCTTAGAGTCTGCTCTTTACAGGGATATCAGCCAGTTATTTTTATCATGAGGCATCAGCTGAAAATCCAGGATCTAGTACTACCATCCAGCCCAGGCCCCAAAGCTGTTCACTGGCAATCAAATGTTGTCATCATGTTTCCAGTTGTTGTGAAGGGCTGCTTTGTCTGATTTTAATGGCTGTCCTCTCAATATAAAGGTCAGATTCATAGCTTTTCAATGAGGGTAACCTTGGTCTGTTGCCATCTTCCTGTGGGGAGCAACACCCTGTATCAATATGTGTATTTCCAGCTTTTTTTGTTACCCACACTCAGACCAAAGGCCCTCCCCAAGATTGAGAATGGGCCTTTCCAGCAACTT
>JBAMNC010002176.1:70000-81627 GCA_037902135.1 Cetoscarus ocellatus | reverse complement strand
AAGTGTTGTAATTTGAGCTTCTCCTAAGGGGATGCGTGCATCTATCAGAGGATAGATCGGGAGTCAGGTGTCCTGTGTGTTGTCGACCGAAAATCTCAGGACGATACTTGGGTTGGGTAAGCAGTGGTAGACCCTCCAATCCACCTTTTGGATAGCAATTTACACTCCTGCGTGAATTTGTCCAATCAGAGAAGTCTATCCAACTCGAACGAGATGGTGTATCTTTCCCCTATCATGGGGGGTCGCCCGTCGGGTGGTACGGCATCGGGCCCTGTTCGTGGGGTCTCCAGTGCCAGGGCCATCCTGAGGAGCGATATAAAGATGAGAATACTCCAGAAAAGGAATTCAGGTCCCAGCCCTGATACAAAACATATGTCTTCGCCTAGAAGAGGAACGCCTGTTGCTTCTGCACGGAGGGTCCTCTTCCCCAGAACTAAGACAAGCTCCGGTTTCCGCATCCTGAGTTGGGACAAAGCCTGGGAGTCCAAGATGTCCATCGGGTCCAAGGCTCCGATCTCGGTTTCCATTATCACAATGGTGCCGTGGTCGGCCAGACAGTGCTGTTTTTGTCAGAAGGAGTTGGAGACGATCTCTTCCTGCTGTATCCATCTACGGATGGCGCACAGGATTAGGAGGTTGTTCTTCGGATGCGGACAGTGTGCAGGCATCTACAGCACCTTAGAAAGGGCAACCAGGCATGTCCCACTCTGCGGAGTCGCCCGCAAACACAGTGGGGTGACTGGGCCTAATAAATGTAACTTCTGTCCTAAGTCCTTCTCCACTCGCTCGGGTTTGGCCAATCACTCTAGGACAAAACATCCAGGGCACTACCATAGCTCGCCCAGGGGTGGGGTGGCTCTGTCCCGAGCGATGGGGGGGAGCTCGGCGGACAAATTTTCAAGGAATTGCTGGCTCAAGGAGGCAAGCTGATAGACATGGTTAAGAAAGCCTCAGCTCGATGCCCGGGAATGTCGAAGTCGGAAATCAGGAAACGATTCTTACTAATGGGTGGCATCCGCAAAGGTTCGACTGTGCCAAAGGTTTGTCCCACGATACAAGTTCTCGACTTGCGAGCCTTGGAAGCCCCCCTTCCCCGGACCCCTTCGTCCAATGCTTGGGGTAGCTATCTTGAACCCGCACTTGAGAAGGCGATGAGGAGAGGCGGGTTCTCCTCTAGCAACCCCAAAATCATTAACAACTATGTGGCGAGTGTACAAAGGTTGCTCTGGAACAGAATGAAAAAGAAGTCCCTAGTGTCATTTAAAACCCGGAAAACCCCTCTTCTGAGGGTGTCTGCTTGCTCTGTGGGCGGCAAGTCAAGATATGGTCCCAAGCCCAATAAACGGTTGGAATACAGGGCTCTGCAGCAGACCTATCGTAGAGATAGGTCGGCAGCGGCAGGGAAAGTCCTGGATGATAGGGGGGCGGCTAAATGCAAGATTGAAATGGAGATAGTCGAGAAGGCTTACAAGGAGATCTGGGGTGGGAGTGTTGCGTACAAAGGCCTGGGTCAGTTCGCAGCTCTTCCCATTGCCAACAATGATCTCCTTATGGCTCCTGTCTCACCCTCTGAAGTGACACAAAGGTTGCGAAAGATAAAGTCTTCCTCGGCCCCAGGCCCAGATCATATCTCCAGTGGTCACCTTAGATTGTGGGATTCTAAGGGGCTCAAACTTGCAGAGCTGTTCAATTCGATCATAAAGAGTGGCCGCCTCCCCGCCGTTCTGAAGGAAAGCCGGACAACATTGATCCCCAAAGTGAGCTGCCAGAAAGAATTAGGAGATATCAATCAATGGCGTCCCATTACAATTGCTTCAGTCATCCTCCGGACCCTGACAGCGATCCTTGCCAAGAGATTGGGGGAAGCATGCCCCCCTCACCCCCGGCAAAGAGGTTTCATTGAAACCCCTGGCTGTGCCGAGAATCTGTTGATAGTCGAGGGGCTAATCAACAGCGTGAAACAGGAGGGGCATGATCTGGCAGTGGTCTTCATTGATCTTTCAAAAGCATTCGACTCTGTCAGTCATGCTCATTTTGCAGATGTCTTGGAATATCGTGGGGTTGACTCGTTGCTTAGATCCCTAATTGAAGACATGTATAACGGGTGTTATACGAGGATCAAACTTGGAGCGGAAAAGGTCACAGGCAAGATCTCCCTAGCCCGGGGAGTCAAGCAGGGTGATTCCCTATCACCCCTTCTCTTCAACTTGGCATTGGATCCCCTTTTATATATGCTGGAGGCTAAGGGCGCAGGTATTACTCGAGGTTCATCGGCGATTTCAGCCTTGGCATTCGCTGATGACTTAGTCCTGCTGAGCGATTCCTGGATGGGTATGCGCAGGAATCTGGACATCTTACAGAAATTTTTGCAAGATGACAGGGCTCCAGGCTAATCCAGCCAAGTGTCATGGATTCTTCCTGGAAAAGAAAAAGCATGTTAGATTGAGACTCAACTCTTGCCATCCCTGGCTACTGAACGATGTCCCCATCCCCATGGTGGGGGCAGACCAAGCAGTTAAATACCTGGGGGTCTTGATCAATCCATGCAAAGGCATTTTGAAGCCGGATTTGGAACAGATGGTCTCAGGATTTGTGGCGAGAATCAAAGTTGCCCTGCTTAAGCCATTTCAGCGAGTTGAGATACTTACCAAGTATGCAGTCCCGCGGCTTATTTACTCTGCTGATCATGGCAAGGCAGGCTCGGTGGAACTTAAAAAGTGTGACAGAAAAATCCGGGGTGCTGTGAAAACCTGGCTTCACCTTGACCCCTCTATCACGGACGGAATCCTCTACTCGAGAGCAAGAGACGGGGGTCTCAGTCTTCCCAAACTGGAAGCTCAAGTCCCAGCTATCCAGTTAAGGAGAATCCTCTGCCTCAAGGATTCTGAGGATAACATTGTGAGGGAGGTTGCGCGGGCAACCATACCACAAAGGGCAATTGACAAGCTAAAATCAATGGTGTTCCAGGCTGGTAACAGCGTTCCCCCTGAACAAGCTGAAAAGGCTGAGAAAGCATGTGCCTCTACCTCAGGCTGGAGGACGTGCGAGTACGATAAATGGAAGCATCTTAATTCCCAGGGCTTGGGAATAGAGGGGTTCCAAAATGACCCAATCAGCAATAACTGGCTTTATCCCTATGCTATGAACCGTATGTCCACTGCGGAAAAAATCATTGCCATAAAGGTGAGGACCAATATGGTAAAGACCCTGGTCCTGGGCACAAGAGGCCGACCCCAGGCAGGGAGGGGCCCTACTTGCAGGTTATGCGGAGGTGCAAGGGAGTCCATGCATCACCTAATCAGCTCCTGTAAGGAGCTGAAGGGGAACCGCATGCGTAACCATAATAAGTTGTGTGACTTGCTGGAAGGTATTGCCAGAGATTACGAGTGGGAAGTTTTTAGAGAGAAAAGACTGCGTACCCCAGAAGGCAAGGTGGGGGTGCCTGACCTTGTGCTGGTCAAAGGTCAAAAACCTATCATCATCGATGTGGCTATCTGCTTTGAAGCTGAAGCGGGATCCCTGAGAAACATGGAAATGGCAAAAGTGGAGAAGTACTCTCCTTTCAAGGACTTGGTGAAAAACTTATTTCTGGATGTGACACAGGTCGATGTGCAGGGTTTCCCCATGGGTGCAAGGGGAAAGTGGCATCGACACAATGAAAAGGTGCTGAGCTTGCTGGGCGTTCCCAAAAACCAGTTAGGAAGACTCGGATCCCTGTTCAGTCGGAGAGCGTTGCTACAGACCGTTGATATGATTCGAGTGTTTAACCGGAAAGTTGGCTCGGTTTAATGGGCCTCCCCTCAATGATGAGGTGGAGAAATAAAAAAAAAATATATATATATATATATATATATATACATATATATATATATATATATGAAGTCGTAACAACTTCTGTTGGGAACCTAGAGAAAGATCATTAACAGAAGGTTGTCCTCGGACGCATGGGTGTTCGGAGTGATGGTGGTCTGCGACTGGATGTGCTGTGCGGCGGTGGGGGCTACAGGGCACTAGCCCTTGGTCTCTCGCCGGTGCCTCACTCCTGGCGCGCCATCAGTAAATCTAAACACTCAGGCATGGGAATGGAGGTGATTGGGATCAGCGGGCGGTTGCCTTGGTCACTATGGTGGAGTGCTGGAGAAACTAAAGGACTGGGGATGCTTCACTGTGGTGGCCTGGCTGGCCGCCTGGGGTCTCAGTTGCCTCCCTTTCCCCGGCTCCGGCCGGTCGCAAAAATTGTCTTCGGATGCGTGGGCGGGTGGATCGCGGACATGTGCTCTCTGGTGGGGGGCATGGGGGGGGGGGGGGGGGGGGGGGGGGGGGGCGGGGGCGTTTGCCTGTGGCCCCCTGCCTGTGCTTCGCTCTGGGGGTGCTGTCGGGGGTCTACACGCCCAGGTACGGGAGGTGGGGATGGTTGGAACTGGTGGGTGGCTGCTACGATCGCCTTGACGAAGTGCTCTGGGGGTGGCCGGGCCAAATTGTGCTTTATCTTGGTGGTCTGGTTAGCTGCTCTTGGTTTTTGACTATCCCTCTCCCCGGCTCCGGCCCTTCGAAACAGTTGACATCAGATGTATGGGTGTGCGGGTCAACGGTGGTTGTGACCAGTGGCGGGGTGCGGGGGCAAGTCTTGGAGCTTCAGCATGTGGGTTGTTCCTGTGCCCTACCCTGGGGGAGCTGTCGGTGGTCCAATCATCCGTGCAAAAGAGGGTGGGTCGGTTGAACTGTAGGATGGCTGCTTCGATTGGTGGGGTTGGGGTGTACGAGCGGGTGCCAGGGAACTTAGCTTATGGCCTCGTGTCGGCACTTCATCTTGGTGGTCGGAGTAAGCGGCTTGCAGTTCTGATTGCCAGCCCTCTAGGCTTCAGCCTACTATGAAACCTTATGAAAATTGGCCCTTAAAAAGTTGCGTACAGTTTGTCTCTGGATGCATTGAAATGTGATTGTCCTGCACCTGCGGTTGGTGGTGGAGTTGAGCATTCTGATAAATGATTACACCTTGGTCCTGGCTCTGCTCCTATCCAATCGGAGAACAGGCAATAACATGACTATGTAAGGGAATGGGAGTTGTGGAAGAGGTGACCAACTGTAGGTGGGATATACTGGTAGGAGCTCGGTGAGCCCTCACAAAGGTCCCATCTCATTGGTGGTGGTACAAACCCACGTATTTTACGACTCTCTTCTCCGGTGATTGTCACCACAGCCTCTGTCATGTTGGAATAGTTTCAGATCTGTGAAGGTACCGAGTGCGGCAGTTTGGTTAGGGTCTCTGATCGGGGTGTGTGTATAAACGGCATTATCCCTTTCAGGTTTCTGCCACTCTGCATTAGGGACGGATCTGGAAGGTTGTGGAACGTGGGCTCGTATCATACATGCAACAAAAGGCGTGACAATATACTATGGATGTACGGGATAAGGAGCGGTATCCTAGTCGACGTACGACTATAAACTATACGAAATGGAGTCCGGGGGTACAGTCATGTTCTATGACGATGGCCTCCACCCCAGGAGAAGCTCGAAAGACGGTTCCGGTGGCGCTTCCTTGGGGGCATCCACGGGGGGATTCTCTCGCGGGGCGGTGTCCGACGCCGGGCGGAAGGCGGGCCGGCGGAGGGGAACGGGTACGGCGGGTGCGGCGGCGACTCTGGACGCGCGCCGGGCCCTTCTCGCGGATCTCCCCAGCTGCGGCGTCCGTGGCGGGGCGCCCCGTTCGCGCGGGGCCTCCGCTGCGGGTCGCCTCGGCTGGTGCCTAGCAGCTGACTTAGAACTGGTGCGGACCAGGGGAATCCGACTGTTTAATTAAAACAAAGCATCGCGAAGGCCCACGGCGGGTGTTGACGCGATGTGATTTCTGCCCAGTGCTCTGAATGTCAAAGTGAAGAAATTCAATGAAGCGCGGGTAAACGGCGGGAGTAACTATGACTCTCTTAAGGTAGCCAAATGCCTCGTCATCTAATTAGTGACGCGCATGAATGGATGAACGAGAATCCCACTGTCCCTACCTACTATCTAGCGAAACCACAGCCAAGGGAACGGGCTTGGCAGAATCAGCGGGGAAAGAAGACCCTGTTGAGCTTGTCCCGAGCGTTGGAAACGACACATGTGTCGCGTGGCAACACGTCCAATGTTACAGTCATACAACCTGCATACAGCACAGCTGCTGTTGAGGCCCCTGTCTCTTTCTCTTGTAATCTCCCCTTTAAGTTTCACTTCTACTGTACTTTTCACACTTTTAATCTGCCATTTCATGTACTTTTATCATTTTTATGAGCAAAACTATGGAAAGCGACATATTTGCCGCAGGGTGCCAGCGTTAATGCAGCATTTCTCAGTGCATCTTATTTTCTGGGGAATTAAAGTGTTTTATGTATACAGCTGTGTTGGTCTCATGTTTAATCTCAGAAATACAAATTTTGATTAAATATTGGTCATAATTCCAATTTCGCCCTTCTCGCCTGCGTCACCTGTGCCACCCGCAGACGTCAGTTAACTGCACGCGCACTGTCGGGGCAGATTGAAATGTGATTCGCCATTCATATTTGCATTCAACCTTTAAATCCTTCATAATTCATATTGCTTCATCTGACTTGTGGGGTTTTAATTCCTGGACAAATATGCATCACATCTGATGTATTTCTACGGGTTCTCAACATGGTGCTCCTACTTTGATGCTGTTTTTGAGTTTTATGATTAGTCAATTTTATGAATTATTTCTGTGGCACACTTGGAACGTGTTGAGGGGGTTTCTGCTCTCTGGCTTTTAATTATTCACGTCAAATAACAACAACAAACATGTCCCAATGTACATTTGCCAATTTCTTTTTTCCATCTGACTTCATTCATTTGTCTATTTTTGTTCCATCTAACTTCATTTATTTTACCTATGTTATATTGCTCCCTACACATTGAGAATGGGTGACATGCAGCACTGCTGAAGCGTGCCCATGTTGAGAGTGGGTGACATGTATCTCCTGCAGCAAAGCTGATGTATGCCCAGATATTTTATACTTTTCCCATCTCTGTCATGTTCAAGTTTTATTAAAGGCATATCCAGAAGACAAGAGTGCTCAAAAACTGAAGCAAAATGTACACATGAGCTATAAATTTAACTTTAATGGAAATCATCTTGTACCTTGTCATCATCATCACTACAACAGGGTACTTGGCCCCCATTATGGGGTATGTGAAAGAGGTGAAAAACAAGGCCCACTTTAAGAGATACCAGGTCAAGGCAAAGCCTTGTTAGTTTGTTTTGTCGTTGTCCCAAAAAAAACATTGTTCAACATTATTATTTATTTTTTTATTTTTTTAATTGTCTGCTTTGCCCATTAAAATTGTTTTCTAAACTGTTCAAAATATTTTTCTTTTTAATTGCAATGACTTTTTACTTTGTTTTTTTTTCTTAAACTATTCCATATTTCTTTTTTTTAATGATCTATTTTACTGTAATCCATTTTTAGTTTGTGTTCTAAACAATTGTATTTGTTTTGTGTGTGTGTGTTAGAGGGCTTTACATTGAATAACAGGGAAAAAATCTCCCACTGCCTGCAGTCTAATGTTCATCCACCAGAGGTCCCCATACCCCACAAGGTTTCAGCCACCCCCAGACACAGCTCCTGCAGCAGCAGCAGCTCGGGGGAAGGGAGCTTGTGTGTATTACAATCACAAAGATAACTTGATACTTCAAGCTGTGTGGTAAAGGTGGTAAAAAGAAGAAACAGATTCTGAGGCTGCATGCCTCTATGGTTTAAGCCTTTTTTTAACTGTTGTTTGAATTTTTTGTAATTATAATTATTTTACTCCAATGTTTTTTTTTGTTTCAAACTGTTGCATTTTTTTAATTTGATTGCAATGCCCAGTGTACATGAAGTGATTTTGTGTAAGGTTGTACATGTACACATTCATTTGTCTATTTTTTTTTTTTTTTACATCTAACTTCATTTATTTACCTATGTTATACTGCTCCCTCCATATTGAGAATAGGTGACGTGCAACACAGCTGAAGCATGCCCCTGTTGAGAGTGGGTGACATGTTTCTCATGCAGCAAAGCTGATGTATTCCCAGTTATTTTATATTTTTCCCATCTCTGTCATGTTCAAGTTTTTTTTAAAGGCATATCCAGAAGACAAGAGTGCTCAAAAACTGAAGCAAAATGTACACATGAGCTATAAATTTAACTTTAATGGAAACCATCTTGTACCTTGTCATCATCATCACTACAACAGTGTACTTGGCCCCCATCATGGGGTTTGTGAAAGGCGTGGACAACAAGGCCCACTATAAGAGAGACCAGGTCAAGGCAATGCCTTGTTAGTTTGTTTTGTTTTTGTCCAAAAAAAATTGTTCCATGTTATTTTTTTTTTTAGATTGATTGCATTGCCTGTTAAGGTTTTGATCCATGTTTTTTTTTTTCAAGATTGTCTGCTTTACCTATTAAAATTGTTTTCTAAACTGTTCAAAATATTTTTCTTTTTAATTGCAATGACTTTTTAGTTGTTTTTTTTTTTTCTTAAACTATTCCATGTTTCATTTTTTTAATTTTTTATTTTACTGTAACCCATTTTTACCTATGTTATATTGCTCCCTACATATTGGGAATGGGTGAAATGCAGCACAGCTGAAGCATGCCCATGTTGAGAGTGGGTGACATGTATCTCCTGCAGCAAAGCTGATGTATGCACTCTGGATTGTAATTATTCACTTCAAACAACAACAACAAACTTTTCCCATGTACTGGAAGTGATTATGTATAAGTTTGTACATGTACACATTCATTTGCCTATTTTTTTTTTGTTGTTGTTTTTCCATCTAACTTCATTTTTTTACCTATGTTATATTGCTCCCTACATATTGATAATGGGTGACATGCAGCACTGATGAAGAATGCCCATGTTGAGAGTAGGTGACATGTATCTCCTGCAGCAAAGCTGATGTATGCCCAGATATTTTATACTTTTCCCATCTCTGTCATGTTCAAGTTTTATTAAAGGCATATCCAGAAGACAAGAGTGCTCAAAAATTGAAGCAAAATGTACACATGAGCTATAAATTTAACTTTAATGGAAACCATCTTGTACCTTGTCATCATCATCACTACAACAGTGTACTTGGCCCCCATTATGGGGTATGTGAAAGAGGTGAAAAACAAGGCCCACTTTAAGAGATACCAGGTCAAGGCAATGCCTTGTTAGTTTGTTTTGTCGTTGTCCAAAAAAAAACATTGTTCCACGTTTTTTTGTTTTGTTTTTTTTAAATTGTCTGCTTTGCCCATTAAAATTGATTTCTAAACTGTTCAAAATATTTTTCTTTTTAATTGCAATGACTTTTTTAGTTTGTTTTTTTCTTAAACTATTCCATATTTCTTTTTTTTAATGATCTATTTTACTGTAATCCATTTTTAGTTTGTGTTCTAAACAGTTGTATTTGTTTTGTGTGTGTGTGTGTGTGTGTGTGTGTGTGTGTGTGTGTTAGAGGGTTTAACATTGAAGAACAGGGAAAAAAATCTCCCACTGCCTGCAGTCTAATGTTCATCCACCAGAGGTCCCCACACCCCACAAGGTTTCAGCCACCCCCAGACACAGCTCCTGCAGCAGCAGCTGGGGGGAAGGGAGCTTGTGTGTATTACAATCACAAAGATAGCTTGATACTTCAAGCTGTGTGGTAAAGGTGGTAAAAAGAAGAAACAGATTCTGAGGCTGCATGCCTCTATGGTTTAAGACTTTTTTTTTTAACTGTTTTTAACATCTAACTTCATTTATTTACCTATGTTACATTGCTCCCTACATATTGAGAATGGGTGACATGCAGCACAGCTGAAGCATGCCCATGTTGAGAGTGGGTGACATGTATCTCCTGCAGCAAGGCTGATGTATGCACTCTGGCTTTTAATTATTCACTTCAAACAACAACAACAAACTTTTCCCAGTGTACATGAAGTGATTATGTGTAGGGTTGTACATGTACACATTCATTTGCCTATTTTTTTTTTAACATCTAACTTCATTTATTTACCTATGTTACATTGCTC
The DNA here is from genome assembly GCA_037902135.1 of Cetoscarus ocellatus. Taxonomy (NCBI): domain Eukaryota; kingdom Metazoa; phylum Chordata; class Actinopteri; order Labriformes; family Labridae; genus Cetoscarus; species Cetoscarus ocellatus. Next base: position 71,602 of record JBAMNC010002176.1, on the reverse strand, counting down.
CCTACATATTGAGAATGGATGACATGCAGCACAGCTGAAGCATGCCCAGGTTGAGAGTGGGTGACGTTTTTTTTTTACTCCAGTGGTTTTTTGTTTGTTTTAAACTGTTGTTATTTTTTTTGACTGCAATGCCCTTTTCTGTACTGCTGCATTTTTTTTTTTCTGTTGCTGAAATGCTTTTTAAGTTTGTGTGTTTAAACTGCTGTAAGTACTTTGCCCTCATCATGGGGTTTGTGAAAGAACCAAATAAAACAAGGCTCACTTTAAGAAGTACCAGGACAAGGCAAAGCCTTTTTAGTTTGTTTTGTCAATTGTTCCGTGTGTATTTGTTTTCTTATTGAGATTGACTGCTTTTTCTGTTTGGATTGGTTTTTAAAACTGTTCAGTGTATATTTTTTTTCCTTTTGTTCCAATGGCTTTTTACTTTCTTTTACTCATATAGTTCCATTTCATTTGTTTATTCTTCTTTGGCTGTTACAATTGTATTCTTTTTTTATTATTTTATTTTTTTTATTTATTTTTTTTTAAATTGCAATGACATTTTAGCTTGTTTTTCTGAAACTATTCCATGTTTACTTGTTTGTTTGTTTTTTTTTATTTTTACTGAAACCTCTTTTTAGTTTGTTTTTTGAACAGTTGTGTATGCTTTTTCTTATTTTGTTAATTTATTTCACCTTAAAGCACAGCAACAAAAAAAATCTCCCACTGCCTGCAGTCTAATGAGCATCCACCAGAGTTCACCACGCACCACAAGGGTTCAGACCCCCCCCCCCCAGACACAGCTCCTGCAGCAGCAGCTTGGGGGATGGGAGGGTTGGGTGTATTACAATCACAAAGACAGCCTGATCGTTGAGGCTGTGTGGGTATCTGGCTGTGTTCAGTCAGCTCTCTGTTCCTGAGGACCCAACTAGGTTCATCCTTCAGGCTGAAAGTTGTACACATGTATCCAACATTTGGACTTAAACCAGACCTCTTTTTAAACCATCTTGTACCTTGTCATCATCATCACTACAGCAGTTTATTTGGCCCTCATCATGGGGTTTGTGAAAGAGGTGAAAAACAAGGCCCACTTTAGGAGGTACCTGGGCTAGGCAATCCTTTTTTAGTTTATTTCAATTGTTCTATGTTTTTGTGTTTTTTCTTTAGATTGACTGCATTGCCTGTAAACACTGTTTGTTTGTTTTTATTTTTTAAACTGTTCAATGTATTTCGCTTTTTCCTTTGATTGCAAGGACATTTTAGTTTGTTTTAGTTAAACTGTTCCATTTCTTTAGTTAATTTTTTTTCTCCAATGCCTTTTTAGTTTTTTTATTTTGTCAATTGATCCATGTTTTTTTTTTTTTTTTTTTTTTTTTTAAGATTGTTTGCATTGCCTGTTAAAAGTGTTTTCTAAACTGTTCAAGATCTTTTTCTTTTGATTGCAATGAGTTTTTAGTTTGTTTTTTTCTTTAACCATGCCATGTTTCTTTGTTGTTGTAGTTTTGGTTTACTGTTCGAGACCTTTTTGTCACTGTTGTTTTTAAATTTAAAAAAAAATAATTACTCCAATGATTCTTAGTTTGTTGTAAGTTGTTTCATTTCTGGCTGTGTTCAGTCAGCTCT
>JBAMNC010002176.1:0-65000 GCA_037902135.1 Cetoscarus ocellatus | reverse complement strand
ATGTTATGATTTGACTGAGCTCACGAGAGACTTGTACATACCTTTCCCTTTTTCTCCATCGGGAGAGATGAACAGACCAGACCATTTCTGGCTTCTGATCATCAGCATAACGTCTGGGTCAGTCTCCACCTGTGTCTGTGTGGATGGCTTCCACTTGGCCACGATGTCCTCGGGGCGGGGATGGTTGGCAGTCCAGCCCTCCTGCTCGATGTGTCTTTTGACCTTTGCTTCTGTAGGTAGTTGCCTTGAACATTGGGCTGTCAGAGGAGAGACAATATTGAAATTCAAATGACCGTCCACACTGGTGCGCTGTAAACGTTACCGTTTTTCATAGCCAACCCGTTTACACTTACACAAGAGATGTTGTTCCCTGAGTCCGTACTGCAGAGCCCTCCACTTATCATAATAAACCCTGTCGGCCGGGAACCCAGCGTTCACCCTCTGTTTTTTGCTGGGAGGCTGGCCGGTTAGGGAGACAGGGAAGCTGCCGAGGAATTTAGCGAAATCCGGTGCATTGCCCTCCTCTCTTGGCCTCTTCTGACCCTGGGAAGTTCCCTCGTCAGGCGAATCATCGGACGAGCAGGAGGATCTGTGAGATTGAAGAGGTTTCAAAGTTCATCACTGACAAACAGAGTGGCACTATTATTCTTTAAGCTCAGCATTCACCACATGCGGAGCATCCAACACTGTGTATATGCAAGTATGTTTAAAAAAAAAAAAAAATCCCTTCACATTGTATTTAACATCACAACACTACATCTTCTAAGGTCTGTTTTTGTCACAATGTGTCAGATGGTGTTTGATTTTTGGCAAATAAGTGCTAAAATAAAGGTAGACTGTGGACAGAATAGCATGTCCCAGGTGTCCATCACTTCAGCCAGCTGTCAGATGTGTGAATGGCACCACCCCCACTTTGAGCCCATGCTGTGAATGAGTGCTAATGAGACCATTCAGAGGCAAACGGCTCATTTCAGGTTTGAGAATGGGCCTTTCCAGCATCTTTGCTGCATGGTGACCCGAAAAAAAGCTTTTCAAAATGTCAGGCCTCCAGTATATTGTCCATTGCAGGGTCATCTATTAACATTACTTTGAGATTTAGTGGAAATTAAATTGTTATTCACTATTTTTCTATAAGCTGAGCATTCACTACATGTGCAGCATCCAACACTGTGTATATCCAAGTATGTTTAAAAAAAAAAAAAAAATTCCCTCCCCATTTTTATTTAAAATCAGAGAACTACATCATCTAAGGTCTTTTTTTTTATCACTGCCAAACAGAGTGGCCCACGTTGGGGTCAGCAGCTGTAAGAGAATAATGGTGGAATATTTTGCGTGTCAGATACTATCACACATACCTAGTCAAGGTCTCCAGCAGGGTGCAGGTGGCAACTGCATTGTCCAGCGTCTGCATCCTGTAGTGGGTATTTGCCACGGCGGTGGTATGGGCCATGTAATGAGCCACATCAGCTTTCTGAGCGTCTGTAAATGCAGCTGCCGTCATCGTCTCCACGACCCTCCGGACCTCTTGGCTGGTGACTTGTGGCAGCTTGTGTCTGCAATGGGGCACAAATCCCAGAGGTCACTCCACTGTCAACACTGAGTTCAGTACATGCATACTCCAATGGGCTACTGCCAATACTTACATTTTGTGCAGACGAGTGAGGTCCTGTGAGGCACTCCTGATGGGCGTGCCAGATGAAGACAGGAAAAACCTGTTTTCATCCGGAACGGCCGTGTTAACGAACTCTGAACGAACGTGTTGGTAGTAGGCTTCCAACAACTGCAGAGACAAGACATGACTGACGTCAGTATCTGTGGAGTGATTTTAATGTGTCACTGTAATTCACCGTGAGCCATTTCAGCCTGTTAGAGGACTTACTGCATTCTGCTCTGCATTGAGGGCAAACGTGGCGACCTGCATTGTGGCTGTCTTGTGCTCTTTTATGCCCACTACAAACCTGCCTCCCACTGTTTGCCTGTCCTTCCACTCTGTCACCTGAAAAACAATGAAGGGTACGGTTTGAATTGCTGCCGTGAACATAAACATAAATGACTTCTCCTGAACATTGTATTCAAAGTAGCAATAGTAAGATGGGTGCTCAGATGACAGAAAAATTGTACATTTAAAAAGCCGCAAAAAATCACTATAATGTCCTACATGGTCCTTTTAAATCAACATGCAATCCTCTGTACTGACCACCACTGACTGAGAAACACTCAGCTGTATTTGTGAAGTACTTACTGTCATCCCCTCCACTGCTCCAGGTCTCTGGAAGTGTGCCAGGATCAGGATGGCCTTGCAGTAGTAGCGGTATTGTGTCATCTGACTTGATTCCACAGGCTCCCCGTTGATCAGGTTGCCAAGTACCGAGAGGGCAGATTTGTGGGCCACCGTCAGCACCCGCTGGCACTCACCGATGCTCCTCTGGCCCTTCACAAGGCTGTCATATCTGAGAATGATAGACAAGATGACAATGAAGCTGGGACATCCATGTTTCTGTATCACAGAAATAGTGTGCAGATTGGCAATATACCTGACGCAGCTCGTGGCCTTGCTCAGTGCCTTCGCCACGGGCTTTCTTAGGGTGCCGAGGAGCTCGGTGTAAGCCTGGCACTTCCTGTGGAAGTCCGGGTCCTCTGAGGCAAAATTCAAGTCTGACTTGATGTACTGCACGAACCGAATCATATTTTTAATATAATTCAGGATCGTAGCCGGCCCCATTTTTGCACACTTGAGATTTTGGAGGAAGTCCCGGGTCTCCACGCTCTTCACCAGGAAGTCCGTGCTGACCTCATCGCCTACAGGCTGGATGAAACGGAGCATCCTGGACACATTGTCTACCTGTGATGACGGGTGAAGAGAAGAAGTGTGAAATGAAGCAGTGAGACGGAAAGCAGAGGCCTGTAGGCTGATCACACACATAGACACTATATCTTACCTCCTGCTGGCAGTTCGGGACATGAAGTGAGAACAGGAGATAGCTTTTGAAGCCTGCAATCATGGCGGCCTCGGGTGGGAGCCTTTCATACAGCCCCGTGGTCTGCATGTTCAGGCGCACAGATTCGGTGGCTGAAGGTTGAGGTCTGAAAGAATTAAGACAAAAATGTTAATTCAGAGGAAAGGAAGTTTCAAAACATCAAATACTTCCTATTATGTTCATCCAGGGGTCAGAGGTCAGCAGGGGTAAACTTGCTGCTCTCAGTATTGCTCTGACAGCCAGGCTTAGGTGTGAATGGCAGCACCCCTGAAATGTTAATGAGGGCTAATGAGTCTATTCAGAAGAAGATGTGTCATTGGAGAAACTCATTCAGGAGAAACTCATTAGATGGACTTACTTTCACCCCAGTGTAAACAGAACTTTCTACCAAGGCAATAAAAAACAATATATATATATATATATATATATATAATAAATATATATAAATTTATATATTCACTCAAACACATCTTAATCATAATAAAGTTTTCTATGACTCCTTCTCCAAATAACAGTGAGGAGAAAACATTTATTGCAAATGACCTTTTTTCAGATAAATGTGATGAGATTTTTTTTTTCCTCAACAAATGTTCTCAGTTGTTAATTGATTGATTTATTTTATTATTATCATTAACATTATTATTATTATTTATATTTATTTTTTGGTTTAAATCTCATTTGGGCCAAAAATGTGGCAAATGGATTTAAAAACACAATTTAAGATGACCAAAATCATGCTTTACATTGACATTTGGAGACCTAGTTTATTCAGCCCAATATGTCTGCAACGCAGTTGACAACATATTTAATGCTTGAAATGTTACAGGTTCAAGAATAGGACTTTTTTTTCTCTATCCCGAATTTATTCTCAATAGGTCAGAGAGGTCAAAAAGCTTGAACTGATGTGTGTGAGGCTGAGGTGATGAACTTACTGTTGCCATGTCGGGTCACTAGGTCCGGCTTCCTGGCTGGAGGTGCTGGAGGTCTCCTCTGTGCCAGAAGCAGTGCCACTGACTGAGGGCAGGCTTTCCTCAGCGGCAGAAGCTTCAGCTCCTGCAGCTGCAGAAGCTTCAGCTCCTGCTGCAGGGGGCTCATCTCTGGACTCCAGGTCTGCAGGGTTGGGAGCATTTGCCACAAAAAAATTTCTCCTCTGCAGGTCCTCCAGGAGAGCCAGCCTGGTCTGCCTGTGTGGGTACCTCTGGCACATGTCATTGTAGTCCCAGTTACGGGCCTGCTTGGTCCACTCCTTCATGGAGTCCTTGGCCCTCTGCAACTCTGCCTGCCTCTCTTCAGGGGTGCTGTTTTTCATGCAGACACGAGCAAGATGAGTGGAGAGGAGATCCTGCGGCTTCTCGCAGATCAGGCAGTGGACGATCCTACGATCAGCTTTTCCCTCAGACGCCATTTCTCGATTATCAGATGAGTAGTGCGGAGTCAGGAAAAAATCAAAGTCAAGCAGAGAAATCTTCACTGAAGAAACCCAGTCAGTCGCTCGGTGAAATCGATCTTCCAGAAGTAGCTGGTAAGGAGATCAGGCGAAGTCCGGGGTATGGAGTGAATCCTTCTCTGAAGCAGCAGTGTCCGTGCGTTAGCTTGATCCCAGGGAGATCTGTGAATAATGTCTGAGATTGCCATTCTTATGGGGTAGACTGAGGGTGGGTTTTCACGCCCTCAGCATGGCCAGGCCAATGGGTGTGTTGAGTGGGGTGCAGCTCATTAGCATGCACACCAGGGCTGGGCTTCTGGGTGCATAGCTGGGGGAGGGCCCTGTGAGCTTAAGAGAACACAGCAGAAACAAAGCAGTACATATTCTCTATGTATAAATATATATATACTGCTTGTATATATATATATTACTTTTGGGGGTATATATGTCTAAATACCACCGAAATGGGAACTGAAGGTGGTAGAGCAGCGACAAAGTCCACGACTGGAACTTGGGCAATGATCAGTTTGAACTCTGTTGGAATATCCACAAGAGCAAACTGCTCATTGAATTCTGGTGAGGAAACAGTAAGAAGTCCTACAATAGCTAAACCTGCCAGAGCAATGCTCCATAGTAGAGGCTGATTCTCGCTAAGTGACTCCATGAAAGGGTGACCCTTGTAGTTAATGGCAGAAGTGGCCATCTGCATTGCCATCAACATAATATAGACAGTGCTGTAAATGAGATTGGGTTCAAACTCTTTATACAAATCCCTGCTTTGCTTTTGCCTGGTTTATGTTGAAATGGGCTTTAAAAGTGTCATGAGAAAAGTTAATCACTGAAAAATAGGAAAAAAAAATAAATATTTGCTCTAATTTAAATCTGAAATATACATCAAAAAAGGGGGCTAATCTTTCAAAGCAACCCAAGAATAGAAACAAAGAGATAAAATTAGGAAAAAAAAGGGGGGAAAAAATAAGAAGGCTCATGTAGCTATGAAATAAATACAAAACAAATGATTTGAAGCAGCCAGAGAAACAAACAACATAAAGTGTGAATGTGAAGTGATGCTTCTGAACTAAAGGCAACATGAATGATGAGAGGGTTTGGAGAGTGAAAACAGAGCAACAGGAGGGGGTGGTGACAACAGCTGTTTTTTAACATGAAAAAAAAAAAGGAATAGTGTCTGAAGTTCACTGGTTAAAATTTATATTTCTATTCCTGTAGATATCTCAGACTAAAGCATACAGGAATGGGGAATTTCTAATTGATCATTAGATGGGGACCTCAAGCTTTCAAGCTTCTAGTATCTTTAATTTTTGCAGGGCATAATTAAACACTATTTTGAGTTTTGGTGATCTGTTTTGTAATTTGTCTTCATTAAAGTCTTGAAATTTGTCTTCATTAAAGCTTTGAAAATTATTTTTAAAGACAGCTGAATAGATCTTTTGAGGGAAACGTGTTGTGAATGCATGAGAATTTTTCAGTTTATCATCAGATGGGCTTTGTGATCACAATGTTTTGCATTGTCATTGATGATTTATAAGAAGAAATGTTAAACTAAGATGAATTAAGGACCCAGGACTTGAAAATATATTTTTTTAAAGCCATCTTAACAGATATTGTAAGAGAGAAATATCTTTTTTATGCATAAGTTATTTTTGACTTCATCAACACATGGGCTTAATTGTCACAATTTGTCTATGCAACACTATCATGATTTTTAAATAAATACTTAAAGGCATCTAAACAGATCATTTGAGAAATGAACTTGTTTTTCAAAGACATAAGGACACATGCAGTTAGGAGAAATAAAGTTTTAGCTTTAAGTGGTCCAGACCTTAAATCTCATCTCTGACCTGTAAACATGTTTTTCTCCCTAAGGTGTGCTGAGGTGTGAAAATGTGTGCCCACAAACACAATAGCATGTCCCAGGTGTCAATCACTTCAGCCAGCAGTCAGATGTGTGAATGGCACCAGCACCATTTTGTGCCCATAATGTGAACGAGTGCTAATGAGTCTATTCAGAGGCAAATTACTCAATTCAGGATTGAGAATGGGCCTTTCCAGCAACTTTGCTGCATGGTGACTCCAAAAAAAGCTTCTCAAAATATCAGGCCTCCAGTATATTGTCCAATGAGGGGTCTTCTATAAGCATTATGATGAAAGAATGTAAACTATATCAACATTAAGATAGTGTTAGTGTTTTATTTTGCCTTTTGGATGCTTTTCATTGTACAAGAAAAAGGCCCATATGATTTAAAAAAAAAACAGTTCCCCTTTAACCCCCCATCACTGTGGAGCTAAAGTGTTAAAGTGCCATAAATCCGTCCATCTACAGTTTTCAGCCAGGTCTATTCAGGTATTTTGTTTCTGTGACACTTTCTTATTTGACAATTTCAATAAAGTCAGAATGCCATAAAGCAGGTTGTCGTGTCTTTTTTCGTCACTTTCTTCATGGCAGTGACACAGGTAAGATCAGTTCTGTTTCCAGAGCCCCACCACTTCTGTAAGTATACTTTAGAGGAATTCAGGATTTGAAATGAAAAGATCAGGCTTAATATGAATGAGATTAGTGATAAAACACATTAACTGCTAAAAAAAAACCCGTAAGAGATTAATGTTTTTTTGTACTTTGTTTGGATGTCATTTTAACTCCTTTGCTACATCATCAGATGATTTAAAACGGTAAAGTAAGTGATATTAGAGAGAGGATCTGGACACCTTCACTCACGTCACGCTTGACTGCACTTTTGACAGGTCTCCACGCCCCCTTCCTCCGCCCCCTTCCTCCGCCCCCCCCCCCCCCCCCCAAACACATCTCCCGCACTATGTAAATGAGCCGTATGCATTCTTTGTAGCCAAACAATGACAGAGGCCTATAGGCTACGATATGAGAACTCACTGACCCCGCGCACACAGGCACACACACACACACGCACACCCCCACATCTCCCCCACACAAACGCATCTCCCCCACACACACACACACACACACACACACACACACACGCACACACACACACACACGCACGCACGCATCTCCCCCACACCGTATGTATTCTTTACAGCCGGATGATAACACAGGCCTAAAGACCGCACAGATAATAGCAGAGGCTTACTACACAGCAGGTATAAGACAAGGGAATAAGATAGAAACTTTTACGCGGGGTTTTATAACAACGGGTGAAGGCATCCTTGCATGACCCGCGGGAATGTGTGAAATAAAACTTTTTTCATCCATAAATTTCAACGGAGGATCGGGTATAATGAACCCCCCTTATAACAATGGGTGAAAGCGTCCTTGCATGACCCGCGCGAATGTGTGAAATAAAAACTTTTATTCATTCATAAATTTCAACGGAGGATCGGGTATAATGAACCCCCGGCTCGATAAATAACCGTCCTAAAGGACCCAAGACCAGTTATTTCTCGACGCGGAGCTTCATTCGGCAGGATGTTTGGCAACGAGAGACGCGATCAGCGAGGACCGATCTATCCTGGTAAGTGCGCTATTTTTTGTGTATGTTGTTAGTACACGCGTAGTTTAGTTTCTTATTTTATTTTACGGCGATTTTCTATCTTTTTTTTTAAAGTTGTGGCTGCAGAGTTAGCTGACATCAACCTCACACAATCAGAATTAGGTACTGTTTGACTCAGTTTTGTGTTTATATTTCATTATTTAACAAACCCTACAAGACTGCCCATTAGAAAAAAAAACACACACACACGCAAAAAAAAAAGATGTAACAGAAAATTAAACCTGTTCTTGCAGATCTGGTGAAGTCCGCAGATAAAGTCTATGATGTTTCTGACGATTTTGACCAGGAGGACCTGGAGGACATTTTTAAATTCCCTTTGGAGGCTTCTCTTCCGGGTCCTTCCGGGGTAACACCAGCCCGTCCCCCGACGAGAGCAAAGCAATCTGGTAAGAAAATATATGACTCCTCATGAGTTTTATCCGTCTGTACACGCGCGTGTGTTTCATTGCTTAAAAAATTAACTTACAGAGCGGGTAGAGGCGACGCAACAACGGCCAATACTTTCCAACGTTGTGTTCCACGGCCCCATTGGCGGCATCAGTCCTTGTAGCCCGAGAGAAGGAGGCGTGGGGACGGCGGGACGTCTCGCAGCAGCCGGCCCGGTGGAAGGGGGCCATCCCGGGGTAGACGGATCTCCAGGCGCCGCTCGAGGAATCTCCGATCCCGCAACCCGACCGGGACCCTGGGCGAAGAAAACCGTCACCACGCAGGCCGTCGTAGGTAAGGCAAACATTTATTTCAAAGTTTATTTTTTTTTTTAAACACAAACCTCGTAGTTTTTGAGCAGGGGAGCGCTCGTCCTCCTCACGGAGCGGCGGCCGGCGTTTGAATGAACGCGGGGCTTCCTCGGTCCCCGGAGGCCCGCGTCGACGTCACAGTCTGTGACGCCGTCTCGCGTTCTCATTGGATTATGCCCGTCGCCGTTTGACGCCGTCTCGGGTTCTCATTGGGCAAGAGCCCGCCACGGACCGATGACGTCCAGCGCCCTCATTGGCTAAAAAAAACCCCCTCTGTTTACATTCTCACAGCCTGAGAGAGAGAGAGACGTTTTCTCACAATCTGAGAGAGATAAGGGGATGATGATTTAATTTTTTAAATAAGATATATATATTTTTTTGCCTTGTGCTTTTTTTTATAACGTTAAAACATTTTATTCAAATGTATGGAGCATGTACACGGTTTTTTACTTGTATTTGAAAGAATAAAGTATTTCTTGTTTTTTTTTATTTCAACAGAACCTCAGCCTCTAATTTCAACGTGGTCTCCTGTGACACCGCCAGAATCCTCTCCTGTGACACCGCCAGAATCCTCTCCTTCTTTACCCCATAACGGCCCGGCGGCTTCTCCATCGCCCGCTCCATTTTCTCCCCTGAGATTTTCCCTTATTGTGCCGTCATTTCCAGCAGCAGCGGCAGAAGCAGCACCAGCATCCCCCGATTTCATACCACCTACACTCGACGAAGTCATTCCTCCGGCCGGGAGATCCAGCGCCAACCAGGCCCAGGTCCAGGCCCAGGTCCAGGCCCCGACCCCGGCACCTGCTCCTGCCCCTGCCCCTGCTCCGGCCCCAGCCCCAGCCCCGGCCCCGGCCCCCGCCCCGGCCCCAGCCCCGGCCCCTACCCCCAATGAAGTAACCCCTCCGGCCAGGATTAATGCGAGATCCAGCGCCCCCTGGGCTCCGAGGAAATCCTCCTCTTACATCAGACGGAGGCGGTCGATTCAGAGAGCCCAGCCAATGCTCGCCCAAACCCTCTTTCCCGGTAAGACTTTTATTTATTTTATTATTAATGAGGACACTTTTTTTCTACAATGTTTGGGAGTCTTTTTTTTTTTGTTATACGTCCAAAATATCTTATTCCTGATTTCTGCGTCGACAGATGCGGAGAGGGGGATAAGGCGAAACGCCCAAAGGATCACAAGGGCCAGGCAGAGGAGTCCGAGGAGGCAAGCCTGGCGAGACAACACGGGCGAGTGCGTGGAAGAGGCTCTTCAAATGCTCTGTCGCGTAACCGAAGTCTTTTTCTCTACCTTTACATCCATTTGTGACAAAATGTGATCTGATTTCTTGTGGGTGACATTTTTAAAAAAAAAAGTAAAGTATGGATAGAAAAGTAGATACCTCGCTACCCTCTTGTTTAGTCTCTGTTGAAATAGAAGAAGCTATAAAGCAACTTAATGTTATACCAGGTTCATTTTTAGATCAAATAGGTAACCCTTACATAGATGAAAACACGGGTAATAATTGTGACGATCCTTTACAGGCTATAGAAAATGCCCTTCAGATTCTTAATCGCAGCATCGATCCTTTACAAGCAATACAAAATGCCCTCCAAAGTCTAAATCAAACCCATGTATTTTCAGACCATCAAAATGAACTACCATCTCCCTCAGAGGGTACGCCCGTACAAAGCCCGGCGGTTCAAGAGGGTGGGGGTTTAGGGGAGAGATCGGACCAGCACAGCCCAGCGCAGACCACAGCGGCAGCCTCACACAGATCCTTTAACACAAGCTCAGCGGCTCTAGAGGGTGGGGGTTTAGGGGAGAGGTCGGACCAGCACAGCCCAGCGCAGACCACAACAACCTCGCACGGGCCCTTTAACACAGAGCGACTCAGGCGCACCCTCACAATCCCTCCCCTGGAAGAAGTGCCCGATATCGCAACATTTTACAGAGACATAGTGGGACAAGTTCAGGAATTGGCCGACGAAGCACGGTCAAAGGCTAACCGTAATGATGTGGTACAGCTTGAAGTGGTGGGTGAAAATATATGAGATCACGTCGCCGTTACCGCCGACGACGACGGCGGAAACATTCTTCCCGCTTTTGAAAATTTGCTGGATCGTTTAGTGCAATCCAATGAGGAAATTGCCGCGGACCAGAACGTAGAATTGATCGTCCAGGTTGTCCAAAACCCTAGGGGTGGGGGGAAACGCAGGCTGGAGAAAACTTTAAACTGTGAAATCCTCAGTAAGAAACGACGTCAGTTGTACTTTGTTGAAAATAGGAGCGACCAGCTGTGCTTTGCCATCAACTTGGCTCACGTCATTGATCCTAACCTGACAGACGGCGAGAGCGAGAGAGTAGGGAGGGAGTTGCAGCGTCGCGCGGGCTTAGATTATCAAACCTCAGTCACTTTTACTGACATACGTAAATTCGAAGAGATTGTCGGACGCAAAATTGTGGTGTTGTAAAGAACGGGTCTCGATCAACCTCTCTGTCATTTCGAGACCAACTTCTCAAAAGCTTCAAATCCCCTGTATTTGTTTTTACTAGATAACCACTACTACGGGATAAAAAATATCAAAGGCTTTCTAGGAACAACATTTTTCTGCAATTATTGCTACAAAGGTTTCAATTGTCCCTTTGTACATACCTGTAAAGGCTACTGCCAGGTCTGCAACGACCCCACCTGCCCCACAGAAGAGCTCAGGCCCCTAAAATGTTCAGACTGTAATAGGGTGTGCAGGTCGTCGTCCTGCCTCTCTAGACACAAAGAGGCTAAACCGGGAACCGCTTTTAGTTTATGCGACCTGGTCAAAAAATGCAAAAGTTGCGGGCTGTGCTACTACATCAGCATGCGCACCGGTAAAAATTTGCACCGCTGCAGTACATTAAAGTGCAAAGTCTGCGGAAGTAAATTAGAAGCCGACTCGCGCGAACATCAGTGCTACATCAAACCCCTCCCTCCACAGAAAGAGCATCCCGAGTTGGTTTTTTATGACTTTGAAACATTCGTCAACGAGAACGACGAGCACGTCCCCTTTCTGATATATGCCAAAACAGTGAAAGGTTTAGAGAAGGCGTTTTACGGTCTGGACTGTGTAAAATCCTTTCTCATGTACTTCAGAAGCAACAGATTTGCGAGAAATGTTTTTGTGGCCCATAATGCCAGAGGATTTGACAGCTATTTGGTCCTGAGAGGGCTGCTGAAGGAGGGTGTAGCGCCGCAGAACATTCTCATGGTGGGGAGTAAGATCCTGAGTCTTCAGGTCCCCCATTATCATCTAAAATTCATAGACTCCCTCTCTTTCCTAACCATGCACCTTAGCGCTATGCCTAAAGCCCTAGGCTTCACCGATCAATCCAAGGGATATTTTTCTCACAAATTCAGCTCAGAAAACCACCTCGATTATGTAGGAGCATTTCCTTCACCCACACACTATGGTGTAGAACGCATGACGCAGCAAAAACAGAATGAGTTTTACAGCTGGTACAACGACGTCAGTCAGGGCACCTTTAACTTTAGAGAAGAAGCCGTACGTTACTGTAAAAATGACGTTGACATTCTTTCCGAGGGTTGCGCTATCTTCAGAAAGGAGTTTTTGGATGAGACGGGCGTCGATCCCTTTAGCTGTATCACCATCGCTTCAGCCTGCATGAAAGTGTTTCTAACCAATTTCCTGTCTCCTAATACCTTAGCCATACCCTGCCCGGACAACTACATGCGTCGGTGTAAGAGATTCTCAAACGCATCCATCCAGTGGTTAGAGTGGGTAATGTACAAGCAAAACATCTTTATTCAGCATTCGTTAAACATCGGAGAAAAACAGCTGGGCCGTTATTTTGTCGACGGCTATGCCGAGATTGACGGGGCTAAATACGTCTGGGAATTTCACGGCTGCTTTTTCCACGGCTGCCCCCGGCATTTAAACCATGCCGACACGTGCCCTTTAAGAGGTGTGACGTACGGGGAACTTTACGCGGCGAGCAAGGAAAGGGTGCAGGCCTTAAAGTCTGAACACGGTGTTTCCGTCACAGTCTTATGGGAACACGAATGGGACGATCTTAAAACATCGTGCGAGGAGGTGAAACAGTTTCTCCGTGTTTCTAATCACCCCGAACCCCTCTCACCGCGTAGCGCTCTTTACGGAGGTAGAACGAGCGCGATCAAGCTTCGGCACACAGCCGGACCCGACGAAACCGTGCACTACGTAGACGTCGTCTCTCTGTACCCTTTTGTTAACAGTACGTGTCCTTACCCCCTAGATCACCCCACCATCATCCACAAGGATTTCGGGGACCCCAGAGACTACTTTGGGCTCATCAGGGCCGCGGTTTACCCACCTCGTGAGCTCTTTTTCCCCGTGTTACCCTACAAATGTTTGGGAGGTAAACTAGTGTGTCCCTTGTGCCGTACCTGCGCAGACGCAAATTGTCAAGAGGGTCCCTGCACTCACGACGACGAGGCTAGAGCCTTAACCGGGGTCTGGGTCACGGTCGAGTTTAACAAAGCGCTGGAGTTAGGGTACAGGGTGGGAAAAATCACAGAAGTGTGGCACTTTGATAAAAGTAGCGATACGGTGTTTGTAGACTACACGCACACATTTTTAAAAGGGAAGCAGGAAGCCTCGGGTTATCCCCCTGAGGCAACGGATCGGGAAAGCAGGGAAAAATACATCAGGGACTACCGTACCAACCAGGGGATCCAGTTAGATGTAAAAAAAATTGAGGTAAATTCCGCCAAAAGACAGGTAGTGAAACGATTGTGTTTAGGACCCAAATGCAGTACTCAGGCGCTCAGGAACAGTTTGTAATGACCTTTAATTTCACCACAGCAAACAAGGTATGCAGTAGGCAGAGTATACACAGGATACAGTTCGTTCTTCAGGCTCAAGGCCTGACACAGTCTCTGGGGCTCTGACGAGAAGCAGCCTACTTCAGGCGGCACTACTGATTAGGATACACAGACAGAAGCTTGTTGTCAGGAACAGGAGAGGTAGAGTCGGGAGCGGGGATCGAACCCGCGATCTCAGGAACAGGAGCCGGTGACGTTGTCCTCTCGGCCACACCGCAGCCACACACACTTTCCGCCACACAGAGTCTTAAAGGCGAAGTGGGCTCTGACTCACCCGATCTTTTGAAGCAGGAAGTGACGTAACCTGTCGAGGACCAGACGACCACCACAGATCAGGAGCCGCAGACAGAAACCCGCTGCCAGGAACAGGAAGCGGGGTCGCAAGCCGAAGACCAGTCAGCGAAGGCGGCAGCACCGTTGGGGAGCAGACTGAAACTCGCCGTCAGGAACAGGAAGCAGGGCCGCAAGCCGAAGACCAGTCAGCGAAGGCGGAGGCACCATTGGGGAGCAGGCAGAAGGATAAACGAGGCCAGGCGGAGGAGTCGTAACCAGACGAGCAGGCAGATACCAGAAACGCTGAGGCAGAGCACGAGGTTGGGGACAGAAGGCAGGTGAGTTTACCGGGAGGCAGACGAGAAGAGCTGGTCAGGGACAGGCAAAGTCGGCACCAGGAGATCAGGCAGGGAATGAACGCTGGAAAGTCTCGCATAACGCTGAAGAACAATCTGGCAGTGAGTGAGAGTTCTGGTGAGGCTTATATACAGGATTGATTGTAATGAGCTGCAGCTGTGTAGACAGGTGAGCGGAGTTGAGCTGATGAGGTGGGCGTGGCTGGCAGGTAGAGTGGAGCAGAGGGAGGGTGAGTGGAAAAACACAGCAGCAGTGACAGAAGGGGAGTGGGAGACAGGAACTGTGACAGGTAGCCAAACTGTGCCTCAACAGCTTCTGGGGAAAACAGAGAGACAATCTGCTTCAGACCAGCGTCGTTGTCGAACCTGAAGATTTCTTCAGCTTTCTGTTTTCAGGTAAATATGAAGTGGGGTACTTTAACGTTCTCGACGACGAGAAAGCTCTGATTCAGTGGAGGTATCGCGGCATCCATCCTCCAGGTAAAACGAGTAATATTTTCATCGCCGCATTCACCACCGCATACGCCCGTCTGAAACTGTACAGCTACCTAGAAAAGTTGCAGGAGAGGGTTCTTTACATGGACACCGACAGCCTGATTTATGTGGTCAAGGAAGGTGAGACCCCTCTAGAGACGGGGAATTACCTGGGGGATTTGACGGACGAGCTGGGGGGCGATAGCATTCAAGAGTTTGTGTCTGCCAGTCCAAAGACTTGCGCTTACCAGACCAGAATTCAGAAAAAGGTTGTAATGCGAGCCAAAGGCATCACTCAGACCAGGGAATGCAGCGAGAGGGTAAACTTTGACAGCCTCAGAGAGCTGGTGGGGGGCTACCTGCACGGCTCTAGAGAGGGCCTAATTGAGATCCCGCAGCATAACATTGGGCGTGATAAAAAGGGCATCACGCTGAAAAACAGGACATTTCTAAAAAGGTTCAGGGTGGTGTATGACAAGAGACGTCTCTTTGCCGACGGGACAACTCTGCCATTCGGCTATTAAAAAAAAAAAAAATCTTTAGAGGGGTTGTCATGGAGGAAATTGATTTTGAGCCCAGGTTTATCTTTCCTTTCTCATGTCTGATTGTGGGTCCTAGCGGGTGCGGGAAAACCTATTTTGCAAAAAATGTATTGGAAAACTGTGAACATGTTATGGATGTTGTACCTGAAAATATTGTTTGGATTTATACCTCTTTTCAACCTATGTACAGCGAACTGCAAAAAATGAATAAAAAGATTAAATTTGTTGAAGGTCTGCCTGATTCTTTTGAAGATGAAAAGTTGTTTCCTTCTGATAAAACGCATTTAATCATTTTAGACGATGCAATTTTTCAAGCCTCTGACCATCCTGAAGTGGTTAAACTTTTTACTCAGTATAGACATCACAGAAACATGAGCGTTATGATGCTGACTCAAAATGTATTTCACCAGGGTAAATACAGCCGCACCATTAGTCTGAACAGCAATTATCTAGTCCTGTTCAAAAACCCACGAGATAAGTTACAAATAAAAATATTGGCTCATAAGATTTTTCCGTCTCAAAAGGCATTCTTTTTAGAGAGTTTTGAAGATGCCACCAGAGACGCTCATGGGTATTTAATCGTTGACCTGACTCCTGGGTGTCCAGAACGATACAGACTGAGGGCGTGTGTACTTCCCCACGAGAGGTATACGGTTTACGTCCCCAAAACACACGCTTAGATCACCATGTCGGCGCGTATAAAAAGAAACGCCCCCTTACTTAAAGCTCTGTACCGGGCTTCACCCAAGAAACGTAAAGACATACTGCTTCGTAGCTCTCCTGACTTTATCCAGGCGCTGTGTGAGATTGCTCTGAATCTTTTAAAGGGAAACATCCCATTGTCACCCTCTCAATTCAAAAAACTGAAAAGGCAGAAAAAAGTAATCAGACTGCTGGCCAATAAGAAAACCAGTTTAAAACGTAAAAGGCTGGCTCTTAAGAAGCAGTCGGGCGGGTTTCTTTTACCTCTGCTTTCAGCGGCAGTCCCTTTTATCGGGAATCTTATAGGAGGATTAGTGAGAGGAAACTGACTTTTTTGAAAAAAAAAAAAAATGACCTTGAAGAGGGCACAAAAGATGTATCTCGTCTCACCCCAGCAAATCAACAGGTTAACACAGCCGACCGCATCCATCAGAGAAACTGCAGAGGGGGATTTGGATGACAGGATGAGAGCTGTATTAAACGACCCGGGCTTAAATCCTTATGAAAGAATTAAAAAGTATGACACTTTATTGCAAAGATATTTAACCTTTGCAAAGCAGGATCAGAATGAGCAGCGTCGAGTGACTTTGACTCTGCAGCGTGACCGGACGGGAGAGCGGGCTGATGAGAGCACCGGGGACGACGCCGCTGCCCCCGCTCAGGACGGTGTGCCATCCGGCGGGAGGGATGTTGAGGATACGGCCGATGAGATTCTGAAAAGTCTACCCCCGCGAGATCGCAAAAATGCAGACTATATCGTCAAGAAACTGTCCAAGAGCGACGGCGGATGGAATTCAAAGGGGGAATTTATTTATAGGGGGAATGCGGTGAAAGGGTCTCACATGATTGATTTATTCAAATACCTTTCACTCCCTTATAAAAAATCCCACGCCTCACCGCCCGCAGGCTGGTTAAAGTTTCTCAATCGGTTGTCGGAGCTGAACATCCCTTTATCTTCAGTGAGTAACCCTCAGGCGCGTGATCAATATCGGCGACTCAAGACGGATACGGACGACGTACAAGACACGCCTTCTCGCGGTAAAAGAAAAAGGACGCCGGTGTTATCCCCGCGCTGGATTACGCCACGAGAAGAAAAAGAGGAGGAAACCCCAAAAAGCCGAGAGACTAGATTACAGAGAAGGAAAAAACAATTCACGCTCTCTCCGCAATGGGTTTCATCGTAAATAAATGTAACACGCACAACTTGTATTTTTTTTTGTCTTTCATCAATAAAATTGTTTATTAATCATATTTTTTAAGCGTACAGTTGTTTTTCTTTCATGGAAAGGGGGTTACATCTCTGAAACATTTTTTTTAAGGTTTAACAAATGGTAGGTAGCACATTACAAGTCAAAAAAGTGAAAGCGCTTCAATACATAAAAGATGGCAAATAAATAAGCAAAGACGTTACAAATCAATATATAAAAGAAAGCAAAAACAGTACAAAGCCATATATAAAAGATAGCAAAAGCAGTACGAATCAATACATAAAAGATAGCAAAGAAAAAGATAGTAAAACACTTTAACAACGGACTACATATTGAAAACATTTATATATATATATATATATATATATATATATAAAAAGGTAACCAAAAAAAAAAAACACATAGAGTTACTTGCTACAACAGTCTTTAAATAGCTGGAAAGAGCAGTTCCCCTGTTTGGATGTTTTGGTAGGTTTCTTGATGCGGCCTTGATATTTCTTCACAAAGTTGTATACCGTCAGGTCATTTTTTATCACATCGGGGTCATACAGCTCCAGTACTTGTTCAAAAGATAATCCGCAGGCCCGATGGCAGAGGTAATAAACGCAGTGATGACCGCAAACCGATGATAAGGGGTGTTGCAGTTGACCGCTGTGGTATTTGATGTTTTGAGAATATTTTTCCAGAAACTTTAATATGCTTCGGGGGTAATAAACAAACTTGGGCGGAAATCCATAAGAGTCAAAAAATGTGGCTTCCCCATCCTTTTCCAGCGTTAGAGCTAACCAATGTTCCCCGGGCATGTGGGCCGGATGTGTATTCACGATAAAAAATGCAGGGAGGCTGAAAGACCGCGTTAATAAGGGCAGTTGATCGGAAGGCCACACTCCGCAAAATACATCTCCCAGCAGATTGTGCAAAAGGCTCTGCAGTTGGTGACTGTCCATGTTCTTCTAGTAATAATCCACCAGCACTTGTCTTTTAGAGTCTATCTCCAGAATAGAATCATAGCAGGCATACACGATTAGAGTGGTGGTTTGTGGAAGGGGCGCTCTGAACCTCATTTCCAGTCTTAAATTACCGTTCGAGGCGGGAGAAAGTGCGTCGTTGTCATCGGCGGGATTAAGATTAAAAGCAAACAGGGAATACCCGTTGTTAAATCCTTCGCGATCGATGCTCAGGGGCAGATCTTTAAGATGTCTCCCGGTAGCCAGAAATACGTTGTAAAACTCTCTGACGGCCGAATCGTTGTTAAATTGTGGTTGGAAAGCTTTGGCGGGAATCTGTCTGCCGTCCTGACAGAGAGCTAAATATTCAATGTCGCCGTGGATGAAATTGAAGGGTGAAAGGTCCCTTCTTCCTGTAAAAGCCTCGTGATGCACCATACCCAAAACCACATACTTGGGCATAGAACCCAGAAACAGGTTTTCCTGGCTACATATCCTGGAGTGTTCGGGGATAGAAAAAGTCTTCACGTTGACCCTGGAGAGGGGGTACAAAGCATTTCCTTTCATTAAAGCGGCGGCGTGACCCAGTCTCACGGCCGGTGAGACGGATACTTTTTTCATAAAGAGAGAGGCCCCTAGTATTCTCAGGCGGAAAGTAGAGTCGCCGGGCCCCAGTGAGGCAAAAGGCGTCGCCGGCCCTGGTCAGCTTAATTCTCAAGTCCACGGAATTCAGCATGAGTCTCTCGCAGAAAAATATGTCCCCGTGGAGAGGACCGAGAAGGTGTACCTCTCTGGACCGCCCCGTAAATTCGGCTCTCTTATTAAGACCGGCGTTTGGTCCGTTACCCGTCACTATAGAGTCTATCGCGCCAGGGGTGTCTTTGTAAAAAAGCCCGGCGCTGAATTGGCTCTTTAGGGTATCCTCTGAAAAGTTGAGAAGAGTCTCGATCATGGCGCGGTAAGGATGCGTGGCGCTGGACTGTGAAATCAATCTGTCTCCCAAAATAACATCGCATTGATCAAAAATTGTGTTCAGAGGATAATTGATGAGGCCTACAGCCGCATCGTTGGCCAGATCAGTACCGTCCGCGTTGGTAATTTTAACACGGAGGTGCAACAAGGTGTCGTTGAGGTCCAGATACTTTTCACCGTCTCCCGGAATGAAAAATTCAATGGGCCCGCCGTCGGTGATGGCTGCTACAGGAGAGATTTCTGTGTAGATTTTGTCCTCGATAGAAAGTTGTGTCATAGGCGCTGAGAATAAATCCAGCTCCGCCAGGGTACACTCCGGGGATTTTTGATGTAAGAGAGCCATGTTTTTTTTTTTTTTAAATATATCAGAGCTCCCGGCAGACTTCCTCTTCCCTCGCGAGCTTCTTCGTAGTGACTTCCTTCTTTTGACGCTGGAGCGTTTATTGGAGGTCGATGGAAGGCGCCGTCCTGGAGGCCGTCTCTGCGACCTACGTGACAAGACCATAATACCTCCGGATCCCTCTTGTTTCTGCTGGTTGGTCAATCGTCCTACAGCTTGGCTGAACATGTCCGAGGCGATGTTGCTGGCCGCTGATTTGAGATGGGGTTTAGCGACAGCGAGGCCTTTCTTCAGCAGAGGGGATACAAAACGGAACAGCTTTGAAAACAGAGAGCCGATACCGCGACCGTACATGACGGGGGCTCCGTAAAAACCCGGCAAATCCCCTCCTACTTGCCTCTCATAATATTGTACAAAACGATGAGGATCTTCTCTCAAGCCCGCCAGAGCCATTTTTTTTTTCTAGTTTGTGATGCGGCTTTTTTTTAAAAAAATAAATTATTATTTGAAAAAAAAAAACGGAGCTACTCCTAACAGCGGTTAGTCACCTTCTCAGGTTGTTTTGACACTGAATGATGTTGACACGATGAAACGGGTTTTATAGGCTGTTTTTTTTTTTTTTTTTTTTTTTTTTTAAGCGACCGGTCTGAAGTGGAGCGTTATGATAGTTTTACTGTAGGTAAATTTTACAGGTATGTTTTGGTCAGATTTTATCAGGATCTGAATATTTTCAATGTGCTGCTTTGCCACGGGCAAATAATAAGCCGGATTAAAATGTTGCGTCACGACGTCTCCGAACGTACCCTCGACGTTGACCGTTCTTAAAAGCGGGGCATAAGCGTCCCCTACGAGCTGCGGTCGTATCACATCGCTGTAACAGTAAAGATGATAAAACCCCGCCCTTAAATCTGCGGGGTAGGGCGCCATTTTTTTATCAAATTTGAACCATTCTCCGGGCTCGATACCCATAATGTAAGCCAAAGGTGCATCGAAACGAAGGTGAGTTTGACCTCCCGCCTGAAAGTCGAATCTCTTCTGAACGCTATTATAGACCAAGTAAACGTCGGAATTAATTTTTCTAAAGAATGCATCCAGCTCCGACCTGACCAGGGCCACGGAGTTGTAATAACCTCCTTGAACCCTCTGATGAGATATTTTACTCTCTGTGTCGGGTTCTTTGGGCTGCGGCCTCCAATCAAAGTAGGCCACGTCTTGAGGCAGGTTATACCAGCTATGCGGGTATGAAATCTCGGTCATGGCGACCTCCCACGGTCCCTCTAAATCTATATGTTGCGCTAAATCCACGCGAAAATTGTCGCTGGTATTATCTTTGAAAACATTGAGGCTGGCGTTGGAGGGTAGGGTGATGTAAAACCCCTTATCCTTTGAACCGTACATGATTGAATGACGAGCTACGAGGGTGCGTCTCGGTGTTTTATACATTTTTTAAATCCGAAGCCTTCACCCAGCTGTTGAATTTCTCGGGCCAATTCTTCCAGCGTACAAGGACTTGTTTTTCATCCCTGACGGTGCGTCGGCCCAGAATCTCCTCTACATGAAATACTTTGTCTCGAGTTAATTTTACCTTTTGCAGCTCCTGCTCGTAGAATGATCCCTGTATGGGCTCACCGTCATAATCTTTTAGTTTATACACGGGAGGAATGCGAGGAATACAATCAGACACCGTAAACACTTCGTCGGTAAAACTCTGTTCATATTTTTTATCAAACACCCCCCTCAACTTGGATATCCTGACAAGATCCCCTTTTTTAAGCGTCATGTTTTGATTCCCCTTCTGAGATTTACCATACAGGTTTTCAAACACTTGCGAAGCAGTTTCTTTAGTCACTTGCATAGGGGTCATTTTAATACTGCTGTGATAACCGTGATTATAGCTTTTTACCAAGTCTTGCAGGACATCTAGGTATCTCAAAGTGTTGTTCGCCGTAAAATATCTCCACATTCTACTTTTTAAAGTCCTGTTAAATCTTTCGATCACAGAGGCTTTGAGATCACTGGCTGTGGAAAAATGTATGATATTGTATTTTTTCATCAAGGCCTCAAAACTCTTATTAAAAAATTCTTTACCGGCATCCGTC
Organism: Cetoscarus ocellatus; assembly: GCA_037902135.1. Classification (NCBI taxonomy): domain Eukaryota; kingdom Metazoa; phylum Chordata; class Actinopteri; order Labriformes; family Labridae; genus Cetoscarus; species Cetoscarus ocellatus. The sequence goes on along the minus strand of JBAMNC010002176.1, from coordinate 43,566 downwards.
TGTAGCTTTGCGGGCGTCTGACTCTCCTCAAACACCGATTCAAAGGCCTCTACCACACAGGCCGCAGTTTTTCTCTTTAAAGCTCTTACATATGCCCTCTTGGAAAATACATCTATGACCGTTAATAAATAATTATAGCCATCATTATACTCGGCTAAAGCCTGCATATCACACAGGTCGGCTTGGAATTGGTTTAAAGGTCGCGGGACAAAAACTCTGTTTCTAGCAAAATGTATTCTGGCGGGTTTGTGCAAAGTGTACGCGTCCTGCTCGGATAAAAAATCTTTAACATTCTCGAGCATGACCGCCTCTCCCGTTTCGCCCTGCACCCCCTGACGGAGTCTTTCTACGCCCCCGAAGCTGCCCGGATGGGCGGGGTTGTAATACACCTTTTTCATGAAGTGTTTCACAGACATGCTGAAAGCCGAATGAAGAAAAAAGACTAAACAGAGGATCTTTATACTTTTTTTATTGAACATCGGCGGGGTTTGTAACAAGATAGAAAAAACAAGCATTTGCGAGAGAATTAAACAACTAACATTCGTACAGCAAAACAAAACTAACATTTTCATTACCCAAGTTTTAAGAGAATAAAACAAAACTAACATTTTCATTACCCAAGTTTGAGAGAATTAACTAACTAACATTTTCATTACCCGAGTTTGTACAGCAAAACAAAAACTAACATTTTGTACAGCAAAACAAAACTAACATTTCATCGTTTCCCAAGTTTTAAGAGAATTAAAAAACTAACATTTTGTACAGCAAAACAAAACTAACATTTCATCGTTACCCAAGTTTGAGAGAATTAAAAAACAAACATTTTGTACAGCAAAACAAAACTAACATTTCATCGTTACCCAAGTTTGAGAGAATTAAAAAACAAACATTTTGTACAGCAAAACAAAACTAACATTTCATCATTACCCAGGTTTGAGACAATACAGGAAAATCTAGAGTATTGTAGATGACCTTGTGTAATTTGTCGAGCTCGGCCGAGATATTTACAGTTTGCTTGTTTTGCAAAAGTTCGGCGGCAACATCAACGAACAAAGCATAAAAACTGAGCAGATGATGAGGTTCGACGTTTTTTTTTGCCATTTCTTTTAAAATGCCTTCGAAGGTGTCTGACAACCCAGATTTACACATTGCTACGGTGGATTTTACCATGTTGCCCCACACCCCTGCAAAGATAGTCCGGATTTTATCGAGCAAGTTTTCCGGTATTTCGTCCACTGTATTTTCCATGTTTTTGCAAGTCCGAACTCTGTTCTCGATAGCTTTTCCGAGAAGCTTAATCAACTCCCGGGTGACAAAAGACTTCTCTCGATGCATTGAAAGATATGATGCAAGTTTAGTCCAAATGTGTCCCATCGCCTTTATATTTTTTTTGGGGGGTATAAAGATTTGTTAAAAAAGTGTTAAACCCTCGGTTTAGGAGCTATCCCACAATTCAGATGCTTTGTCCAGTAGTTCAATATTCAGCCTGTTGTCCGCAGCCAGTTCACCGTACATGAAGCCGATGGGTTCGTAGATGCAACACGCCGTTTTCAGCTCATGCAAAAGGGTCTCGGCTATAGTCGTGACTTTTTCCGGCTCCACCCGGATGCGGTTCCCGGTTAAGTAGCACTGGATGGCTGGCATAAAGTTTGGGGTGTGGAGTCTCTTCATCAGCTGAGGAAAGTTGTTAACGTAAAAGTCTTCTTCGAGTACTTCCAAACACCAGTGCTGTATCTGGCTGGGGTGGTTGACTCGACACCCGTAGCAGGTCTCTTCTCTGTACTTGGCCAGAGTGATTTCGAGCAGGTGGTACACGACGGCTTTTATCGCTTTCAGAGCAGTGTCCGACACCCAACCATCAACCCCGTCCTCGTCCTTCTCCTCCTCATTTGTATCTCCTGGCGCGGGGGAGTTGGGTGGGGTCGGATAGAGAGAGGGAACCTCCTCCTCCGAGGGTGAGGTCAGATTGGGAGGGGGAACCTTCGAATCCTCCTCCTCCTCCGAGACCCGGGCTGAATCAGCGGGCCCCTTAGGGGCGGGTGGGTCGAGGGGTCTGTCTACCTCTGAATGCATGGGCGGCGGGTTGAGTGCTCTGAGGAAGGGTAGAAGAGAAGGCGGTCCGAGGAGGGTGGTGGTCATGCGTCTGGGCTCTCTGGTCTTCCTCTTGAGAGTACTCATGGTTCCTTCGGCTTATTTCCTTAACCCCGGAGTGATGCCCGGGCTGGTAAAGATGTCTTTTTATAGCGACTTGTTTCTACGGGGACCGTTGTGGGAGGGGCCGTGGGTGTGGTCTAGAATGAGAGAGGTTTTTTAACCACTATAGCTTCGTCCCAGTTTCGACAGCTGCGAAAGAGAAAGTCAATTTTTTCAGAAATTTGTTCCACCTTTTCTTTCCAAGCGTTCAAAGGAATGGTCAACAGCGTGCGAAATACTCCGCAGTCAGAGTTGAAATGATCCAGGACAAAAAACTCTGTGGGCCCGCTACTCCTACCCTCTGCAGAGGTTCGATGACTAGCGCGGAAAAACCAACGAGCCGCGCCCGAGGCTTTGGTGAGCCAAACGGTCATAAACGTCATTTTTTTAACCAGTTGCTCTCTGGGGTAAGGATTCATCGTTTGCGTAGGAATCTCTTCTTCGTGCTCCGCCAGATTCTTTGGGTTCACGGTCCTCAGAACCCCCCAGTCGTTGGAGGACAGGACTGCCATGTCTGTGGCGGGTGACCGGACTTCCCCTTCATCCTTTTGGTAGAAACATAATTCTCCGGTCTCATACTTGAAAATGTACCCCCAACAGCCTCGCACTCCATAGGGTTCCAAAGACCATTCCTCCCATAAAGAATTGGAAGGAGGGGTCTGGGTTCGGCGGAGATGCACTACATATTTCCTAGAGCCGTTGGTGCCAGACTCTGGGTCTTCTATAATGGTGACGGCGGTCTCTGCAATGATCCTTGTCCCGCAAGCGCTCGGTGGATCGCACATGATGAAATTAGAGGCCGAGGTTCTGTTGAAATAAAAAAAAACAAGATATACTTTATTCTTTCAAATACAAGTAAAAAACCGTGTACATGCTCCATACATTTGAATAAAATGTTTTGACGTTATATAAAAAAGCACAAGGCAAAAAAATATATATATCTTATTTAAAAAATTAAATCATCATCCCCTTATCTCTCTCAGATTGTGAGAAAACGTCTCTCTCTCTCTCAGGCTGTGAGAATGTAAACAGAGGGGTTTTTTTTTAGCCAATGAGGGCGCTGGACGTCATCGGTCCGTGACGGGCTCTTGCCCAATGAGAACCCGAGACGGCGTCAAACGGCGACGGGCATAATCCAATGAGAACGCGAGACGGCGTCACAGACTGTGACGTCGACGCGGGCCTCCGGGGACCGAGGAAGCCCCGCGTTCATTCAAACGCCGGCCGCCGCTCCGTGAGGAGGACGAGCGCTCCCCTGCTCAAAAACTACGAGGTTTGTGTTTAAAAAAAAAAAATAAACTTTGAAATAAATGTTTGCCTTACCTACGACGGCCTGCGTGGTGATGGTTTTCTTCGCCCAGGGTCCCGGTCGGGTTGCTGGATCGGAGATTCCTCGAGCGGCGCCTGGAGATCCGTCTACCCCGGGATGGCCCCCTTCCACCGGGCCGGCTGCTGCGAGACGTCCCGCCGTCCCCACGCCTCCTTCTCTCGGGCTACAAGGACCGATGCCGCCGATGGGGCCGCCTCCTGCCGAATGAAGCTCCGCGTCGAGAAATAACTGGTCTTGGGTCCTTTAGGACGGTTATTTATCGAGCCGGGGGTTCATTATACCCGATCCTCCGTTGAAATTTATGAATGAATAAAAGTTTTTATTTCACACATTCGCGCGGGTCATGCAAGGACGCTTTCACCCGTTGTTATAAGGGGGGTTCATTATACCCGATCCTCCGTTGAAATTTATGGATGAAAAAAGTTTTATTTCACACATTCCCGCGGGTCATGCAAGGATGCCTTCACCCGTTGTTATAAAACCCTGCGTAAAAGTTTCTATCTTATTCCCTTGTCTTATACCTGCTGTGTAGTAAGCCTCTGCTATTATCTGTGCGGTCTTTAGGCCTGTGTTATCATCCGGCTGTAAAGAATACATACGGTGTGGGGGAGATGCGTGCGTGTGTGTGTGTGTGTGTGTGTGTGCGCGTGTGTGTGTGTGTGTGTGTGTGTGTGTGTGGGGGAGATGCGTTTGTGTGGGGGAGATGTGGGGGTGTGCGTGTGTGTGTGTGTGTGTGTGCCTGTGTGCGCGGGGTCAGTGAGTTCTCATATCGTAGCCTATAGGCCTCTGTCATTGTTTGGCTATAAAGAATGCATACGGCTCATTTACATAGTGCGGGAGATGTGTTTGGGGGGGGGAGGAAGGGGGCGGAGGAAGGGGGCGTGGAGACCTGTCAAAAGTGCAGTCAAGCGTGACGTGAGTGAAGGTGTCCAGATCCTCTCTCTCTGATATTAATGAATTCCTAAAGCCACAGAGCAGGTTTCCTGAGACCTCATTTATTGTTATTTGTAATAATTTTGAAAATTCGCTGTGTCTAACGTTGATATTGAGCTTCTGGGATTTATTTCGTCATTTTCTTCCTTGCAGTGAGATGAGCAACATGTCTGTAAGTATACCTCCAATGAATTCAGGATATAAAATAAAAGGATCAGGCTTTAATATAAATCAGATTAGTGATCAAACATATGAACTGCTTTGGAATCATAGGAGATGAATATTATCTGTTCTCTTTTTGCTCAAATCATTCAATCAACATCTCCCTAATTTAAAAAAGAATGTATTTTTAGCTTTAGCCACTTGGCTGAACAACTAAGAAAACAGACAAAAAATTAAATCGAACCATAAATTTTGAGCAACACAACAACCACAGCCACACCAACAGCCACCACCCTGCCCAGGGTGAAGAAGGTGACCCTGGCGCAGTGGAGGTCTGTAAGACTCTAGAAAAAGAAATAAATGGTCAGTTATTATCAACTCACCAAAAATTCTGTTATCATCTCTGTTCACAGGGTAACGAGGCCGAGAGTGTGGGTGGCGAGTTCGCCCTCGAGCCGATCATTGTAAGTCCACTGTCACTGTAATCACACTTAATTACGATTCATGGTTGAGGTATATCTTCTATTGATTTAAACTTCTCCTTCTTTCTTCAGCCTTACGACGAGGCACCACCTCCCACCCCGCCTGCCCCCACCCCGGAATCCACTGCTCCACCGTCTCCTTATACTACCGATTGGATGGTTTAGTGAGGTCCTCGGATCTCCGGATCTATCCTAGATGTCCGGGGATTTGTTTTTGTACTGATCCCCATTTTGTTGCTTGATTGTAACACCAAAATAACAGATCTGTGATGCCCTTTGATGTCCGGGGGTTTCTTTTTTGTACTAATCCGCATTTTGTTACTTAACTCCAAAACCAAAATAAAGCTTGTTATAAAACAGAAAAAAGAAAACTAATCTCCATTTTGTTATTTGAGTCCAACACCAGAATACAGCTTGTTATAAAATGGAAAAAAAAAAAAAAAAAAAAAAAAGAAAGAACAATCTCCATTTTGATAGCTAGGGAATCAATACTTATCTTGGCAATGAAAATTGCCCTCTGGGTGTCCTGAAGATACCTGTGACGGAGAGATGTACAAACAGTGAGAAGACATACAGAGGCTTGCAGGCAATTTATGAAGATGAGATTTAATATCAAGACATCTATGCACAGAATAAGTTCTCAGTAGAATAACTAGCAAGAGAAATTGTACTTATCTTGGCAATGAAAATTGCCCTCTGGGTGTCCTGAAGATCCCTGTGACGGAGAGATGTACAAACAGTGAGATGACATACAGAGGCTTGCAGGCAATTTATGAAGATGAGATTTAATATCAAGACATCTATGCACAGAATAAGTTCTCAGTAGAATAACTAGCAAGAGAAATTGTACTTATCTTGGCAATGAAAATTGCCTTTTGTGTGTCTTGAAGATGCCTGTGAAAGAAGATGTAAAAACAGTTAGAGAGCAAACAGACATAACAATACTGTGGCAGTAGACCAATCAGTGCCACATGGTGTGCCTTGAACTCCATCCCAGGACAATGGACCATGTCAATTCACAACATGTCGAGGCCACTGCAGAGAGAGAGGAGAGAGGAGAAAGCATTGACATAATAATAATATTAAAAAAAATAATAAATAAATCAAAAAACAGTGATTTTCTATTTTTGACTAAAAACAAATATTTTGATCTGGGGTGTAGCAGCCAGCTACTCATTAATCAAATCTGATTGTAATTTGAAATCATGATTCATGTTGCTGTAGACAGTACTGACTCCAGTGTTGAGAGTGAGGCTACCTCACCCCCCCACACACACACAGGCAATCACTGCAGTTGTGGGGGCAGGGGGTGAGTGATTGTGTATTGCACCCACAGAGACAAAAGAAGCAATGGCCGGTGATCTCCCTGTTAGCCTGAATGTCCCATGACTCTTCTGTGTCTTAGTGAAATACAGGGAAATAATAAAAATTAAAGTCAGACAATGTGGCAGGATTGAAACCATCTGTGCCTCATGATGTTCCTTGAGCTTGTTCCCGGGAACGGGACCATCTCAATTCACAACATGTCGAGGCCACTGCAGAGGGAGCAGAAGGGGTTTAAAAAAAAACAGACAACGCGACAGTATTGACCCATCAGTGGAGAGGAGAAAGGGTTAGGGTTAGAGAGAAAGCGTTTTGCGCCCTGAGCTTGTGGGACAGGGACAGGGCAGAGGGGCATATCATTCATCCTCAAGGTCCGCTCCTTCCCCTTTGGAGCCCTTTTGACATAGTCAAACATGAGGTATTCATCGACTTTGATGTCCCTTGCCGCGAATAAGATGATGGCATCTTCTTCCCCCTCTGGAAACTTCATCTTGCACAGCCGCGCATTTACATTGGCCTGCTTGGTCGAACGTTTCATTCGCCTCCCAGGGGGGTCTCTCTTAGGATGGCAGGCGCAGGGATGGGTCTGGGCATCGATGCAGAACTCATCGTAGAAGAACAGGAAGTTCTTATCCGCATTCGAGGGCTTCATCAGCTTTTCTCCCTCTGCCTTTGTGATCTTCCTCCCATGGTAGTCACAAAGCACCGAGCCCTTGGCAAACGGCTTGGTGGTCTTCACTCCTGTTGGCAGAAAGCACGCCTGTTCATGGTATTATTGGATTCATGTTATGATTTGACTGAGCTCACAAGAGACTTGTACATACCTTTCCCTGTTTCTCCTTTGGGAGAGACGAACAGACCAGACCATTTCTGGCGTCTGATCATCCGCATAATGACTGGGTCAGTCTCCACCTGTGTCGGTGTGGATGGCTTCCACTTGGCCACGATGTCCTCGGGGCGGGGATGGTTGGCAGTCCAGCCCTCCTGCTCGATGTGTCGTTTGACCTTTGCTTCTGTAGGTAGTTGCCTTGAACATTGGGCTGTCAGAGGAGAGACAATATTGAAATTCAAATGACCGTCCACACTGGTGCGCTGTAAACGTTACCGTTTTTCATAGCCAACCCGTTTACACTTACACAAGAGATGTTGTTCCCTGAGTCCATACTGCAGAGCCCTCCACTTATCATAATAAACCCTGTCGGCCGGGAACCCAGCGTTCACCCTCTGTTTTTTGCTGGGAGGCTGGCCGGTTAGGGAGACAGGGAAGCTGCCGAGGAATTTCTCCAAATCTGGTACATTGCCCTCCTCTCTTGGCCTCTTCTGACCCTGGGAAGTTCCCTCGTCAGGCGAATCATCGGACGAGCAGGAGGATCTGTGAGATTGAAGAGGTTTCAAAGTTCATCACTGACAGAGTGGCACTATTATTCTTTAAGCTCAGCATTCACCACATGCGGAGCATAAAACACTGTGTATACCCAAGTATGTTTAAAAAAAAAAAAAAAAAAAAAAAGTAAATCCCTCCACATTTTATTTAAAATCCCAACACTACATCTTCTAAGGTCTTTTTTTGTCACAATGTGTCAGATGGTGTTTGATTTTTGGCAAATAAGTGCTAAAATAAAGGTAGACTGTGGACAGAATAGCATGTCCCAGGTGTCCATCACTTCAGCCAGCTGTCAGGTGTGTGAATGGCACCACCCCCACTTTGAGCCCATGCTGTGAATGAGTGCTAATGAGACCATTCAGAGGCAAACGGCTCATTTCAGGTTTGAGAATGGGCCTTTCCAGCATCTTTGCTGCATGGTGACCCGAAAAAAAGCTTTTCAAAATGTCAGGCCTCCAGTATATTGTCCATTGCAGGGTCATCTATTAACATTATTTTGAGATCTAGTGGAAATTAAATTGTTATTCACTATTTTTCTATAAGCTGAGCATTCACTACATGTGCAGCATCCAACACTGTGTATATCCAAGTATGTTTAAAAAAAAAAAAGAATTCCCTCCCCATTTTTATTTAAAATCAGAGAACTACATCATCTAAGGTCTTTTTTTTTATCACTGCCAAACAGAGTGGCCCACGTTGGGGTCAGCAGCTGTAAGAGAATAATGGTGGAATATTTTGCGTGTCAGATACTATCACACATACCTAGTCAAGGTCTCCAGCAGGGTGCAGGTGGCAACTGCATTGTCCAGCGTCCGCATCCTGTAGTGGGTATTTGCCACGGCGGTGGTATGGGCCATGTAATGAGCCACATCAGCTTTCTGAGCGTCTGTAAATGCAGCTGCCGTCATCGTCTCCACGACCCTCCGGACCTCTTGGCTGGTGACTTGTGGCAGCTTGTGTCTGCAATGGGGCACAAATCCCAGAGGTCACTCCACTGTCAACACTGAGTTCAGTACATGCATACTCCAATGGGCTACTGCCAATACTTACATTTTGTGCAGACGAGTGAGGTCCTGTGAGGCACTCCTGATGGGCGTGCCAGATGAAGACAGGAAAAACCTGTTTTCATCCGGTATGGCCGTGTTTACAAACTCTGAACGAACGTGTTGGTAGTAGGCTTCCAACAACTGCAGAGACAAGACATGACTGACGTCAGTATCTGTGGAGTGATTTTAATGTGTCACTGTAATTCACCGTGAGCCATTTCAGCCTGTTAGAGGACTTACTGCATTCTGCTCTGCATTGAGGGCAAACGTGGCGACCTGCATTGTGGCTGTCTTGTGCTCTTTTATGCCCACTACAAACCTGCCTCCCACTGTTTGCCTGTCCTTCCACTCTGTCACCTGAAAAACAATGAAGGGTACGGTTTGAATTGCTGCCGTGAACATAAACATAAATGACTTCTCCTGAACATTGTATTCAAAGTAGCAATAGTAAGATGGGTGCTCAGATGACAGAAAAATTGTACATTTAAAAAGCCGCAAAAAATCACTATAATGCCCTACATGGTCCTTTTAAATCAACATGCAATCCTCTGTACTGACCACCACTGACTGAGAAACACTCAGCTGTATTTGTGAAGTACTTACTGTCATCCCCTCCACTGCTCCAGGTCTCTGGAAGTGTGCCAGGATCAGGATGGCCTTGCAGTAGTAGCGGTATTGTGTCATCTGACTTGATTCCACAGGCTCCCCGTTGATCAGGTTGCCAAGTACCGAGAGGGCAGATTTGTGGGCCACCGTCAGCACCCGCTGGCACTCACCGATGCTCCTCTGGCCCTTCACAAGGCTGTCATATCTGAGAATGATAGACAAGATGACAATGAAGCTGGGACATCCATGTTTCTGTATCACAGAAATAGTGTGCAGATTGGCAATATACCTGACGCAGCTCGTGGCCTTGGTCAGTGCCTTAGAAACGGGCTTTCTTAGGGTGCCGAGGAGCTCGGTGTAAGCCTGGCACTTCCTGTGGAAGTCCAGGTCCTCTGAGGCAAAATTCAAGTCTGGCTTGATGTACTGCACGAACCGAATCATATTTTTAATATAATTCAGGATCGTAGCCGGCCCCATTTTTGCACACTTGAGATTTTGGAGGAAGTCCCGGGTCTCCACGCTCTTCACCAGGAAGTCCGTGCTGACCTCATCGCCTACAGGCTGGATGAAACGGAGCATCCTGGACACATTGTCTACCTGTGATGACGGGTGAAGAGAAGAAGTGTGAAATGAAGCAGTGAGACGGAAAGCAGAGGCCTGTAGGCTGATCACACACATAGACACTATATCTTACCTCCTGCTGGCAGTTCGGGACATGAAGTGAGAACAGGAGATAGCTTTTGAAGCCTGCAATCATGGCGGCCTCGGGTGGGAGCCTTTCATACAGCCCCATGGTCTGCATGTTCAGGCGCACAGATTCGGTGGCTGAAGGTTGAGGTCTGAAAGAATTAAGACAAAAATGTTAATTCAGAGGAAAGGAAGTTTCAAAACATCAAATACTTCCTATTATGTTCATCCAGGGGTCAGAGGTCAGCAGGGGTAAACTTGCTGCTCTCAGCATTGCTCTGACAGCCAGGCTTAGGTGTGAATGGCAGCACCCCCGAAATGTTAATGAGTGCTAATGAGTCTATTCAGAAGAAGATGTGTCATTGGAGAAACTCATTCAGGAGAAACTCATTAGATGGACTTACTTTCACCCCAGTGTAAACAGAACTTTCTACCAAGGCAATAAAAAAACAATACATATATATATATATATATATATATATATATATATATATATATATATATATATATATATATATATATATATATATATATATATATATATATATATAAAATATATATATATTTATATATATTCACTCAAACATATCTTAATCATAATAAAGTTTTCTATGACTCCTTCTCCAAATAACAGTGAGGAGAAAACATTTATTGCAAATGACCTTTTTTCAGATAAATGTGATGAGATTTTTTTTTTCCTCAACAAATGTTCTCAGTTATTAATTGATTGATTTATTTTATTATTATCATTAACATTATTATTATTATTTATATTTATTTTTTGGTTTAAATCTCATTTGGGCCAAAAATGTGGCAAATGGATTTAAAAACACAATTTAAGATGACCAAAATCATGCTTTACATTGACATTTGGAGACCTAGTTTATTCAGCCCAATATGTCTGCAACGCAGTTGACAACATATTTAACGCTTGAAATGTTACAGGTTCAAGAATAGGACTTTTTTTTCTCTGTCCCGAATTTATTCTCAATAGGTCAGAGAGGTCAAAAAGCTTGAACTGATGTGTGTGAGGCTGAGGTGATGAACTTACTGTTGCCATGTCGGGTCACTAGGTCCGGCTTCCTGGCTGGAGGTGCTGGAGGTCTCCTCTGTGCCAGAAGCAGTGCCACTGACTGAGGGCAGGCTTTCCTCAGCGGCAGAAGATTCAGCTCCTGCAGCTGCAGAAGCTTCAGCTCCTGCTGCAGGGGGCTCATCTCTGGACTCCAGGTCTGCAGGGTTGGGAGCATTTGCCACAAAAAAATTTCTCCTCTGCAGGTCCTCCAGGAGAGCCAGCCTGGTCTGCCTGTGTGGGTACCTCTGGCACATGTCATTGTAGTCCCAGTTACGGGCCTGCTTGGTCCACTCCTTCATGGAGTCCTTGGCCCTCTGCAACTCTGCCTGCCTCTCTTCAGGGGTGCTGTTTTTCATGCAGACACGAGCAAGATGAGTGGAGAGGAGATCCTGCGGCTTCTCGCAGATCAGGCAGTGGACGATCCTACGATCAGCTTTTCCCTCAGACGCCATTTCTCGATTATCAGATGAGTAGTGCGGAGTCAGGAAAAAATCAAAGTCAAGCAGAGAAATCTTCACTGAAGAAACCCAGTCAGTCGCTCGGTGAAATCGATCTTCCAGAAGTAGCTGGTAAGGAGATCAGGCAAAGTCCAGGGTATGGAGTGAATCCTTCTCTGAAGCAGCAGCGTCCGTGCGTTAGCTTGATCCCAGGGAGATCTGTGAATAATGTCTGAGATTGCCATTCTTATGGGGTAGACTGAGGGTGGGTTTTCACGCCCTCAGCATGGCCAGGCCAATGGGTGTGTTGAGTGGGGTGCAGCTCATTAGCATGCACACCAGGGCTGGGCTTCTGGGTGCATAGCTGGGGGAGGGCCCTGTGAGCTCTATGTATATATATATGTATATATATATATATATGTATATATATATATATATATACATGTATATATATATATATATATATAGCTTTTATACCACATTTGCTCTAATTTAAATCTGAAATATACATCAAAAAGGGCTAATCTTTCAAAGCAACCCAAGAATAGAAAACAAAGAGATAAAATTAGGAAAAAAAAAGGGGGGAAAAAATATAATAATATCATATATAAAATAAATACAATATATAATAAATAGACTCACAGAGCCCTCCCCCAGCTATGCACCCAGAAGCCCACCCTGGTGTCATGCTAATAGCTGCACCCCACTCAACACACCCATTGCCTGGCCATGCTGAGGGCGTGAAAACCACCCTCAGTCTACCCCATAAATGGCAATCTCAGACATTATTCCAGATCTCCCTGGATCAAGCTAACGCACACGCTGCTGATTCAGAGAAGGATTCACTCCATAACCCTGGACTTTGCCTAATCTCCTTACCAGCTACTTCTGGAAGATCGATTTCACCGAGCGACTGACTGGGTTTCTTCAGTGAAGATTTCTCTGCTTGACTTTGATTTTTTCCTGACTCCGCACTACTCATCTGATAATCAGAAATGGCGTCTGAGGGAAAAGCTGATCGTAGGATCGTCCACTGCCTGATCTGCGAGAAGCCGCAGGATCTCCTCTCCACTCATCTTGCTCGTGTCTGCATGAAAAACAGCACCCCTGAAAGAGCAGGCAGAGTTGCAGAGGGCCAAGGACTCCATGAAGGAGTGGACCAAGCAGCCCGTAACTGGACTACAATGACATGTGCCAGAGACCCACACAGGCAGACCAGGCTGGCTCTCCTGGAGGACCTGCAGAGGAGAATTTTTTTTGTGGCAAATGCTCCCAACCCTGCAGACCTGGAGTCCAAAGATGAGCCCCCTGCAGCAGGAGCTGAAGCTTCTGCAGCTGCAGGAGCTGAATCTTCTGCCGCTGAGGAAAGCCTGCCCTCAGTCAGTGGCACTGCTCTGGCACAGAGGAGACCTCCAGCACCTCCAGCCAGGAAGCCGGACCTAGTGACCCGACATGGCAACAGTAAGTTCATCACCTCAGCCTCACACACATCAGTTCAAGCTTTTTGACCTCTCTGACCTATTGAGAATAAATTCGGGACAGAGAAAAAAAAGTCCTATTCTTGAACCTGTAACATTTCAAGCGTTAAATATGTTGTCAACTGCGTTGCAGACATATTGGCTGAATAAACTAGTCTCCAAATGTCAATGTAAAGCATGATTTTGGTCATCTTAAATTGTGTTTTTAAATCCATTTGCCACATTTTTGGCCCAAATGAGATTTAAACCAAAAAATAAATATAAATAATAATAATAATGTTAATGATAATAATAAAATAAATCAATCAATTAATAACTGAGAACATTTGTTGAGGAAAAAAAAAATCTCATCACATTTATCTGAAAAAAGGTCATTTGCAATAAATGTTTTCTCCTCACTGTTATTTGGAGAAGGAGTCATAGAAAACTTTATTATGATTAAGATATGTTTGAGTGAATATATATAAATATATATATATTTTATATATATATATATATATATATAATATATAAATTATATATATATATATAATATATATATATATATATATATATATATATATATATATAAATATATGTATTGTTTTTTTATTGCCTTGGTAGAAAGTTCTGTTTACACTGGGGTGAAAGTAAGTCCATCTAATGAGTTTCTCCTGAATGAGTTTCTCCAATGACACATCTTCTTCTGAATAGACTCATTAGCACTCATTAACATTTCGGGGTGCTGCCATTCACACCTAAGCCTGCTGTCAGAGCAATGCTGAGAGCAGCAAGTTTACCCCTGCTGACCTCTGACCCCTGATGAACATAATAGGAAGTATTTGATGTTTTGAAACTTCCTTTCCTCTGAATTAACATTTTTGTCTTAATTCTTTCAGACCTCAACCTTCAGCCACCGAATCTGTGCGCCTGAACATGCAGACCACGGGGCTGTATGAAAGGCTCCCACCCGAGGCCGCCATGATTGCAGGCTTCAAAAGCTATCTCCTGTTCTCACTTCATGTCCCGAACTGCCAGCAGGAGGTAAGATATAGTGTCTATGTGTGTGATCAGCCTACAGGCCTCTGCTTTCCGTCTCACTGCTTCATTTCACACTTCTTCTCTTCACCCGTCATCACAGGTAGACAATGTGTCCAGGATGCTCCGTTTCATCCAGCCTGTAGGCATGAGGTCAGCACGGACTTCCTGGTGAAGAGCGTGGAGACCCGGGACTTCCTCCAAAATCTCAAGTGTGCAAAAATGGGGCCGGCTACGATCCTGAATTATATTAAAAATATGATTCGTTTCGTGCAGTACATCAAGCCAGACTTGAATTTTGCCTCAGAGGACCTGGACTTCCACAGGAAGTGCCAGGCTTACACCGAGCTCCTCGGCACCCTAAGAAAGCCCGTTTCTAAGGCACTGACCAAGGCCACGAGCTGCGTCAGGTATATTGCCAATCTGCACACTATTTCTGTGATACAGAAACATGGATGTCCCAGCTTCATTGTCATCTTGTCTATCATTCTCAGATATGACAGCCTTGTGAAGGGCCAGAGGAGCATCGGTGAGTGCCAGCGGGTGCTGACGGTGGCCCACAAATCTGCCCTCTCGGTACTTGCAACCTGATCAACGGGAGCCTGTGGAATCAAGTCAGATGACACAATACCGCTACTACTGCAAGGCCATCCTGATCCTGGCACACTTCCAGAGACCTGGAGCAGTGAGGGGATGACAGTAAGTACTTCACAAATACAGCTGAGTGTTTCTCAGTCAGTGGTGGTCAGTACAGAGGATTGCATGTTGATTTAAAGGACCATGTAGGGCATTATAGTGATTTTTTGCGGCTTTTTAAATGTACAATTTTTCTGTCATCTGAGCACCCATCTTACTATTGCTACTTTGAATACAATGTTCAGGAGAAGTCATTTATGTTTATGTTCACGGCAGCAATTCAAACCGTACCCTTCATTGTTTTTCAGGTGACAGAGTGGAAGGACAGGCAAACAGTGGGAGGCAGGTTTGTAGTGGGCATAAAAGAGCACAAGACAGCCACAATGCAGGTCGCCACGTTGCCCTCAATGCAGAGCAGAATGCAGTAAGTCCTCTAACAGGCTGAAATGGCTCACGGTGAATTACAGTGACACATTAAAATCACTCCACAGATACTGACGTCAGTCATGTCTTGTCTCTGCAGTTTGGAAGCCTACTACCAACACGTTCGTTCAGAGTTTGTAAACACGCCATACCGGATGAAAACAGGTTTTTCCTGTCTTCATCTGGCACGCCCATCAGGAGTGCCTCACAGGACCTCACTCGTCTGCACAAAATGTAAGTATTGGCAGTAGCCCATTGGAGTATGCATGTACTGAACTCAGTGTTGACAGTGGAGTGACCTCTGGGATTTGTGCCCCATTGCAGACACAAGCTGCCACAAGTCACCAGCCAAGAGGTCCGGAGGGTCGTGGAGACGATGACGGCAGCTGCATTTACAGACGCTCAGAAAGCTGATGTGGCTCATTACATGCCCCATACCACCGCCGTGCAAATACCCACTACAGGATGCGGACGCTGGACAATGCAGTTGCCACCTGCACCCTGCTGGAGACCTTGACTAGGTATGTGTGATAGTATCTGACACGCAAAATATTCCACCATTATTCTCTTACAGCTGCTGACCCCAACGTGGGCCACTCTGTTTGGCAGTGATAAAAAAAAACCTTAGATGATGTAGTTCTCTGATTTTAAATAAAAATGGGGAGGGAATTCTTTTTTTTTTTTAAACATACTTGGATATACACAGTGTTGGATGCTGCACATGTAGTGAATGCTCAGCTTATAGAAAAATAGTGAATAACAATTTAATTTCCACTAGATCTCAAAATAATGTTAATAGATGACCCTGCAATGGACAATATACTGGAGGCCTGACATTTTGAAAAGCTTTTTTTCGGGTCACCATGCAGCAAAGATGCTGGAAAGGCCCATTCTCAAACCTGAAATGAGCCGTTTGCCTCTGAATGGTCTCATTAGCACTCATTCACAGCATGGGCTCAAAGTGGGGGTGGTGCCGTTCACACACCTGACAGCTGGCTGAAGTGATGGACACCTGGGACATGCTATTCTGTCCACAGTCTACCTTTATTTTAGCACTTATTTGCCAAAAATCAAACACCATCTGACACATTGTGACAAAAAAAGACCTTAGAAGATGTAGTGTTGGATTTTAAATAAAATTGTGGAGGATTTACTTTTTTTTTTTTTTTTTTTTTTAAACATACTTGGGTATACACAGTGTTTTATGCTCCGCATGTGGTGAATGCTGAGCTTAAAGAATAATAGTGCCACTCTGTCAGTGATGAACTTTGAAACCTCTTCAATCTCACAGATCCTCCTGCTCGTCCGATGATTCGCCTGACGAGGGAACTTCCCAGGGTCAGAAGAGGCCAAGAGAGGAGGGCAATGTACCAGATTTGGAGAAATTCCTCGCAGCTTCCCTGTCTCCCTAACCGGCCAGCCTCCCAGCAAAAAACAGAGGTGAACGCTGGGTTCCCGGCCGACAGGGTTTATTATGATAAGTGGAGGGCTCTGCAGTATGGACTCAGGGAACAACATCTCTTGTGTAAGTGTAAACGGGTTGGCTATGAAAAACGGTAACGTTTACAGCGCACCAGTGTGGACGGTCATTTGAATTTCAATATTGTCTCTCCTCTGACAGCCCAATGTTCAAGGCAACTACCTACAGAAGCAAAGGTCAAACGACACATCGAGCAGGAGGCTGGACTGCCAACCATCCCCGCCCCGAGGACATCGTGGCCAAGTGGAAGCCATCCACACCGACACAGGTGGAGACTGACCCAGTCATTATGCGGATGATCAGACGCCAGAAATGGTCTGGTCTGTTCGTCTCTCCCAAAGGAGAAACAGGAAAAGGTATGTACAAGTCTCTTGTGAGCTCAGTCAAATCATAACATGAATCCAATAATACCATGAACAGGCGTGCTTTCTGCCAACAGGAGTGAAGACCACCAAGCCGTTTGCCAAGGGCTCGGTGCTTTGTGACTACCATGGAGGAAGATCACAAAGGCAGAGGGAGAAAAGCTGATGAAGCCCTCGAATGCGGATAAGAACTTCCTGTTCTTCTACGATGAGTTCTGCATCGATGCCCAGACCCATCCCTGCGCCTGCCATCCTAAGAGAGACCCCCCTGGGAGGCGAATGAAACGTTCGACCAAGCAGGCCAATGTAAATGCGCGGCTGTGCAAGATGAAGTTTCCAGAGGGGAAGAAGATGCCATCATCTTATTCGCGGCAAGGGACATCAAAGTCGATGAATACCTCATGTTTGACTATGTCAAAAGGGCTCCAAAGGGAAGGAGCGGACCTTGAGGATGAATGATATGCCCCTCTGCCCTGTCCCTGTCCCACAAGCTCAGGGCGCAAAACGCTTTCTCTCTAACCCTAACCCTTTCTCCTCTCCACTGATGGGTCAATACTGTCGCGTTGTCTGTTTTTTTAAACCCTTCTGCTCCCTCTGCAGTGGCCTCGACATGTTGTGAATTGAGATGGTCCCGTTCCCGGGAACAAGCTCAAGGAACATCATGAGGCACAGATGGTTTCAATCCTGCCACATTGTCTGACTTTAATTTTTATTATTTCCCTGTATTTCACTAAGACACAGAAGAGTCATGGACATTCAGGCTAACAGGGAGATCACCGGCCATTGCTTCTTTTGTCTCTCTGTGGGTGCAATACACAATCACTCACCCCCTGCCCCCACAACTGCAGTGATTGCCTGTGTGTGTGTGGGGGTGAGGTAGCCTCACTCTCAACACTGGAGTCAGTACTGTCTACAGCAACATGAATCATGATTTCAAATTACAATCAGATTTGATTAATGAGTAGCTGGCTGCTACACCCCAGATCAAAATATTTGTTTTTAGTCAAAAATAGAAAATCACTGTTTTTTGATTTATTTATTATTTTTTTTAATATTATTATTATGTCAATGCTTTCTCCTCTCTCCTCTCTCTCTGCAGTGGCCTCGACATGTTGTGAATTGACATGGTCCATTGTCCTGGGATGGAGTTCAAGGCACACCATGTGGCACTGATTGGTCTACTGCCACAGTATTGTTATGTCTGTTTGCTCTCTAACTGTTTTTACATCTTCTTTCACAGGCATCTTCAAGACACACAAAAGGCAATTTTCATTGCCAAGATAAGTACAATTTCTCTTGCTAGTTTTTCTACTGAAAACTTATTCTGTGCATAGATGTCTTAATATTAAATCTCATCTTCATAAATTGCCTGCAAGCCTCTGTATGTCATCTCACTGTTTGTACATCTCTCCGTCACAGGGATCTTCAGGACACCCAGAGGGCAATTTTCATTGCCAAGATAAGTACAATTTCTCTTGCTAGTTATTCTACTGAGAACTTATTCTGTGCATAGATGTCTTGATATTAAATCTCATCTTCATAAATTGCCTGCAAGCCTCTGTATGTCTTCTCACTGTTTGTACATCTCTCCGTCACAGGTATCTTCAGGACACCCAGAGGGCAATTTTCATTGCCAAGATAAGTATTGATTCCCTAGCTATCAAAATGGAGATTGTTCTTTTTTTTTTTTTTTTTTTTTTTTTTTTTTTCATTTTATAACAAGCTGTATTCTGGTGTTGGACTCAAATAACAAAATGGAGATTAGTTTTCTTTTTTCTGTTTTATAACAAGCTTTATTTTGGTTTTGGAGTTAAGTAACAAAATGCGGATTAGTACAAAAAAGAAACCCCCGGACATCAAAGGGCATCACAGATCTGTTATTTTGGTGTTACAATCAAGCAACAAAATGGGGATCAGTACAAAAACAAATCCCCGGACATCTAGGATAGATCCGGAGATCCGAGGACCTCCCTAAACCATCCAATCGGTAGTATAAGGAGACGGTGGAGCAGTGGATTCCGGGTGGGGGCAGGCGGGGTGGGAGGTGGTGCCTCGTCGTAAGGCTGAAGAACGAAGGAGAAGTTTAAATCAATAGAAGATATACCTCAACCATGAATCGTAATTAAGTGTGATTACAGTGACAGTGGACTTACAATGATCGGCTCGAGGGCGAACTCGCCACCCACACTCTTGGCCTCGTTACCCTGTGAACAGAGATGATAACAGAATTTTTGGTGAGTTGATAATAACTGACCATTGATTTCTTTTTCTAGAGTCTTACAGACCTCCACTGCGCCAGGGTCACCTTCTTCACCCTGGGCAGGGTGGTGGCTGTTGGTGTGGCTGTGGTTGTTGTGTTGCTCAAAATTTATGGTTCGATTTAATTTTTTGTCTGTTTTCTTAGTTGTTCAGCCAAGTGGCTAAAGCTAAAAATACATTCTTTTTTAAATTAGGGAGATGTTGATTGAATGATTTGAGCAAAAAGAGAACAGATAATATTCATCTCCTATGATTCCAAAGCAGTTCATATGTTTTGATCACTAATCTGATTTATATTAAAGCCTGATCCTTTTATTTTATATCCTGAATTCATTGGAGGTATACTTACAGACATGTTGCTCATCTCACTGCAAGGAAGAAAATGACGAAATAAATCCCAGAAGCTCAATATCAACGTTAGACACAGCGAATTTTCAAAATTATTACAAATAACAATAAATGAGGTCTCAGGAAACCTGCTCTGTGGCTTTAGGAATTCATTAATATCAGAGAGAGAGGATCTAGACACCTTCACTCACGTCACGCTTGACTGCACTTTTGACAGGTCTCCACGCCCCCTTCCTCCGCCCCCTTCCTCCCCCCCCCCCCCCCAAACACATCTCCCGCACTATGTAAATGAGCCGTATGCATTCTTTATAGCCAAACAATGACAGAGGCCTATAGGCTACGATATGAGAACTCACTGACCCCGCGCACAACACACACACACACACACACACACACGCACACCCCCACATCTCCCCCACACAAACCACACCACACACACACACACACACCCACACACGCACACTCACCACACACACACACACACACACACACACACGCACAGCATCTCCCCCACACCGTATGTATTCTTTACAGCCGGATGATAACACAGGCCTAAAGACCGCACAGATAATAGCAGAGGCTTACTACACAGCAGGTATAAGACAAGGGAATAAGATAGAAACTTTTACGCGGGGTTTTATAACAACGGGTGAAGGCATCCTTGCATGACCCGCGGGAATGTGTGAAATAAAACTTTTTTCATCCATAAATTTCAACGGAGGATCGGGTATAATGAACCCCCCTTATAACAACGGGTGGAAAGCGTCCTTGCATGACCCGCGCGAATGTGTGAAATAAAAACTTTTATTCATTCATAAATTTCAACGGAGGATCGGGTATAATGAACCCCCGGCTCGATAAATAACCGTCCTAAAGGACCCAAGACCAGTTATTTTCTCGACGCGGAGCTTCATTCGGCAGGAGGCGGCCCCATCGGCGGCATCGGTCCTTGTAGCCCGAGAGAAGGAGGCGTGGGGACGGCGGGAACGTCTCGCAAGACCAGCCGGCCCGGTGGAAGGGGGGCCATCCCGGGGTAGACGGATCTCCAGGCGCCGCTCGAGGAATCTCCGATCCCGCAACCCGACCGGGACCCTGGGCGCAGAAAACCGTCACCCACGCAGGCCGTCGTAGGTAAGGCAAACCATTTATTTCAAAGTTTATTTTTTTTTTTTAAAAACACAAACCTCGTAGTTTTTGAGCAGGGGAGCGCTCGTCCTCCTCACGGAGCGGCGGCCGGCGTTTGAATGAACGCGGGGCTTCCTCGGTCCCCGGAGGCCCGCGTCGACGTCACAGTCTGTGACGCCGTCTCGGGTTCTCATTGGGCAAGAGCCCGTCACGGACCGATGACGTCCAGCGCCCTCATTGGCTAAAAAAAAACCCCCTCTGTTTACATTCTCACAGCCTGAGAGAGAGAGAGACGTTTTCTCACAATCTGAGAGAGATAAGGGGATGATGATTTAATTTTTTAAATAAGATATATATATTTTTTTGCCTTGTGCTTTTTTATATAACGTTAAAACATTTTATTCAAATGTATGGAGCATGTACACGGTTTTTTACTTGTATTTGAAAGAATAAAGTATATCTTGTTTTTTTTTTATTTCAACAGAACCTCGGCCTCTAATTTCATCATGTGCGATCCACCGAGCGCTTGCGGGACAAGGATCATTGCAGAGACCGCCGTCACCATTATAGAAGACCCAGAGTCTGGCACCAACGGCTCTAGGAAATATGTAGTGCATCTCCGCCGAACCCAGACCCCTCCTTCCAATTCTTTATGGGAGGAATGGTCTTTGGAACCCTATGGAGTGCGAGGCTGTTGGGGGTACATTTTCAAGTATGAGACCGGAGAATTATGTTTCTACCAAAAGGATGAAGGGGAAGTCCGGTCACCCGCCACAGACATGGCAGTCCTGTCCTCCAACGACTGGGGGGTTCTGAGGACCGTGAACCCAAAGAATCTGGCGGAGCACGAAGAAGAGATTCCTACGCAAACGGTGAATCCTTACCCCAGAGAGCAACTGGTTAAAAAAATGACGTTTATGGCCGTTTGGCTCACCAAAGCCTCGGGCGCGGCTCGTTGGTTTTTCCGCGCTAGTCATCGAACCTCTGCAGAGGGTAGGAGTAGCGGGCCCACAGAGTTTTTTGTCCTGGATCATTTCAACTCTGACTGCGGAGTATTTCGCACGCTGTTGACCATTCCTTTGAACGCTTGGAAAGAAAAGGTGGAACAAATTTCTGAAAAAAATTGACTTTCTCTTTCGCAGGCTGTCGAAACTGGGACGAAGCTATAGTGGTTAAAAAACCTCTCTCATTCTAGACCACACCCACGGCCCCTCCCACAACGGTCCCCGTAGAACAAGTCGCTATAAAAAGACATCTTTACCAGCCCGGGCATCACTCCGGGGTTAAGGAAATAAGCCGAAGGAACCATGAGTACTCTCAAGAGGAAGACCAGAGAGCCCAGACGCATGACCACCACCCTCCTCGGACCGCCTTCTCTTCTACCCTTCCTCAGAGCACTCAACCCGCCGCCCGAGCATTCAGAGGTAGACAGACCCCTCGACCCACCCCGCCCCTAAGGGGCCCGCTGATTCAGCCCGGGTCCTCGGAGGAGGAGGAGGATTCGAAGGTTCCCCCTCCCAATCTGACCCCACCCTCGGAGGAGGAGGTTCCCTCTCTCTATCCGACCCCACCCAACTCCCCCGCGCCAGGAGATACAAATGAGGAGGAGAAGGACGAGGACGGGGTTGATGGTTGGGTGTCGGACACTGCTCTGAAAGCGATAAAAGCCGTCGTGTACCACCTGCTCGAAATCACTCTGGCCAAGTACAGAGAAGAGACCTGCTACGGGTGTCGAGTCAACCACCCCAGCCAGATACAGCACTGGTGTTTGGAAGTACTCGAAGAAGACTTTTACGTTAACAACTTTCCTCGGCTGATGAAGAGACTCCACACCCCAAACTTTATGCCAGCCATCCAGTGCTACTTAACCGGGAACCGCATCCGGGTGGAGCCGGAAAAAGTCACGACTATAGCCGAGACCCTTTTGCATGAGCTGAAAACGGCGTGTTGCATCTACGAACCCATCGGCTTCATGTACGGTGAACTGGCTGCGGACAACAGGCTGAATATGAACTACTGGACAAAGCGTCTGAATTGTGGGATAGCTCCTAAACCGAGGGTTTAACACTTTTTTAACAAATCTTTATACCCCCCAAAAAAAATATAAAGGCGATGGGACACATTTGGACTAAACTTGCATCATATCTTTCAATGCATCGAGAGAAGTCTTTTGTCACCCGGGAGTTGATTAAGCTTCTCGGAAAAGCTATCGAGAACAGAGTTCGGACTTGCAAAAACATGGAAAATACAGCGGACGAAATACCGGAAAACTTGCTCGATAAAATCCGGACTATCTTTGCAGGGGTGTGGGGCAACATGGTAAAATCCACCGTAGCAATGTGTAAATCTGGGTTGTCAGACACCTTCGAAGGCATTTTAAAAGAAATGGCAAAAAAAAAACGTCGAACCTCATCATCTGCTCAGTTTTTATGCTTTGTTCGTTGATGTTGCCGCCGAACTTTTGCAAAACAAGCAAACTGTAAATATCTCGGCCGAGCTCGACAAATTACACAAGGTCATCTACAATACTCTAGATTTTTCCTGTATGTCTCAAACCTGGGTAATGATGAAATGTTAGTTTTTGTTTGCTGTACAAAATGTTTGTTTTTTAATTCTCTCAAAACTTGGGTAACGATGAAATGTTAGTTTTGTTTTGCTGTACAAAATGTTTTTTTTTTGTTTTGCGTACAAACTTGGGGAACGATGAAATGTTAGTTTTGTTTGCTGTACAAAATGTTTGTTTTTTTAATTCTCTCAAAACTTGGGAAACGATGAAATGTTAGTTTTGTTTTGCTGTACAAAATGTTAGTTTTTGTTTTGCTGTACAAACTCGGGTAATGAAAATGTTAGTTAGTTAATTCTCTCAAACTTGGGTAATGAAAATGTTAGTTTTGTTTTATTCTCTTAAAACTTGGGTAATGAAAATGTTAGTTTTGTTTTGCTGTACGAATGTTAGTTGTTTAATTCTCTCGCAAATGCTTGTTTTTTCTATCTTGTTACAAACCCCGCCGATGTTCAATAAAAAAAGTATAAAGATCCTCTGTTTAGTCTTTTTTCTTCATTCGGCTTTCAGCATGTCTGTGAAACACTTCATGAAAAAGGTGTATTACAACCCCGCCCATCCGGGCAGCTTCGGGGGCGTAGAAAGACTCCGTCAGGGGGTGCAGGGCGAAACGGGAGAGGCGGTCATGCTCGAGAATGTTAAAGATTTTTTATCCGAGCAGGACGCGTACACTTTGCACAAACCCGCCAGAATACATTTTGCTAGAAACAGAGTTTTTGTCCCGCGACCTTTTAAACCAATTCCAAGCCGACCTGTGTGATATGCAGGCTTTAGCCGAGTATAATGATGGCTATAATTATTTATTAACGGTCATAGATGTATTTTCCAAGAGGGCATATGTAAGAGCTTTAAAGAGAAAAACTGCGGGCCTGTGTGGTAGAGGCCTTTGAATCGGTGTTTGAGGAGAGTCAGACGCCCGCAAAGCTACAGACGGATGCCGGGTAAAGAATTTTTTAATAGAGTTTTGAGGCCTTGATGAAAAAATACAATATCATACATTTTTTCCACAGCCAGTGATCTCAAAGCCTCTGTGATCGAAAGATTTAACAGGACTTTAAAAAGTAGAAATGTGGGAGATATTTTACGGCGAACAACACTTTGAGATACCTAGATGTCCTGCAAGACTTGGTAAAAAGCTATAATCACGGTTATCACAGCAGTATTAAAATGACCCCTATGCAAGTGACTAAAGAAACTGCTTCGCAAGTGTTTGAAAACCTGTATGGTAAATCTCAGAAGGGGAATCAAAACATGACGCTTAAAAAAGGGGATCTGTCAGGATATCCAAGTTGAGGGGGGTGTTTGATAAAAAAATATGAACAGAGTTTTACCGACGAAGTGTTTACGGTGTCTGATTGTATTCCTCGCATTCCTCCCGTGTATAAACTAAAAGATTATGACGGTGAGCCCATACAGGGATCATTCTACAA
Source organism: Cetoscarus ocellatus (assembly GCA_037902135.1). Classification (NCBI taxonomy): domain Eukaryota; kingdom Metazoa; phylum Chordata; class Actinopteri; order Labriformes; family Labridae; genus Cetoscarus; species Cetoscarus ocellatus. The sequence goes on along the minus strand of JBAMNC010002176.1, from coordinate 18,790 downwards.
GCAGAGCTGCAAAAGGTAAAATTAACTCGAGACAAAGTATTTCATGTAGAGGAGATTCTGGGGCGACGCACCGTCAGGGGTGAAAAACAAGTCCTTGTACGCTGGAAGAATTGGCCCGAGAAATTCAACAGCTGGGTGAAGGCTTCGGATTTAAAAAATGTATAAAACACCGAGACGCACCCTCGAGCTCGTCATTCAATCATGTACGGTTCAAAGGATAAGGGGTTTTACATCACCCTACCCTCCAACCGCAGCCTCAATGTTTTCAAAGATAATACCAGCGACAATTTTCCGCGTGGATTTAGCGCAACATATAGATTTAGAGGGACCGTGGGAGGTCGCCATGACCGAGATTTCATACCCGCATAGCTGGTATAACCTGCCTCAAGACGTGGCCTACTTTGATTGGAGGCCGCAGCCCAAAGAACCCGACACAGAGAGTAAAATATCTCGTCAGAGGTTTCAAGGAGGTTATTACAACTCCGTGGCCCTGGTCAGGTCGGAGCTGGATGCATCTTTAGAAAAATTAATTCCGACGTTACTTGGTCTATAATAGCGTTCAGAAGAGATTCGAACTTTCAGGGCGGGAGGTCAAACTCACCTTCGTTTCGATGCACCTTTGGCTTACATTATGGGTAGTCGAGCCCGGAGAATGGTTCAAATTTGATAAAAAAATGGCGGCCCTACCCCCGCAGATTTAAGGGCGGGGTTTTATCATCTTTACTGTTACAGCGATGTGATACGACCGCTAGCTCGTAGGGGACGCTTATGCCCCGCTTTTAAGAACGGTCAACGTCGAGGGTACGTTCGGAGACGTCGTGACGCATACATTTTAATCCGGCTTATTATTTGCCCGTGGCAAAGCAGCACATTGAAAATATTCAGATCCTGATAAAATCTGACCAAAACATACCTGTAAAATTTACCTACGGTAAAACTATCATAACGCTCCACTTCAGACCGGTCGCTTAAAAAAAAAAAAAAAAAAAAAAAAAAACAGCCTATAAAACCCGTTTCATCGTGTCAACATCATTCAGTGTCAAAACAACCTGAGAAGGGTGACTAACCGCTGTTAGGAGTAGCTCCGTTTTTTTTTTTCAAATAATAATTTTATTTTTTTTAAAAAAGGCGCATCACAAACTAGAAAAAAAAAATGCTCTGGCGGGGCTTGAGAGAAGATCCTCATCGTTTTGTACAATATTATGAGAGGCAAGTAGGAAGGGATTTGCCGGTTTTTACGGAGCCCCCGTCATGTACGGTCGCGGTATCGGCTCTCTGTTTTCAAAGCTGTTCCGTTTTGTATCCCCTCTGCTGAAGAAAGGCCTCGCTGTCGCTAAAACCCCATCTCAAATCAGCGGCCAGCAACATCGCCTCGGACATGTTCAGCCAAGCTGTAGGACGATTGACCAACCAGCAGAAACAAGAGGGATCCGGAGGTATTATGGTCTTGTCACGTAGGTCGCAGAGACGGCCTCCAGGACGGCGCCTTCCATCGACCTCCAATAAACCTCCAGCGTCAAAAGAAGGAGTCACTACGAAGAAGCTCGCGAGGGAAGAGGAAGTCTGCCGGGAGCTCTGATATATTTAAAAAAAAAAAAAACATGGCTCTCTTACATCAAAAATCCCCGGAGTGTACCCTGGCGGAGCTGGATTTATTCTCAGCCGTCTATGACACAACTTTCTATCGAGGACAAAAATCTACACAGGAAATCTCTCCCGTAGCAGCCATCACCGACGGCGGGCCCATTGAATTTTTCATTCCGGGAGACGGTGAAAAGTATCTGGACCTCAACGACACCTGTTGCACCTCCGTGTTAAAATTACCAACGGACGGTACTGATCTGGCCAACGATGCGGCTGTAGGCCTCATCAATTATCCTCTGAACACAATTGTTGATCAATGCGATGTTATTTTGGGAGGACAGATTGATTTCACAGTCCAGCGCCACGCATTCCTTACCGCCGGCCATGATCGAGACTCTTCTCAACTTTTCAGAGGGATTACCCTAAAGAGCCAATTCAGCGCCGGGCTTTTTACAAAGACACCCCGGCGCGATAGACTCTATAGTGACGGGTAACGGACCAAACGCCGGTCTTAATAAGAGAGCCGGAATTTACGGGGGCGGTCCAGAGAGGTACACCTTCTCGGTCCTCTCCACGGGGACATATTTTTCTGCGAGAGACTCATGCTGAATTCCGTGGACTTGAGAATTAAGCTGACCAGGGCCGGCGACGCCTTTTGCCTCACTGGGGGCCCGCGACTCTACTTTCGCCTGAGAATACTAGGGGCCTCTCTCTTTATGAAAAAAGTATCCGTCTCACCGGCCGTGAGACTGGGTCACGCCGCCGCTTTAATGAAAGGAAATGCTTTGTACCCCCTCCTCCAGGGTCAACGTGAAGACTTTTTCTATCCCCGAACACTCCAGGATATGTAGCCAGGAAAACCTGTTTCTGGGTTCTATGCCCAAGTATGTGGTTTTGGGTATGGTGCATCACAGGGCTTTTACAGGAAGAAGGGACCTTTCACCCTTCAATTTCATCCACGGCGACATTGAATATTTAGCTCTCTGTCAGGACGGCAGACAGATTCCCGCCAAAGCTTTCCAACCACAATTTAACAACGATTCGGCCGTCAGAGAGTTTTACAACGTATTTCTGGCTACCGGGAGACATCTTAAAGATCTGCCCCTGAGCATCGATCGCGAAGGATTTAACAACGGGTATTCCCTGTTTGCTTTTAATCTTAATCCCCGCCGATGACAACGACGCACTTCTTCTCCCCCGCCTCGAACGGTAATTTAAGACTGGAAATGAGGTTCAGAAGCGCCCCTTCCACAAACCACCACTCTAATCGTGTATGCCTGCTATGATTCTATTCTGGAGATAGACTCTAAAAGACAAGTGCTGGTGGATTATTACTAGAAGAACATGGACAGTCACCAACTGCAGAGCCTTTTGCACAATCCTGCTGGGAGATGTATTTTGCGGAGTGTGGCCTTCCGATCAACGGCCCCTTATTAACGCGGTCCTTTCAGCCTCCCTGCATTTTTTATCGTGGAATACACATCCGGCCCACATGCCCGGGGAACATTGGTTAGCTCTAACGCTGGAAAAGGATGGGGAAGCCACATTTTTTGACTCTTATGGATTTCCGCCCAAGTTTGTTTATTACCCCCGAAGCATATTAAAGTTTCTGGAAAAATATTCTCAAAACATCAAAGTACCACAGCGGTCAACTGCAACACCCCTTATCATCGGTTTGCGGTCATCACTGCGTTTATTACCTCTGCCATCGGGCCTCGGATTATCTTTTGAACAAGTATTGGAGGCTGTATGACCCCGATGTGATAAAAAATGACCTGACGGTATACAACTTTGTGAAGAAATATCAAGGCGCGCATCAAGAAACCTACCAAAACATCCAAACAGGGGAACTGCTCTTTCCCAGCTATTTAAAGGACTGTTGTAGCAAGTAACTCTATGTGGTTTTTTTTTGGTTACCTTTTTTATATATATATATAGTATATATTATATATTATATATATATATATATATATAAATGTTTTCAATATGTAGTCCGTTGTTAAAGGTGTTTTACTATCTTTTTTCTTTGCTATCTTTTTATGTATTGATTCGTACTGCTTTTGCTATCTTTTATATATGGCTTTTGTACTGTTTTTGCTTTCTTTTATATATTGATTTGTAATGTCTTTGCTTATTTATTTGCCATCTTTTATGTATTGAAGCGCTTTCGCTTTTTTGACTTGTAATGTGCTACCTACCATTTGTTAAACCTTAAAAAAAAATGGTTCAGAGGATGTAACCCCCTTTCCATGAAAGAAAAAACAAACTGTACGCTTAAAAATATGATAAATAAACAATTTTATTGATGAAAGACAAAAAAAAATACAAGTTGTGCGTGTTACATTTATTTACGATGAAACCCATTGCGGAGAGAGCGTGAATTGTTTTTTCCTTCTCTGTAATCTAGTCTCTCGGCTTTTTGGGGTTTCCTCCTCTTTTTCTTCTCGCTTGGCGTAATCCAGCGCGGGGGGATAACACCGGCGTCCTTTTTCTTTTACCGCGAGAAGGCGTGTCTTGTACGTCGGTCGTATCCGTCTTGAGTCGCCGATATTGATCACGCGCCTGAGGGTTAACTCACTGAAGATAAAGGGATGTTCAGCTCCGACAACCGATTGAGAAACTTTAACCAGCCTGCGGGCGGGTTGAGGCGTGGGATTTTTTATAAGGGAGTGAAAGGTATTTGAATAAATCAATCATGTGAGACCCTTTCACCGCATTCCCCCTATAAATAAATTCCCCCTTTGAATTCCATCCGCCGTCGCTCTTGGGACAGTTTCTTGACGATATAGTCTGCATTTTTGCGATCTCGCGGCGGGGGTAGACTTTCAGAATCTCATCGGCCGTATCCTCAACATCCCTCCCGCCGGATGGCACACCGTCCTGAGGCGGGGGGCAGCGGCGTCGGTCCCCGGTGCTCTCATCAGGCCCGCTCTCCCGTCCGGTCACGCTGCAGAGTCAAAGTCACTCGACGCTGCTCATTCTGACCTGCTTTGCAAAGGTTAAATATCTTTGCAATAAAGTGTCATACTTTTTAATTCTTGTCATAAGGATTTAAGCCCGGGTCGTTTAATACAGCTCTCATCCTGTCATCCAAATCCCCCTCTGCAGTTTCTCTGATGGATGCGGTCGGCTGTGTTAACCTGTTGATTTGCTGGGTGAGACGAGATACAATCTTTTGTGCCCTTCTTCAAGGTCATTTTTTTTTTTTCAAAAAAGTCAGTTTCCTCTCACTAATCCTCCTATAAGATTCCCGATAAAAGGGACTGCCGCTTGAAAGCAGAGGTAAAAGAAACCCCGCCCGACTGCTTCTTAAGAGCCAGCCTTTTACGTTTTAAACTGGTTTTCTTATTGGCCAGCAGTCTGATTACTTTTTTTCTGCCTTTTCAGTTTTTTGAATTGAAGAGGGTGACAATGGGATGTTTCCCTTTAAAAGTTCAGAGCAATCTCACACAGCGCCTGGATAAAGTCAGGAGAGCTACGAAGCAGTATGTCTTTTACGTTTCTTGGGTGAAGCCCGGTACAGAGCTTTAAGTAAGGGGGCGTTCTTTTTATACGCGCCGACATGGTGATCTAAGCGTGTGTTTTGGGGACGTAAACCGTATACCTCTCGTGGGGAAGTACACACGCCCTCAGTCTGTATCGTTCTGGACACCCAGGAGTCAGGTCAACGATTAAATACCCATGAGCGTCTCTGGTGGCATCTTCAAAACTCTCTAAAAAGAATGCCTTTTGAGACGGAAAAATCTTATGAGCCAATATTTTTATTTGTAACTTATCTCGTGGGTTTTTGAACAGGACTAGATAATTGCTGTTCAGACTAATGGTGCGGGCTGTATTTACCCTGGTGAAATACATTTTGAGTCAGCATCATAACGCTCATGTTTCTGTGATGTCTATACTGAGTAAAAAGTTTAACCACTTCAGGATGGTCAGAGGCTTGAAAAATTGCATCGTCTAAACTGATTAAATGCGTTTTATCAGATAGGAAACAACTTTCATCTTCAAAAGAATCAGGCAGACCTTCACAAATTTAATCTTTTTATTCATTTTTTGCACAGTTCGCTGTACATAGGTTGAAAGAGGTATAAATCCAAACAATATTTTCAGGTACAACATCCATAACATGTTCACAGTTTTCCAATACATTTTTTGCAAAATAGGTTTTCCCGCACCCGCTAGGACCCACAATCAGACATGAGAAAGGAAAGATAAACCTGGGCTCAAAATCAATTTCCTCCATGACAACCCCTCTAAAGATTTTTTTTTTTTTTAATAGCCGAATGGCAGAGTTTTGTCCGTCGGCAAAGAGACGTCTCTTGTCATACACCACCCTGAACCTTTTTAGAAATGTCCTGTTTTTCAGCGTGATGCCCTTTTTATCACGCCCAATGTTATGCTGCGGGATCTCAATTAGGCCCTCTCTAGAGCCGTGCAGGTAGCCCCCCACCAGCTCTCTGAGGCTGTCAAAGTTTTACCTCTCGCTGCTATTCCCTGGTCTGAGTGATGCCTTTGGCTCACATTACAAACCTTTTTCTGAATTACTGGTCTGGTAAGCGCAAGTCTTTGGACTGGGCAGACACAAACTCTTGAATGCTATCGCCCCCCACGCTCGTCCGTCAAATCCCCCAGGTAATTCCCGTCTCTAGAGGGGTCTCACCTTCCTTGACCACATAAATCAGGCTGTCGGGTTGTCCATGTAAAGAACCCTCTCCTGCAACTTTTCTAGGTAGCTGTACAGTTTCAGACGGGCGTATGCGGTGGTGAATGCGGCGATGAAAATATTACTCGTTTTACCTGGAGGATGGATGCCGCGATACCTCCACTGAATCAGAGCTTTCTCGTCGTCGAGAACGTTAAAGTACCCCACTTCATATTTACCTGAAAACAGAAAGCTGAAGAAATCTTCAGGTTCGACAACGACGCTGGTCTGAAGCAGATTGTCTCTCTAACTGGATCCCCTGGTTGGTACGGTAGTCCCTGATGTATTTTTCCCTGCTTTCCCGATCCGTTGCCTCAGGGGATAACCCGAGGCTTCCTGCTTCCCTTTTAAAAATGTGTGCGTGTAGTCTACAAACACCGTATCGCTACTTTTATCAAAGTGCCACACTTCTGTGATTTTTCCCACCCTGTACCCTAACTCCAGCGCTTTGTTAAACTCGACCGTGACCCAGACCCCGGTTAAGGCTCTAGCCTCGTCGTCGTGAGTGCAGGGACCCTCTTGACAATTTGCGTCTGCGCAGGTACGGCACAAGGGAAACACTAGTTTACCTCCCAAACATTTGTAGGGTAACACGGGGAAAAGAGCTCACGAGGTGGGTAAACCGCGGCCCTGATGAGCCCAAAGTAGTCTCTGGGGTCCCCGAAATCCTTGTGGATGATGGTGGGGTGATCTAGGGTGGTAAGGACACGTACTGTTAACAAAAGGGTACAGAGAGACGACGTCTACGTAGTGCACGGTTTCGTCGGGTCCGGCCTGTGTGCGAAGCTTGATCGCGCTCGTTCTACCTCCGTAAAGAGGCGCTACGCGGTGAGAGGGGTTCGGGGGTGATTAGAAACACGGAGAAACTGTTTCACCTCCTCGCACGATGTTTTAAGATCGTCCCATTCGTGTTCCCATAAGACTGGTGACGGAAACACCGTGTTCAGACTTTAAGGCCTGCACCCTTTCCCTTGCTCGCCTGCGTAAAGTTCCCCGTACGTCACACCTCTTAAAGGGCACGTGTCGGCATGGTTTAAATGCCGGGGGCAAGCCGTGGAAAAAGCAGCCGTGAAATTCCCAGACGTATTTAGCCCCGTCAATCTCGGCATAGCCGTCGACAAAATAACGGCCCAGCTGTTTTTCTCCGATGTTTAACGAATGCTGAATAAAGATGTTTGCTTGTACATTACCCACTCTAACCACTGGATGGATGCGTTTGAGAATCTCTTACACCGACGCATGTAGTTGTCCGGGCAGGGTATGGCTAAGGTATTAGGAGACAGGAAATTGGTTAGAAAACACTTTCATGCAGGCTGAAGCGATGGTGATACAGCTAAAGGGATCGACGCCGTCTCATCCAAAAAACTCCTTTCTGAAGATAGCGCAACCCTCGGAAAAGAATGTCAACCGTCATTTTTACAGTAACGTACGGCTTCTTCTCTAAAGTTAAAGGTGCCCTGACTGACCGTCGTTTGTACCAGCTGTAAAACTCATTCTGTTTTTGCTGCGTCATGCGTTCTACACCATAGTGTGTGGGTGAAGAAATGCTCCTACATAATCGAGGTGGTTTTCTGAGCTGAATTTGTGAGGAAAATATCCCTTGGATTGATCGGTGAAGCCTAGGGCTTTAGGCATAGCGCTAAGGTGCATGGTTAGGAAAGAGAGGGAGTCTATGAATTTTAGATGATAATGGGGGGACCTGAAGATTCTCAGATCTTACTCCCCACCATGAGAATGTTCTGCGGCGCTACACCCTCCTTCAGCAGCCCTCTCAGGACTCCAAATAGCTTCAAATCCTCTGGCATTATGGGCCACAAAAACATTTCTCGCAAATCTGTTGCTTCTGAAGTACATGAGAAAGGATTTTACACAGTCCAGACCGTAAAACGCCTTCTCTAAACCTTTCACTGTTTTGGCATATATCAGAAAGGGGACGGTGCTCGTCGTTCTCGTTGACGAATGTTTCAAAGTCATAAAAAACAACTCGGGATGCTCTTCTGCTGGAGGGAGGGGTTTGATGTAGCACTGATGTACGCGCGTGTCGGCTTCTAATTTACTTCCGCAGACTTTGCACTTTAATGTACTGCAGCGGTTGCAAATTTTACCGGTGTGCGCAGCTGATGTAGTAGCACAGCCCGCCAACTTTTGCATTTTTTGACCAGCGTCGCATAAACTAAAGCCGGTTCCCGGTTTAGCCTCTTTGTGTCTAGAGAGGCAGGACGACGACCTGCACACCCTATTACAGTCTGAACATTTTAGGGGCCTGAGCTCTTCTGTGGGGCAGGTGGGGTCGTTGCAGACCTGGCAGTAGCCTTTACAGGTATGTACAAAGGGACAATTGAAAACCTTTGTAGCAATAATTGCAGAAAAATGTTGTTCCTAGAAAGCCTTTGATATTTTTTATCCCGTAGTAGTGGTTATCTAGTAAAAACAAATACAGGGGATTTGAAGCTTTGAGAAGTTAGGTCCTCGATAATGACAGAGAGGTTGATCGAGACCCGTTCTGTACAACACCACAATTTTGCGTCCGACAATCTCTCTCGAATTTACGTATGTCAGTAAAAGTGACTGAGGTTTGATAATCTAAGCCCGCGCGACGCTGCAACTCCCTCCCTACATCTCTCGCTCTCGCCGTCTGTCAGGTTGGATCAATGACGTGAGCCAAGTTGATGGCAAAGCACAGCTGGTCGCTCCTATTTTCAACAAAGTACAACTGACGTCGTTTCTTACTGAGGATTTCACAGTTTTAAAGTTTTCTCCAGCCTGCGTTTCCCCCCACCCCTAGGGTTTTGGACAACCTGGACGATCAATTCTACGTTCTGGTCCGCGGCAATTTCCTCATTGGATTGCACCTAAACGATCCAGCAAATTTTCAAAAGCGGGAAGAATGTTTCCGCCGTCGTCGTCGGCGGTGAACGGCGACTGATCTCATATATTTTCACCCACCACTTCAAGCTGTACCCACATCATTACGGTTAGCCTTTGACCGTGCTTCGTCGGCCAATTACTGAACTTGTCCCACTATGTCTCTGTAAAATGTTGCAGATATCGGGCACTTCTTCCAGGGGAGGGATTGTGAGGGTTGCGCCTGAGTCGCTCTGTGTTAAAGGGCCCGTGCGAAGGTTGTTGTGGTCTGCGCTGGGCTGTGCTGGTCCGACCTCTCCCCTAAACCCCCACCCTCTAGAGCCGCTGAGCTTGTGTTAAAGGATCTGTGTGAGGCTGCCGCTGTGGTCTGCGCTGGGCTGTGCTGGTCCGATCTCTCCCCTAAACCCCCACCCTCTTGAAGCTCGCGGGCTTTGTACGGGCGTACCCTCTGAGGGAGATGGTAGTTCATTTTGATGGTCTGAAAATACATGGGTTTGATTTAGACCTTTGGAGGGCATTTGTATTGCTTGTAAAGGACGATGCTGCGATTAAAGAATCTGAAGGGCATTTTCTATAGCCTGTAAAGGATCGTCACAATTATTACCCGTGTTTTCATCTATGTAAGGGTTACCTATTTGATCTAAAAATGAACCTGGTATAACATTAAGTTGCTTTATAGCTTCTTCTATTTCAACAGAGACTACACAAAGAGGGTAGCGAGGTATCTACTTTTCTATCCATACTTTACTTTTTTTTTTAAAAATGTCACCCACAAGAAATCAGATCACATTTTTGTCACAAATGGATGTAAAGGTAGAGAAAAGACTTTCGGTTACGCGGAAGAGCATTTGAAGAGCCTTCTTCCACGCACTCGCCGTTGTTGTCTCGCCAGGCTTGCCTCCTCGGACTCCTCTGCCTGGCCTTGTGATCCTTTGGGCGTTTCGCCTTATCCCCCTCTCCGCATCTGTCGACGCAGAAAATCAGGAATAAGATATTTTGGACGTATAACAAAAAAAAAAAGACTCCCAAACATTGTAGAAAAAAAGTGTCCTCATTAATAATAAAATAAATAAAAGTCTTACCGGGAAATGAGGGTTTGGGGCGAGCATTGGCTGGGCTCTCTGAATCGACCGCCTCCGTCTGATGTAAGAGGAGGATTTCCTCGGAGCCCAGGGGGCGCCTGGATCTCGCATTAATCCTGGCGGAGGGTGTTACTTCATTGGGGGTAGGGGCCGGGGCTGGGGCCGGGGCGGGGCCGGGGCCGGGGCTGGGGCTGGGGCCGGAGCAGGGGCAGGGGCAGGAGCAGGTGCCGGGGTCGGGGCCTGGACCTGGGCCTGGACCTGGGCCTGGTTGGCGCTGGATCTCCCGGCCGGAGGAATGACTTCGTCGAGTGTAGGTGGTATGAAATCGGGGGATGCTGGTGCTGCTTCTGCCGCTGCTGCTGGAAATGACGGCACAATAAGGGAAAATCTCAGGGGAGAAAATGGAGCGGGCGATGGAGAAGCCGCCGGGCCGTTATGGGGTAAAGAAGGAGAGGATTCTGGCGGTGTCACAGGAGAGGATTCTGGCGGTGTCACAGGAGACCACGTTGAAATTAGAGGCTGAGGTTCTGTTGAAATAAAAAAAAACAAGAAATACTTTATTCTTTCAAATACAAGTAAAAAACCGTGTACATGCTCCATACATTTGAATAAAATGTTTTAACGTTATAAAAAAAAGCACAAGGCAAAAAAATATATATTCTTATTTAAAAAATTAAATCATCATCCCCTTATCTCTCTCAGATTGTGAGAAAAACGTCTCTCTCTCTCTCAGGCTGTGAGAATGTAAACAGAGGGGGTTTTTTTTTAGCCAATGGAGGGCGCTGGACAGCGTCATCGGTCGTGGCGGGCTCTTGCCCAATGAGAACCCGAGACGGCGTCAAACGGCGACGGGCATAATCCAATGAGACTGCAGAGACGGCGTCACAGACTGTGACGTCGACGACGGGCCTCCGGGGACCGAGGGAAGGGCCCCGCGTTCATTCAAACGCCGGCCGCCGCTCCGTGAGGAGGACGAGCGCTCCCCCTGCTCAAAAACTACGAGGTTTGTGTTTAAAAAAAAAAATAAACTTTGAAATAAATGTTTGCCTTACCTACGACGGCCTGTCGTGGTGACGGTTTTCTAGTCGCCCAGGGTCCCGGTCGGGTTGCGGGATCGGAGATTCCTCGAGCGGCGCCTGGAGATCCGTCTTCCCCGGGATGGCCCCCCTTCCACCGGGCCGGCTGCTGCGAGACGTCCCGCCGTCCCCACGCCTCCTTCTCTCGGGCTACAAGGACTGATGCCGCCAATGGGGCCGTGGAACACAAACGTTGGAAAGTATTGGCCGTTGTTGCGTCGCCTCTACCCGCTCTGTAAGTTAATTTTTTAAGCAATGAAACACACCGCGTTGTACAGACGGATAAAAGCATGAGGAGTCATATATTTTCTTACCAGATTGCTTTGCTCTCGTCGGGGGACGGGCTGGTGTTACCCGGAAGGACCCGGAAGAGAAAGCCTCCAAAGAAATTTAAAAATGTCCTCCAGGTCCTCCTGGTCAAAAATCGTCAGAAACATCATAGACTTTATCTGCGGACTTCACCAGATCTGCAAGAACAGGTTTAATTTTCTGTTACATCTTTTTTTTTTTGCGTGTGTGTGTGTTTTTTTTTCTAATGGGCAGTCTTGTAGGGTTTGTTAAATAATGAAATATAAACACAAAACTGAGTCAAACAGTACCTAATTCTGATTGTGTGAGGTTGATGTCAGCTAACTCTGCAGCCACAACTTTAAAAAAAAAGATAGAAAATCGCCGTAAAATAAAATAAGAAACTAAACTACGCGTGTACTAACCACATACACAAAAAATAGCGCACTTACCAGGATAGATCGGTCCTCGCTGATCGCGTCTCTTGTTGCCAAACATCCTGCCGAATGAAGCTCCGCGTCGAGAAATAACTGGTCTTGGGTCCTTTAGGACGGTTATTATCGAGCCGGGGGTTCATTATACCCGATCCTCCGTTGAAATTTATGAATGAATAAAAGTTTTTATTTCACACATTCGCGCGGGTCATGCAAGGACGCTTTCACCCATTGTTATAAGGGGGGTTCATTATACCCGATCCTCCGTTGAAATTTATGGATGAAAAAAGTTTTATTTCACACATTCCCGCGGGTCATGCAAGGATGCCTTCACCCGTTGTTATAAAACCCCGCGTAAAAGTTTCTATCTTATTCCCTTGTCTTATACCTGCTGTGTAGTAAGCCTCTGCTATTATCTGTGCGGTCTTTAGGCCTGTGTTATCATCCGGCTATAAAGAATACATACGGTGTGGGGGAGATGCGTGCGTGCGTGTGTGTGTGCGTGTGTGTGTGTGTGTGTGTGTGTGTGTGTGTGTGTGGGGGAGATGCGTTTGTATGGGGGAGATGTGGGGGTGTGCGTGTGTGTGTGTGTGCCTGTGTGCGCGGGGTCAGTGAGTTCTCATATCGTAGCCTATAGGCCTCTGTCATTGTTTGGCTACAAAGAATGCATACGGCTCATTTACATAGTGCGGGAGATGTGTTTGGGGGGGGGGGGGGGGGGGAGGAAGGGGGCGGAGGAAGGGGGCGTGGAGACCTGTCAAAAGTGCAGTCAAGCGTGACGTGAGTGAAGGTGTCCAGATCCTCTCTTTAATATCACTTACTTTACCGTTTTAAATCATCTGATGATGTAGCAAAGGAGTTAAAAGGACATCCAAACAAAGTACAAAAAAACATTAATCTCTTACGGGTTTTTTTTTAGCAGTTAATGTGTTTTATCACTAATCTCATTCATATTAAGCCTGATCTTTTCATTTCAAATCCTGAATTCCTCTAAAGTATACTTACAGAAGTGGTGGGGCTCTGGAAACAGAACTGATCTTACCTGTGTCACTGCCATGAAGAAAGTGACGAAAAAAGACACGACAACCTGCTTTATGGCATTCTGACTTTATTGAAATTGTCAAATAAGAAAGTGTCACAGAAACAAAATACCTGAATAGACCTGGCTGAAAACTGTAGATGGACGGATTTATGGCACTTTAACACTTTAGCTCCACAGTGATGGGGGTTAAAGGGGAACTGTTTTTTTTTTAAATCATATGGGCCTTTTTCTTGTACAATGAAAAGCATCCAAAAGGCAAAATAAAACACTAACACTATCTTAATGTTGATATAGTTTACATTCTTTCATCATAATGCTTATAGAAGACCCCTCATTGGACAATATACTGGAGGCCTGATATTTTGAGAAGCTTTTTTTGGAGTCACCATGCAGCAAAGTTGCTGGAAAGGCCCATTCTCAATCCTGAATTGAGTAATTTGCCTCTGAATAGACTCATTAGCACTCGTTCACATTATGGGCACAAAATGGTGCTGGTGCCATTCACACATCTGACTGCTGGCTGAAGTGATTGACACCTGGGACATGCTATTGTGTTTGTGGGCACACATTTTCACACCTCAGGACACCTTAGGGAGAAAAACATGTTTACAGGTCAGAGATGAGATTTAAGGTCTGGACCACTTAAAGCTAAAACTTTATTTCTCCTAACTGCATGTGTCCTTATGTCTTTGAAAAACAAGTTCATTTCTCAAATGATCTGTTTAGATGCCTTTAAGTATTTATTTAAAAATCATGATAGTGTTGCATAGACAAATTGTGACAATTAAGCCCATGTGTTGATGAAGTCAAAAATAACTTATGCATAAAAAAGATATTTCTCTCTTACAATATCTGTTAAGATGGCTTTAAAAAAATATATTTTCAAGTCCTGGGTCCTTAATTCATCTTAGTTTAACATTTCTTCTTATAAATCATCAATGACAATGCAAAACATTGTGATCACAAAGCCCATCTGATGATAAACTGAAAAATTCTCATGCATTCACAACACGTTTCCCTCAAAAGATCTATTCAGCTGTCTTTAAAAATAATTTTCAAAGCTTTAATGAAGACAAATTTCAAGACTTTAATGAAGACAAATTACAAAACAGATCACCAAAACTCAAAATAGTGTTTAATTATGCCCTGCAAAAATTAAAGATACTAGAAGCTTGAAAGCTTGAGGTCCCCATCTAATGATCAATTAGAAATTCCCCATTCCTGTATGCTTTAGTCTGAGATATCTACAGGAATAGAAATATAAATTTTAACCAGTGAACTTCAGACACTATTCCTTTTTTTTTTTCATGTTAAAAAACAGCTGTTGTCACCACTCCCCCTCTCTGTTGCTCTGTTTTCACTCTACCAAACCCTCTCATCATTCATGATGCCTTTTAGTTCAGAAGCATCACTTCACATTCACACTTTATGTTGTTTGTTTCTCTGGCTGCTTCAAATCATTTGTTTTGTATTTATTTCATAGCTACATGAGCCTTCTTATTTTTTCCCCCATTTTTTTCCTAATTTTATCTCTTTGTTTCTATTCTTGGGTTGCTTTGAAAGATTAGCCCCCTTTTTTGATGTATATTTCAGATTTAAATTAGAGCAAATATTTATTTTTTTTTCCTATTTTTCAGTGATTAACTTTTCTCATGACACTTTTAAAGCCCATTTCAACATAAACCAGGCAAAAGCAAAGCAGGGATTTGTATAAAGAGTTTGAACCCAATCTCATTTACAGCACTGTCTATATTATGTTGATGGCAATGCAGATGGCCACTTCTGCCATTAACTACAAGGGTCACCCTTTCATGGAGTCACTTAGCGAGAATCAGCCTCTACTATGGAGCATTGCTCTGGCAGGTTTAGCTATTGTAGGACTTCTTACTGTTTCCTCACCAGAATTCAATGAGCAGTTTGCTCTTGTGGATATTCCAACAGAGTTCAAACTGATCATTGCCCAAGTTCCAGTCGTGGACTTTGTCGCTGCTCTACCACCTTCAGTTCCCATTTCGGTGGTATTTAGACATATATACCCCCAAAAGTAATATATATATATACAAGCAGTATATATATATTTATACATAGAGAATATGTACTGCTTTGTTTCTGCTGTGTTCTCTTAAGCTCACAGGGCCCTCCCCAGCTATGCACCCAGAAGCCCAGCCCTGGTGTGCATGCTAATGAGCTGCACCCCACTCAACACACCCATTGGCCTGGCCATGCTGAGGGCGTGAAAACCCACCCTCAGTCTACCCCATAAGAATGGCAATCTCAGACATTATTCACAGATCTCCCTGGGATCAAGCTAACGCACGGACGCTGCTGCTTCAGAGAAGGATTCACTCCATACCCCGGACTTCGCCTGATCTCCTTACCAGCTACTTCTGGAAGATCGATTTCACCGAGCGACTGACTGGGTTTCTTCAGTGAAGATTTCTCTGCTTGACTTTGATTTTTTCCTGACTCCGCACTACTCATCTGATAATTGAGAAATGGCGTCTGAGGGAAAAGCTGATCGTAGGATCGTCCACTGCCTGATCTGCGAGAAGCCGCAGGATCTCCTCTCCACTCATCTTGCTCGTGTCTGCATGAAAAACAGCACCCCTGAAGAGAGGCAGGCAGAGTTGCAGAGGGCCAAGGACTCCATGAAGGAGTGGACCAAGCAGGCCCGTAACTGGGACTACAATGACATGTGCCAGAGGTACCCACACAGGCAGACCAGGCTGGCTCTCCTGGAGGACCTGCAGAGGAGAAATTTTTTTGTGGCAAATGCTCCCAACCCTGCAGACCTGGAGTCCAGAGATGAGCCCCCTGCAGCAGGAGCTGAAGCTTCTGCAGCTGCAGGAGCTGAAGCTTCTGCCGCTGAGGAAAGCCTGCCCTCAGTCAGTGGCACTGCTTCTGGCACAGAGGAGACCTCCAGCACCTCCAGCCAGGAAGCCGGACCTAGTGACCCGACATGGCAACAGTAAGTTCATCACCTCAGCCTCACACACATCAGTTCAAGCTTTTTGACCTCTCTGACCTATTGAGAATAAATTCGGGACAGAGAAAAAAAAGTCCTATTCTTGAACCTGTAACATTTCAAGCATTAAATATGTTGTCAACTGCGTTGCAGACATATTGGGCTGAATAAACTAGGTCTCCAAATGTCAATGTAAAGCATGATTTTGGTCATCTTAAATTGTGTTTTTAAATCCATTTGCCACATTTTTGGCCCAAATGAGATTTAAACCAAAAAATAAATATAAATAATAATAATAATGTTAATGATAATAATAAAATAAATCAATCAATTAACAACTGAGAACATTTGTTGAGGAAAAAAAAAATCTCATCACATTTATCTGAAAAAAGGTCATTTGCAATAAATGTTTTCTCCTCACTGTTATTTGGAGAAGGAGTCATAGAAAACTTTATTATGATTAAGATGTGTTTGAGTGAATATATAAATTTATATATATTTATTATATATATATATATATATATATATATATATTGTTTTTTATTGCCTTGGTAGAAAGTTCTGTTTACACTGGGGTGAAAGTAAGTCCATCTAATGAGTTTCTCCTGAATGAGTTTCTCCAATGACACATCTTCTTCTGAATAGACTCATTAGCACTCATTAACATTTCGGGGGTGCTGCCATTCACACCTAAGCCTGGCTGTCAGAGCAATGCTGAGAGCAGCAAGTTTACCCCTGCTGACCTCTGACCCCTGGATGAACATAATAGGAAGTATTTGATGTTTTGAAACTTCCTTTCCTCTGAATTAACATTTTTGTCTTAATTCTTTCAGACCTCAACCTTCAGCCACCGAATCTGTGCGCCTGAACATGCAGACCATGGGGCTGTATGAAAGGCTCCCACCCGAGGCCGCCATGATTGCAGGCTTCAAAAGCTATCTCCTGTTCTCACTTCATGTCCCGAACTGCCAGCAGGAGGTAAAGATATAGTGTCTATGTGTGTGATCAGCCTACAGGCCTCTGCTTTCCGTCTCACTGCTTCATTTCACACTTCTTCTCTTCACCCGTCATCACAGGTAGACAATGTGTCCAGGATGCTCCGTTTCATCCAGCTGTAGGCGATGAGGTCAGCACGGACTTCCTGGTGAAGAGCGTGGAGACCCGGGACTTCCTCCAAAATCTCAAGTGTGCAAAAATGGGGCGGCTACGATCCTGAATTATATTAA
This sequence comes from Cetoscarus ocellatus, assembly GCA_037902135.1. Taxonomy (NCBI): domain Eukaryota; kingdom Metazoa; phylum Chordata; class Actinopteri; order Labriformes; family Labridae; genus Cetoscarus; species Cetoscarus ocellatus. The sequence goes on along the minus strand of JBAMNC010002176.1, from coordinate 1,529 downwards.
AAAATATGATTCGGTTCTTGCAGTACATCAAGTCAGACTTGAATTTTGCCTCAGAGGACCCGGACTTCCACAGAAGTGCCAGGCTTACACGAGCTCCTCGGCACCCTAAGAAAGCCGTGGCGAAGGCACTGAGCAAGGCCACGAGCTGCGTCAGGTATATTGCCAATCTGCACACTATTTCTGTGATACAGAAACATGGATGTCCCAGCTTCATTGTCATCTTGTCTATCATTCTCAGATATGACAGCCTTGTGAAGGGCCAGAGGAGCATCGGTGAGTGCCAGCGGGTGCTGACGGTGCCCACAAATCTGCCCTCTCGGTACTTGGCAACCTGATCAACGGGGAGCCTGTGGAATCAAGTCAGATGACACAATACCGCTACTACTGCAAAGGCCATCCTGATCCTGGCACACTTCCAGAGACCTGGAGCAGTGGAGGGGATGACAGTAAGTACTTCACAAATACAGCTGAGTGTTTCTCAGTCAGTGGTGGTCAGTACAGAGGATTGCATGTTGATTTAAAAGGACCATGTAGGACATTATAGTGATTTTTTGCGGCTTTTTAAATGTACAATTTTTCTGTCATCTGAGCACCCATCTTACTATTGCTACTTTGAATACAATGTTCAGGAGAAGTCATTTATGTTTATGTTCACGGCAGCAATTCAAACCGTACCCTTCATTGTTTTTCAGGTGACAGAGTGAAGGACAGGCAAACAGTGGGAGGCAGGTTTGTAGTGGGCATAAAAGAGCACAAGACAGCCACAATGCAGGTCGCCACGTTTGCCCTCAATGCAGAGCAGAATGCAGTAAGTCCTCTAACAGGGCTGAAATGGCTCACGGTGAATTACAGTGACACATTAAAAACACTCCACAGATACTGACGTCAGTCATGTCTTGTCTCTGCAGTTGTTGGAAGCCTACTACCAACACGTTCGTTCAGAGTTCGTTAACACGGCCGTTCCGGATGAAAACAGTTTTTCCTGTCTTCATCTGGCACGCCCATCAGGAGTGCCTCACAGGACCTCACTCGTCAGCACAAAATGTTAGTATTGGCAGAATGCCATTGGAGTATGCATGTACTGAACTCAGTGTTGACAGGGAGTGACCTCTGGGATTTGTGCCCCTTGCAGACACAAGCTGCCACAAGTCACCAGCCAAGAGGTCCGGAGGGTCGTGGAACGATGACGGCAGCTGCATTTACAGACGCTCAGAAAGCTGATGTGGCTCATTACATGGCCCATACCACGCCGTGGCAAATACCCACTACAGATGCAGACGCTGGACAATGCAGTTGCCACCTGCACCCTGCTGGAGACCTTGACTAGGTATGTGTGATAGTATCTGACACGCAAAATATTCCACCATTATTCTCTTACAGCTGCTGACCCCAACGTGGGCCACTCTGTTTGGCAGTGATAAAAAAAAAGACCTTAGATGATGTAGTTCTCTGATTTTAAATAAAAATGGGGAGGGAATTTTTTTTTTTTTTTTAACATACTTGGGATATACACAGTGTTGGATGCTGCA
>JBAMNC010002175.1:10000-82653 GCA_037902135.1 Cetoscarus ocellatus | reverse complement strand
TCATGACTTTTATGACATGCTCTGGCAATGAATTCCCTACGTCCACGCCAATACAGCTATTTGAATTGGACAGAGTTGAAAATGTGTTGCAGGAGCAGCACCCTCTGCTGTGGATAAGAAGAAAAGCTTACAGCACCTGGTATTCCCAGGCGGTCTCCCATCCAAGTACTAACCAGGCCCGACCCTGCTTAGCTTCCGAGATCAGACGAGATCGGGCGCGCTCAGGGTGGTATGACCGTAAGCGAAGACAGAGGTGACAAATGGCTCATTTAAGTGTGTCTTCGGGTTAAAGTCAGCATTATGAGGATACAGTCAGAATTCTGGGAAGAAAGCCACAATTGTAAGATCAAATCAACGTCCCCAGATTAAAATCAGGATTCTAAAATCAAAGAAAAAATCCCCAGATTTCCGTCAGGACACTAAGATTACAGACAATATCCTGAGATTAAAGCCAACGACCTGAGATGAAAGTCCCTATTACGAAAAGGCAGAATTCTGACATCAAAGGCAGAGCTCTTGGATTCACATCAAAATACTGAGATCAAAGCCAGATTTCTTCCCATGAAGTCAGCATGGACAGTGCCAGCGTATGCACAAGCAGTCAAGCCGCCACGTCAAGCCACAGTGCGTGGGAGTTCTTTTTCTTTTTTTTTTTTTTTTTTTTTTTTTAAGTTTTTTTCTGTTTTTACATTTTTTTGGGTAGTACTGTTTTTTGGATTGTATATCAGAAGACAATGTCAAAGCAGCACTAGTGAATCAGAGAAAAAGAGAACCCCGTACATGATTTTCTGAAAAACAACCCAAATGAAGTTATTGAAAGAAAAACTGCAAGTCAGTGGGAGTGGATGGGTGGATGAAAGTCACCATTCCTAAAAGGCAGAACTCTGACATCAAAGGCAGAGCTCTTGGATTCAAATCAAAATACTGAGATCAAAGCCAGATTTCTTCCCATGAAGTCAGCATGGACAGTGCCAGCGTATGCACAAGCAGTCAAGCCGCCACGTCAAGCCACAGTGCGTGGAGTTCTTTTTCTTTTTTTTTTTTTTTTTTTTTTTTAAGTTTTTTTCTGTTTTTACATTTTTTTGGGGTAGTACTGTTTTTTGGATTGTATATCAGAAGACAATGGCAAAGCAGCACTCGTGAATCAGAGAAAAAGAGAACCCCGTACATGATTTTCTGAAAAACAACCCAAATGAAGTTATTGAAAGAAAAACTGCAAGTCAGTGGGAGTGGATGGGTGGACGAAAGTCACCGTTCCTAAAAGGCAGAATTCTGACACTCAAGTCAGAATTCTTGGATTCAAATCAAAATACTGAGATCAAAGCCAGAGTTCTTCCCATGAAGTCAAAATTCAGGCTTTCATCTGAAAATTCTGACTAGTTTCCAAGAATTCTGATATTTGGAACTATTGTTGTTTCATCATCTGATTTTTATTTTTATTTTTTATAAAAATAAAGTTTTGCAACAAAAGAAATTATCCTCACTTTCTTTCAACCGTAACTCTGAAAATGTGACTGCTTTTTATCATTGTAATGAATCATTGGCCCTATTTGTCATTTTTATGATCAATCTAGATGTTATGTCATGACTTTTATGACATGCTCTGGCAATGAATTCCCTACGTCCACGCCAATACAGCTATTTGAATTGGACAGAGTTGAAAATGTGTTGCAGGAGCAGCACCCTCTGCTGTGGATAAGAAGAAAAGCTTACAGCACCTGGTATTCCCAGGCGGTCTCCCATCCAAGTACTAACCAGGCCCGACCCTGCTTAGCTTCCGAGATCAGACGAGATCGGGCGCGCTCAGGGTGGTATGACCGTAAGCGAAGACAGAGGTGACAAATGGCTCATTTAAGTGTGTCTTCGGGGTTAAAGTCAGCATTATGAGGATACAGTCAGAATTCTGGGAAGAAAGCCACAATTGTAAGATCAAATCAACGTCCCCAGATTAAAATCAGGATTCTAAAATCAAAGAAAAAATCCCCAGATTTCCGTCAGGACACTAAGATTACAGACAATATCCTGAGATTAAAGCCAACGACCTGAGATGAAAGTCCCTATTACGAAAAGGCAGAATTCTGACATCAAAGGCAGAGCTCTTGGATTCACATCAAAATACTGAGATCAAAGCCAGATTTCTTCCCATGAAGTCAGCATGGACAGTGCCAGCGTATGCACAAGCAGTCAAGCCGCCACGTCAAGCCACAGTGCGTGGGAGTTCTTTTTCTTTTTTTTTTTTTTTTTTTTTTTTTAAGTTTTTTTTTGTTTTTACATTTTTTTGGGTAGTACTGTTTTTTGGATTGTATATCAGAAGACAATGTCAAAGCAGCACTAGTGAATCAGAGAAAAAGAGAACCCCGTACATGATTTTCTGAAAAACAACCCAAATGAAGTTATTGAAAGAAAAACTGCAAGTCAGTGGGAGTGGATGGGTGGATGAAAGTCACCATTCCTAAAAGGCAGAATTCTGACATCAAAGGCAGAGCTCTTGGATTCAAATCAAAATACTGAGATCAAAGCCAGATTTCTTCCCATGAAGTCAGCATGGACAGTGCCAGCGTATGCACAAGCAGTCAAGCCGCCACGTCAAGCCACAGTGCGTGGGAGTTCTTTTTCTTTTTTTTTTTTTTTTTTTTTTTTAAGTTTTTTTCTGTTTTTACATTTTTTTGGGGTAGTACTGTTTTTTGGATTGTATATCAGAAGACAATGGCAAAGCAGCACTCGTGAATCAGAGAAAAAGAGAACCCCGTACATGATTTTCTGAAAAACAACCCAAATGAAGTTATTGAAAGAAAAACTGCAAGTCAGTGGGAGTGGATGGGTGGACGAAAGTCACCGTTCCTAAAAGGCAGAATTCTGACACTCAAGTCAGAATTCTTGGATTCAAATCAAAATACTGAGATCAAAGCCAGAGTTCTTCCCATGAAGTCAAAATTCAGGCTTTCATCTGAAAATTCTGACTAGTTTCCAAGAATTCTGATATTTGGAACTATTGTTGTTTCATCATCTGATTTTTATTTTTATTTTTTATAAAAATAAAGTTTTGCAACAAAAGAAATTATCCTCACTTTCTTTCAACCGTAACTCTGAAAATGTGACTGCTTTTTATCATTGTAATGAATCATTGGCCCTATTTGTCATTTTTATGATCAATCTAGATGTTATGTCATGACTTTTATGACATGCTCTGGCAATGAATTCCCTACGTCCACGCCAATACAGCTATTTGAATTGGACTGAGTTGAAAATGTGTTGCAGGAGCAGCACCCTCTGCTGTGGATAAGAAGAAAAGCTTACAGCACCTGGTATTCCCAGGCGGTCTCCCATCCAAGTACTAACCAGGCCCGACCCTGCTTAGCTTCCGAGATCAGACGAGATCGGGCGCGCTCAGGGTGGTATGACCGTAAGCGAAGACAGAGGTGACAAATGGCTCATTTAAGTGTGTCTTCGGGGTTAAAGTCAGCATTATGAGGATACAGTCAGAATTCTGGGAAGAAAGCCACAATTGTAAGATCAAATCAACGTCCCCAGATTAAAATCAGGATTCTAAAATCAAAGAAAAAATCCCCAGATTTCCGTCAGGACACTAAGATTACAGACAATATCCTGAGATTAAAGCCAACGACCTGAGATGAAAGTCCCTATTACGAAAAGGCAGAATTCTGACATCAAAGGCAGAGCTCTTGGATTCACATCAAAATACTGAGATCAAAGCCAGATTTCTTCCCATGAAGTCAGCATGGACAGTGCCAGCGTATGCACAAGCAGTCAAGCCGCCACGTCAAGCCACAGTGCGTGGGAGTTCTTTTTCTTTTTTTTTTTTTTTTTTTTTTTTAATTTTTTTTCTGTTTTTACATTTTTTTGGGTAGTACTGTTTTTTGGATTGTATATCAGAAGACAATGTCAAAGCAGCACTAGTGAATCAGAGAAAAAGAGAACCCCGTACATGATTTTCTGAAAAACAACCCAAATGAAGTTATTGAAAGAAAAACTGCAAGTCAGTGGGAGTGGATGGGTGGATGAAAGTCACCATTCCTAAAAGGCAGAACTCTGACATCAAAGGCAGAGCTCTTGGATTCAAATCAAAATACTGAGATCAAAGCCAGATTTCTTCCCATGAAGTCAGCATGGACAGTGCCAGCGTATGCACAAGCAGTCAAGCCGCCACGTCAAGCCACAGTGCGTGGGAGTTCTTTTTCTTTTTTTTTTTTTTTTTTTTTTTTAAGTTTTTTTCTGTTTTTACATTTTTTTGGGTAGTACTGTTTTTTGGATTGTATATCAGAAGACAATGGCAAAGCAGCACTCGTGAATCAGAGAAAAAGAGAACCCCGTACATGATTTTCTGAAAAACAACCCAAATGAAGTTATTGAAAGAAAAACTGCAAGTCAGTGGGAGTGGATGGGTGGACGAAAGTCACCGTTCCTAAAAGGCAGAATTCTGACACTCAAGTCAGAATTCTTGGATTCAAATCAAAATACTGAGATCAAAGCCAGAGTTCTTCCCATGAAGTCAAAATTCAGGCTTTCATCTGAAAATTCTGACTAGTTTCCAAGAATTCTGATATTTGGAACTATTGTTGTTTCATCATCTGATTTTTATTTTTATTTTTATAAAAATAAAGTTTTGCAACAAAAGAAATTATCCTCACTTTCTTTCAACCGTAACTCTGAAAATGTGACTGCTTTTTATCATTGTAATGAATCATTGGCCCTATTTGTCATTTTTATGATCAATCTAGATGTTATGTCATGACTTTTATGACATGCTCTGGCAATGAATTCCCTACGTCCACGCCAATACAGCTATTTGAATTGGACTGAGTTGAAAATGTGTTGCAGGAGCAGCACCCTCTGCTGTGGATAAGAAGAAAAGCTTACAGCACCTGGTATTCCCAGGCGGTCTCCCATCCAAGTACTAACCAGGCCCGACCCTGCTTAGCTTCCGAGATCAGACGAGATCGGGCGCGCTCAGGGTGGTATGACCGTAAGCGAAGACAGAGGTGACAAATGGCTCATTTATGTGTGTCTTCGGGTTTAAAGTCAGCATTATGAGGATACAGTCAGATTTCTGGGAAGAAAGCCACAATTGTAAGATCAAATCAACGTCCCCAGATTAAAATCAGGATTCTAAAATCAAAGAAAAAATCCCCAGATTTCCGTCAGGACACTAAGATTACAGACAATATCCTGAGATTAAAGCCAACGACCTGAGATGAAAGTCCCTATTACGAAAAGGCAGAATTCTGACATCAAAGGCAGAGCTCTTGGATTCACATCAAAATACTGAGATCAAAGCCAGATTTCTTCCCATGAAGTCAGCATGGACAGTGCCAGCGTATGCACAAGCAGTCAAGCCGCCACGTCAAGCCACAGTGCGTGGGAGTTCTTTTTCTTTTTTTTTTTTTTTTTTTTTTTTTAAGTTTTTTTCTGTTTTTACATTTTTTTGGGTAGTACTGTTTTTTGGATTGTATATCAGAAGACAATGTCAAAGCAGCACTAGTGAATCAGAGAAAAAGAGAACCCCGTACATGATTTTCTGAAAAACAACCCAAATGAAGTTATTGAAAGAAAAACTGCAAGTCAGTGGGAGTGGATGGGTGGATGAAAGTCACCATTCCTAAAAGGCAGAACTCTGACATCAAAGGCAGAGCTCTTGGATTCAAATCAAAATACTGAGATCAAAGCCAGATTTCTTCCCATGAAGTCAGCATGGACAGTGCCAGCGTATGCACAAGCAGTCAAGCCGCCACGTCAAGCCACAGTGCGTGGGAGTTCTTTTTCTTTTTTTTTTTTTTTTTTTTTTTTAAGTTTTTTTCTGTTTTTACATTTTTTTGGGGTAGTACTGTTTTTTGGATTGTATATCAGAAGACAATGGCAAAGCAGCACTCGTGAATCAGAGAAAAAGAGAACCCCGTACATGATTTTCTGAAAAACAACCCAAATGAAGTTATTGAAAGAAAAACTGCAAGTCAGTGGGAGTGGATGGGTGGACGAAAGTCACCGTTCCTAAAAGGCAGAATTCTGACACTCAAGTCAGAATTCTTGGATTCAAATCAAAATACTGAGATCAAAGCCAGAGTTCTTCCCATGAAGTCAAAATTCAGGCTTTCATCTGAAAATTCTGACTAGTTTCCAAGAATTCTGATATTTGGAACTATTGTTGTTTCATCATCTGATTTTTATTTTTATTTTTTATAAAAATAAAGTTTTGCAACAAAAGAAATTATCCTCACTTTCTTTCAACCGTAACTCTGAAAATGTGACTGCTTTTTATCATTGTAATGAATCATTGGCCCTATTTGTTTGTCATTTTTATGATCAATCTAGATGTTATGTCATGACTTTTATGACATGCTCTGGCAATGAATTCCCTACGTCCACGCCAATACAGCTATTTGAATTGGACAGAGTTGAAAATGTGTTGCAGGAGCAGCACCCTCTGCTGTGGATAAGAAGAAAAGCTTACAGCACCTGGTATTCCCAGGCGGTCTCCCATCCAAGTACTAACCAGGCCCGACCCTGCTTAGCTTCCGAGATCAGACGAGATCGGGCGCGCTCAGGGTGGTATGACCGTAAGCGAAGACAGAGGTGACAAATGGCTCATTTAAGTGTGTCTTCGGGGTTAAAGTCAGCATTATGAGGATACAGTCAGAATTCTGGGAAGAAAGCCACAATTGTAAGATCAAATCAACGTCCCCAGATTAAAATCAGGATTCTAAAATCAAAGAAAAAATCCCCAGATTTCCGTCAGGACACTAAGATTACAGACAATATCCTGAGATTAAAGCCAACGACCTGAGATGAAAGTCCCTATTACGAAAAGGCAGAATTCTGACATCAAAGGCAGAGCTCTTGGATTCACATCAAAATACTGAGATCAAAGCCAGATTTCTTCCCATGAAGTCAGCATGGACAGTGCCAGCGTATGCACAAGCAGTCAAGCCGCCACGTCAAGCCACAGTGCGTGGGAGTTCTTTTTCTTTTTTTTTTTTTTTTTTTTTTTTTAAGTTTTTTTCTGTTTTTACATTTTTTTGGGTAGTACTGTTTTTTGGATTGTATATCAGAAGACAATGTCAAAGCAGCACTAGTGAATCAGAGAAAAAGAGAACCCCGTACATGATTTTCTGAAAAACAACCCAAATGAAGTTATTGAAAGAAAAACTGCAAGTCAGTGGGAGTGGATGGGTGGATGAAAGTCACCATTCCTAAAAGGCAGAATTCTGACATCAAAGGCAGAGCTCTTGGATTCAAATCAAAATACTGAGATCAAAGCCAGATTTCTTCCCATGAAGTCAGCATGGACAGTGCCAGCGTATGCACAAGCAGTCAAGCCGCCACGTCAAGCCACAGTGCGTGGGAGTTCTTTTTCTTTTTTTTTTTTTTTTTTTTTTTTTTGTTTTTTCTGTTTTTACATTTTTTGGGGTAGTACTGTTTTTTGGATTGTATATCAGAAGACAATGGCAAAGCAGCACTCGTGAATCAGAGAAAAAGAGAACCCCGTACATGATTTTCTGAAAAACAACCCAAATGAAGTTATTGAAAGAAAAACTGCAAGTCAGTGGGAGTGGATGGGTGGACGAAAGTCACCGTTCCTAAAAGGCAGAATTCTGACACTCAAGTCAGAATTCTTGGATTCAAATCAAAATACTGAGATCAAAGCCAGAGTTCTTCCCATGAAGTCAAAATTCAGGCTTTCATCTGAAAATTCTGACTAGTTTCCAAGAATTCTGATATTTGGAACTATTGTTGTTTCATCATCTGATTTTTATTTTTATTTTTTATAAAAATAAAGTTTTGCAACAAAAGAAATTATCCTCACTTTCTTTCAACCGTAACTCTGAAAATGTGACTGCTTTTTATCATTGTAATGAATCATTGGCCCTATTTGTCATTTTTATGATCAATCTAGATGTTATGTCATGACTTTTATGACATGCTCTGGCAATGAATTCCCTACGTCCACGCCAATACAGCTATTTGAATTGGACAGAGTTGAAAATGTGTTGCAGGAGCAGCACCCTCTGCTGTGGATAAGAAGAAAAGCTTACAGCACCTGGTATTCCCAGGCGGTCTCCCATCCAAGTACTAACCAGGCCCGACCCTGCTTAGCTTCCGAGATCAGACGAGATCGGGCGCGCTCAGGGTGGTATGACCGTAAGCGAAGACAGAGGTGACAAATGGCTCATTTAAGTGTGTCTTCGGGGTTAAAGTCAGCATTATGAGGATACAGTCAGAATTCTGGGAAGAAAGCCACAATTGTAAGATCAAATCAACGTCCCCAGATTAAAATCAGGATTCTAAAATCAAAGAAAAAATCCCCAGATTTCCGTCAGGACACTAAGATTACAGACAATATCCTGAGATTAAAGCCAACGACCTGAGATGAAAGTCCCTATTACGAAAAGGCAGAATTCTGACATCAAAGGCAGAGCTCTTGGATTCACATCAAAATACTGAGATCAAAGCCAGATTTCTTCCCATGAAGTCAGCATGGACAGTGCCAGCGTATGCACAAGCAGTCAAGCCGCCACGTCAAGCCACAGTGCGTGGGAGTTCTTTTTCTTTTTTTTTTTTTTTTTTTTTTTTAATTTTTTTTCTGTTTTTACATTTTTTTGGGTAGTACTGTTTTTTGGATTGTATATCAGAAGACAATGTCAAAGCAGCACTAGTGAATCAGAGAAAAAGAGAACCCCGTACATGATTTTCTGAAAAACAACCCAAATGAAGTTATTGAAAGAAAAACTGCAAGTCAGTGGGAGTGGATGGGTGGATGAAAGTCACCATTCCTAAAAGGCAGAACTCTGACATCAAAGGCAGAGCTCTTGGATTCAAATCAAAATACTGAGATCAAAGCCAGATTTCTTCCCATGAAGTCAGCATGGACAGTGCCAGCGTATGCACAAGCAGTCAAGCCGCCACGTCAAGCCACAGTGCGTGGGAGTTCTTTTTCTTTTTTTTTTTTTTTTTTTTTTTAAGTTTTTTTCTGTTTTTACATTTTTTTGGGGTAGTACTGTTTTTTGGATTGTATATCAGAAGACAATGGCAAAGCAGCACTCGTGAATCAGAGAAAAAGAGAACCCCGTACATGATTTTCTGAAAAACAACCCAAATGAAGTTATTGAAAGAAAAACTGCAAGTCAGTGGGAGTGGATGGGTGGACGAAAGTCACCGTTCCTAAAAGGCAGAATTCTGACACTCAAGTCAGAATTCTTGGATTCAAATCAAAATACTGAGATCAAAGCCAGAGTTCTTCCCATGAAGTCAAAATTCAGGCTTTCATCTGAAAATTCTGACTAGTTTCCAAGAATTCTGATATTTGGAACTATTGTTGTTTCATCATCTGATTTTTATTTTTATTTTTTATAAAAATAAAGTTTTGCAACAAAAGAAATTATCCTCACTTTCTTTCAACCGTAACTCTGAAAATGTGACTGCTTTTTATCATTGTAATGAATCATTGGCCCTATTTGTCATTTTTATGATCAATCTAGATGTTATGTCATGACTTTTATGACATGCTCTGGCAATGAATTCCCTACGTCCACGCCAATACAGCTATTTGAATTGGACTGAGTTGAAAATGTGTTGCAGGAGCAGCACCCTCTGCTGTGGATAAGAAGAAAAGCTTACAGCACCTGGTATTCCCAGGCGGTCTCCCATCCAAGTACTAACCAGGCCCGACCCTGCTTAGCTTCCGAGATCAGACGAGATCGGGCGCGCTCAGGGTGGTATGACCGTAAGCGAAGACAGAGGTGACAAATGGCTCATTTAAGTGTGTCTTCGGGTTTAAAGTCAGCATTATGAGGATACAGTCAGAATTCTGGGAAGAAAGCCACAATTGTAAGATCAAATCAACGTCCCCAGATTAAAATCAGGATTCTAAAATCAAAGAAAAAATCCCCAGATTTCCGTCAGGACACTAAGATTACAGACAATATCCTGAGATTAAAGCCAACGACCTGAGATGAAAGTCCCTATTACGAAAAGGCAGAATTCTGACATCAAAGGCAGAGCTCTTGGATTCACATCAAAATACTGAGATCAAAGCCAGATTTCTTCCCATGAAGTCAGCATGGACAGTGCCAGCGTATGCACAAGCAGTCAAGCCGCCACGTCAAGCCACAGTGCGTGGGAGTTCTTTTTCTTTTTTTTTTTTTTTTTTTTTTTTTAAGTTTTTTTGTGTTTTTACATTTTTTTGGGTAGTACTGTTTTTTGGATTGTATATCAGAAGACAATGTCAAAGCAGCACTAGTGAATCAGAGAAAAAGAGAACCCCGTACATGATTTTCTGAAAAACAACCCAAATGAAGTTATTGAAAGAAAAACTGCAAGTCAGTGGGAGTGGATGGGTGGATGAAAGTCACCATTCCTAAAAGGCAGAACTCTGACATCAAAGGCAGAGCTCTTGGATTCAAATCAAAATACTGAGATCAAAGCCAGATTTCTTCCCATGAAGTCAGCATGGACAGTGCCAGCGTATGCACAAGCAGTCAAGCCGCCACGTCAAGCCACAGTGCGTGGGAGTTCTTTTTCTTTTTTTTTTTTTTTTTTTTTTTAAGTTTTTTTCTGTTTTTACATTTTTTTGGGGTAGTACTGTTTTTTGGATTGTATATCAGAAGACAATGTCAAAGCAGCACTCGTGAATCAGAGAAAAAGAGAACCCCGTACATGATTTTCTGAAAAACAACCCAAATGAAGTTATTGAAAGAAAAACTGCAAGTCAGTGGGAGTGGATGGGTGGACGAAAGTCACCGTTCCTAAAAGGCAGAATTCTGACACTCAAGTCAGAATTCTTGGATTCAAATCAAAATACTGAGATCAAAGCCAGAGTTCTTCCCATGAAGTCAAAATTCAGGCTTTCATCTGAAAATTCTGACTAGTTTCCAAGAATTCTGATATTTGGAACTATTGTTGTTTCATCATCTGATTTTTATTTTTATTTTTTATAAAAATAAAGTTTTGCAACAAAAGAAATTATCCTCACTTTCTTTCAACCGTAACTCTGAAAATGTGACTGCTTTTTATCATTGTAATGAATCATTGGCCCTATTTGTCATTTTTATGATCAATCTAGATGTTATGTCATGACTTTTATGACATGCTCTGGCAATGAATTCCCTACGTCCACGCCAATACAGCTATTTGAATTGGACAGAGTTGAAAATGTGTTGCAGGAGCAGCACCCTCTGCTGTGGATAAGAAGAAAAGCTTACAGCACCTGGTATTCCCAGGCGGTCTCCCATCCAAGTACTAACCAGGCCCGACCCTGCTTAGCTTCCGAGATCAGACGAGATCGGGCGCGCTCAGGGTGGTATGACCGTAAGCGAAGACAGAGGTGACAAATGGCTCATTTAAGTGTGTCTTCGGGGTTAAAGTCAGCATTATGAGGATACAGTCAGAATTCTGGGAAGAAAGCCACAATTGTAAGATCAAATCAACGTCCCCAGATTAAAATCAGGATTCTAAAATCAAAGAAAAAATCCCCAGATTTCCGTCAGGACACTAAGATTACAGACAATATCCTGAGATTAAAGCCAACGACCTGAGATGAAAGTCCCTATTACGAAAAGGCAGAATTCTGACATCAAAGGCAGAGCTCTTGGATTCACATCAAAATACTGAGATCAAAGCCAGATTTCTTCCCATGAAGTCAGCATGGACAGTGCCAGCGTATGCACAAGCAGTCAAGCCGCCACGTCAAGCCACAGTGCGTGGGAGTTCTTTTTCTTTTTTTTTTTTTTTTTTTTTTTTAAGTTTTTTTCTGTTTTTACATTTTTTTTGGGTAGTACTGTTTTTTGGATTGTATATCAGAAGACAATGTCAAAGCAGCACTAGTGAATCAGAGAAAAAGAGAACCCCGTACATGATTTTCTGAAAAACAACCCAAATGAAGTTATTGAAAGAAAAACTGCAAGTCAGTGGGAGTGGATGGGTGGATGAAAGTCACCATTCCTAAAAGGCAGAACTCTGACATCAAAGGCAGAGCTCTTGGATTCAAATCAAAATACTGAGATCAAAGCCAGATTTCTTCCCATGAAGTCAGCATGGACAGTGCCAGCGTATGCACAAGCAGTCAAGCCGCCACGTCAAGCCACAGTGCGTGGGTTTTTTTTTTTTTTTTTTTTTTTTTTTTTTTTTTAAGTTTTTTTCTGTTTTTACATTTTTTTGGGGTAGTACTGTTTTTTGGATTGTATATCAGAAGACAATGGCAAAGCAGCACTCGTGAATCAGAGAAAAAGAGAACCCCGTACATGATTTTCTGAAAAACAACCCAAATGAAGTTATTGAAAGAAAAACTGCAAGTCAGTGGGAGTGGATGGGTGGACGAAAGTCACCGTTCCTAAAAGGCAGAATTCTGACACTCAAGTCAGAATTCTTGGATTCAAATCAAAATACTGAGATCAAAGCCAGAGTTCTTCCCATGAAGTCAAAATTCAGGCTTTCATCTGAAAATTCTGACTAGTTTCCAAGAATTCTGATATTTGGAACTATTGTTGTTTCATCATCTGATTTTTATTTTTATTTTTTATAAAAATAAAGTTTTGCAACAAAAGAAATTATCCTCACTTTCTTTCAACCGTAACTCTGAAAATGTGACTGCTTTTTATCATTGTAATGAATCATTGGCCCTATTTGTCATTTTTATGATCAATCTAGATGTTATGTCATGACTTTTATGACATGCTCTGGCAATGAATTCCCTACGTCCACGCCAATACAGCTATTTGAATTGGACTGAGTTGAAAATGTGTTGCAGGAGCAGCACCCTCTGCTGTGGATAAGAAGAAAAGCTTACAGCACCTGGTATTCCCAGGCGGTCTCCCATCCAAGTACTAACCAGGCCCGACCCTGCTTAGCTTCCGAGATCAGACGAGATCGGGCGCGCTCAGGGTGGTATGACCGTAAGCGAAGACAGAGGTGACAAATGGCTCATTTAAGTGTGTCTTCGGGTTAAAGTCAGCATTATGAGGATACAGTCAGAATTCTGGGAAGAAAGCCACAATTGTAAGATCAAATCAACGTCCCCAGATTAAAATCAGGATTCTAAAATCAAAGAAAAAATCCCCAGATTTCCGTCAGGACACTAAGATTACAGACAATATCCTGAGATTAAAGCCAACGACCTGAGATGAAAGTCCCTATTACGAAAAGGCAGAATTCTGACATCAAAGGCAGAGCTCTTGGATTCACATCAAAATACTGAGATCAAAGCCAGATTTCTTCCCATGAAGTCAGCATGGACAGTGCCAGCGTATGCACAAGCAGTCAAGCCGCCACGTCAAGCCACAGTGCGTGGGAGTTCTTTTTTTTTTTTTTTTTTTTTTTTTTTTTTTAAGTTTTTTTCTGTTTTTACATTTTTTTGGGTAGTACTGTTTTTTGGATTGTATATCAGAAGACAATGTCAAAGCAGCACTAGTGAATCAGAGAAAAAGAGAACCCCGTACATGATTTTCTGAAAAACAACCCAAATGAAGTTATTGAAAGAAAAACTGCAAGTCAGTGGGAGTGGATGGGTGGATGAAAGTCACCATTCCTAAAAGGCAGAACTCTGACATCAAAGGCAGAGCTCTTGGATTCAAATCAAAATACTGAGATCAAAGCCAGATTTCTTCCCATGAAGTCAGCATGGACAGTGCCAGCGTATGCACAAGCAGTCAAGCCGCCACGTCAAGCCACAGTGCGTGGAGTTCTTTTTCTTTTTTTTTTTTTTTTTTTTTTTAAGTTTTTTCTGTTTTTACATTTTTTTGGGTAGTACTGTTTTTTGGATTGTATATCAGAAGACAATGGCAAAGCAGCACTCGTGAATCAGAGAAAAAGAGAACCCCGTACATGATTTTCTGAAAAACAACCCAAATGAAGTTATTGAAAGAAAAACTGCAAGTCAGTGGGAGTGGATGGGTGGACGAAAGTCACCGTTCCTAAAAGGCAGAATTCTGACACTCAAGTCAGAATTCTTGGATTCAAATCAAAATACTGAGATCAAAGCCAGAGTTCTTCCCATGAAGTCAAAATTCAGGCTTTCATCTGAAAATTCTGACTAGTTTCCAAGAATTCTGATATTTGGAACTATTGTTGTTTCATCATCTGATTTTTATTTTTATTTTTTATAAAAATAAAGTTTTGCAACAAAAGAAATTATCCTCACTTTCTTTCAACCGTAACTCTGAAAATGTGACTGCTTTTTATCATTGTAATGAATCATTGGCCCTATTTGTCATTTTTATGATCAATCTAGATGTTATGTCATGACTTTTATGACATGCTCTGGCAATGAATTCCCTACGTCCACGCCAATACAGCTATTTGAATTGGACAGAGTTGAAAATGTGTTGCAGGAGCAGCACCCTCTGCTGTGGATAAGAAGAAAAGCTTACAGCACCTGGTATTCCCAGGCGGTCTCCCATCCAAGTACTAACCAGGCCCGACCCTGCTTAGCTTCCGAGATCAGACGAGATCGGGCGCGCTCAGGGTGGTATGACCGTAAGCGAAGACAGAGGTGACAAATGGCTCATTTAAGTGTGTCTTCGGGTTAAAGTCAGCATTATGAGGATACAGTCAGAATTCTGGGAAGAAAGCCACAATTGTAAGATCAAATCAACGTCCCCAGATTAAAATCAGGATTCTAAAATCAAAGAAAAAATCCCCAGATTTCCGTCAGGACACTAAGATTACAGACAATATCCTGAGATTAAAGCCAACGACCTGAGATGAAAGTCCCTATTACGAAAAGGCAGAATTCTGACATCAAAGGCAGAGCTCTTGGATTCACATCAAAATACTGAGATCAAAGCCAGATTTCTTCCCATGAAGTCAGCATGGACAGTGCCAGCGTATGCACAAGCAGTCAAGCCGCCACGTCAAGCCACAGTGCGTGGAGTTCTTTTTCTTTTTTTTTTTTTTTTTTTTTTTTTAAGTTTTTTTCTGTTTTTACATTTTTTGGGTAGTACTGTTTTTTGGATTGTATATCAGAAGACAATGTCAAAGCAGCACTAGTGAATCAGAGAAAAAGAGAACCCCGTACATGATTTTCTGAAAAACAACCCAAATGAAGTTATTGAAAGAAAAACTGCAAGTCAGTGGGAGTGGATGGGTGGATGAAAGTCACCATTCCTAAAAGGCAGAATTCTGACATCAAAGGCAGAGCTCTTGGATTCAAATCAAAATACTGAGATCAAAGCCAGATTTCTTCCCATGAAGTCAGCATGGACAGTGCCAGCGTATGCACAAGCAGTCAAGCCGCCACGTCAAGCCACAGTGCG
Source organism: Cetoscarus ocellatus (assembly GCA_037902135.1). Taxonomy (NCBI): domain Eukaryota; kingdom Metazoa; phylum Chordata; class Actinopteri; order Labriformes; family Labridae; genus Cetoscarus; species Cetoscarus ocellatus. The sequence goes on along the minus strand of JBAMNC010002175.1, from coordinate 67,393 downwards.
TGGGAGTTCTTTTTCTTTTTTTTTTTTTTTTTTTTAAGTTTTTTTCTGTTTTTACATTTTTTTGGGGTAGTACTGTTTTTTGGATTGTATATCAGAAGACAATGGCAAAGCAGCACTCGTGAATCAGAGAAAAAGAGAACCCCGTACATGATTTTCTGAAAAACAACCCAAATGAAGTTATTGAAAGAAAAACTGCAAGTCAGTGGGAGTGGATGGGTGGATGAAAGTCACCGTTCCTAAAAGGCAGAATTCTGACACTCAAGTCAGAATTCTTGGATTCAAATCAAAATACTGAGATCAAAGCCAGAGTTCTTCCCATGAAGTCAAAATTCAGGCTTTCATCTGAAAATTCTGACTAGTTTCCAAGAATTCTGATATTTGGAACTATTGTTGTTTCATCATCTGATTTTTATTTTTATTTTTTATAAAAATAAAGTTTTGCAACAAAAGAAATTATCCTCACTTTCTTTCAACCGTAACTCTGAAAATGTGACTGCTTTTTATCATTGTAATGAATCATTGGCCCTATTTGTCATTTTTATGATCAATCTAGATGTTATGTCATGACTTTTATGACATGCTCTGGCAATGAATTCCCTACGTCCACGCCAATACAGCTATTTGAATTGGACAGAGTTGAAAATGTGTTGCAGGAGCAGCACCCTCTGCTGTGGATAAGAAGAAAAGCTTACAGCACCTGGTATTCCCAGGCGGTCTCCCATCCAAGTACTAACCAGGCCCGACCCTGCTTAGCTTCCGAGATCAGACGAGATCGGGCGCGCTCAGGGTGGTATGACCGTAAGCGAAGACAGAGGTGACAAATGGCTCATTTAAGTGTGTCTTCGGGGTTAAAGTCAGCATTATGAGGATACAGTCAGAATTCTGGGAAGAAAGCCACAATTGTAAGATCAAATCAACGTCCCCAGATTAAAATCAGGATTCTAAAATCAAAGAAAAAATCCCCAGATTTCCGTCAGGACACTAAGATTACAGACAATATCCTGAGATTAAAGCCAACGACCTGAGATGAAAGTCCCTATTACGAAAAGGCAGAATTCTGACATCAAAGGCAGAGCTCTTGGATTCACATCAAAATACTGAGATCAAAGCCAGATTTCTTCCCATGAAGTCAGCATGGACAGTGCCAGCGTATGCACAAGCAGTCAAGCCGCCACGTCAAGCCACAGTGCGTGGGAGTTCTTTTTCTTTTTTTTTTTTTTTTTTTTTTTTTAAGTTTTTTTCTGTTTTTACATTTTTTTGGGTAGTACTGTTTTTTGGATTGTATATCAGAAGACAATGTCAAAGCAGCACTAGTGAATCAGAGAAAAAGAGAACCCCGTACATGATTTTCTGAAAAACAACCCAAATGAAGTTATTGAAAGAAAAACTGCAAGTCAGTGGGAGTGGATGGGTGGATGAAAGTCACCATTCCTAAAAGGCAGAACTCTGACATCAAAGGCAGAGCTCTTGGATTCAAATCAAAATACTGAGATCAAAGCCAGATTTCTTCCCATGAAGTCAGCATGGACAGTGCCAGCGTATGCACAAGCAGTCAAGCCGCCACGTCAAGCCACAGTGCGTGGGAGTTCTTTTTCTTTTTTTTTTTTTTTTTTTTTTTAAGTTTTTTTCTGTTTTTACATTTTTTTGGGGTAGTAGTGTTTTTTGGATTGTATATCAGAAGACAATGGCAAAGCAGCACTCGTGAATCAGAGAAAAAGAGAACCCCGTACATGATTTTCTGAAAAACAACCCAAATGAAGTTATTGAAAGAAAAACTGCAAGTCAGTGGGAGTGGATGGGTGGATGAAAGTCACCGTTCCTAAAAGGCAGAATTCTGACACTCAAGTCAGAATTCTTGGATTCAAATCAAAATACTGAGATCAAAGCCAGAGTTCTTCCCATGAAGTCAAAATTCAGGCTTTCATCTGAAAATTCTGACTAGTTTCCAAGAATTCTGATATTTGGAACTATTGTTGTTTCATCATCTGATTTTTATTTTTATTTTTTATAAAAATAAAGTTTTGCAACAAAAAAATTATCCTCACTTTCTTTCAACCGTAACTCTGAAAATGTGACTGCTTTTTATCATTGTAATGAATCATTGGCCCTATTTGTCATTTTTATTGATCAATCTAGATGTTATGTCATGACTTTTATGACATGCTCTGGCAATGAATTCCCTACGTCCACGCCAATACAGCTATTTGAATTGGACTGAGTTGAAAATGTGTTGCAGGAGCAGCACCCTCTGCTGTGGATAAGAAGAAAAGCTTACAGCACCTGGTATTCCCAGGCGGTCTCCCATCCAAGTACTAACCAGGCCCGACCCTGCTTAGCTTCCGAGATCAGACGAGATCGGGCGCGCTCAGGGTGGTATGACCGTAAGCGAAGACAGAGGTGACAAATGGCTCATTTAAGTGTGTCTTCGGGGTTAAAGTCAGCATTATGAGGATACAGTCAGAATTCTGGGAAGAAAGCCACAATTGTAAGATCAAATCAACGTCCCCAGATTAAAATCAGGATTCTAAAATCAAAGAAAAAATCCCCAGATTTCCGTCAGGACACTAAGATTACAGACAATATCCTGAGATTAAAGCCAACGACCTGAGATGAAAGTCCCTATTACGAAAAGGCAGAATTCTGACATCAAAGGCAGAGCTCTTGGATTCACATCAAAATACTGAGATCAAAGCCAGATTTCTTCCCATGAAGTCAGCATGGACAGTGCCAGCGTATGCACAAGCAGTCAAGCCGCCACGTCAAGCCACAGTGCGTGGGAGTTCTTTTTCTTTTTTTTTTTTTTTTTTTTTTTTTAAGTTTTTTTCTGTTTTTACATTTTTTTGGGTAGTACTGTTTTTTGGATTGTATATCAGAAGACAATGTCAAAGCAGCACTAGTGAATCAGAGAAAAAGAGAACCCCGTACATGATTTTCTGAAAAACAACCCAAATGAAGTTATTGAAAGAAAAACTGCAAGTCAGTGGGAGTGGATGGGTGGATGAAAGTCACCATTCCTAAAAGGCAGAATTCTGACATCAAAGGCAGAGCTCTTGGATTCAAATCAAAATACTGAGATCAAAGCCAGATTTCTTCCCATGAAGTCAGCATGGACAGTGCCATGTATGCACAAGCAGTCAAGCCGCCACGTCAAGCCACAGTGCGTGGGAGTTCTTTTTCTTTTTTTTTTTTTTTTTTTTTTTTAAGTTTTTTTCTGTTTTTACATTTTTTTGGGTAGTACTGTTTTTTGGATTGTATATCAGAAGACAATGGCAAAGCAGCACTCGTGAATCAGAGAAAAAGAGAACCCCGTACATGATTTTCTGAAAAACAACCCAAATGAAGTTATTGAAAGAAAAACTGCAAGTCAGTGGGAGTGGATGGGTGGATGAAAGTCACCGTTCCTAAAAGGCAGAATTCTGACACTCAAGTCAGAATTCTTGGATTCAAATCAAAATACTGAGATCAAAGCCAGAGTTCTTCCCATGAAGTCAAAATTCAGGCTTTCATCTGAAAATTCTGACTAGTTTCCAAGAATTCTGATATTTGGAACTATTGTTGTTTCATCATCTGATTTTTATTTTTATTTTTTATAAAAATAAAGTTTTGCAACAAAAGAAATTATCCTCACTTTCTTTCAACCGTAACTCTGAAAATGTGACTGCTTTTTATCATTGTAATGAATCATTGGCCCTATTTGTCATTTTTATTATCAATCTAGATGTTATGTCATGACTTTTATGACATGCTCTGGCAATGAATTCCCTACGTCCACGCCAATACAGCTATTTGAATTGGACTGAGTTGAAAATGTGTTGCAGGAGCAGCACCCTCTGCTGTGGATAAGAAGAAAAGCTTACAGCACCTGGTATTCCCAGGCGGTCTCCCATCCAAGTACTAACCAGGCCCGACCCTGCTTAGCTTCCGAGATCAGACGAGATCGGGCGCGCTCAGGTGGTATGACCGTAAGCGAAGACAGAGGTGACAAATGGCTCATTTAAGTGTGTCTTCGGGGTTAAAGTCAGCATTATGAGGATACAGTCAGAATTCTGGGAAGAAAGCCACAATTGTAAGATCAAATCAACGTCCCCAGATTAAAATCAGGATTCTAAAATCAAAGAAAAAATCCCCAGATTTCCGTCAGGACACTAAGATTACAGACAATATCCTGAGATTAAAGCCAACGACCTGAGATGAAAGTCCACTATTACGAAAAGGCAGAATTCTGACATCAAAGGCAGAGCTCTTGGATTCACATCAAAATACTGAGATCAAAGCCAGATTTCTTCCCATGAAGTCAGCATGGACAGTGCCAGCGTATGCACAAGCAGTCAAGCCGCCACGTCAAGCCACAGTGCGGGGAGTTCTTTTTCTTTTTTTTTTTTTTTTTTTTTTTTAAGTTTTTTTCTGTTTTTACATTTTTTTTGGGTAGTACTGTTTTTTGGATTGTATATCAGAAGACAATGTCAAAGCAGCACTAGTGAATCAGAGAAAAAGAGAACCCCGTACATGATTTTCTGAAAAACAACCCAAATGAAGTTATTGAAAGAAAAACTGCAAGTCAGTGGGAGTGGATGGGTGGATGAAAGTCACCATTCCTAAAAGGCAGAATTCTGACATCAAAGGCAGAGCTCTTGGATTCAAATCAAAATACTGAGATCAAAGCCAGATTTCTTCCCATGAAGTCAGCATGGACAGTGCCAGCGTATGCACAAGCAGTCAAGCCGCCACGTCAAGCCACAGTGCGTGGGAGTTCTTTTTCTTTTTTTTTTTTTTTTTTTTTTTTTTAGTTTTTTTCTGTTTTTACATTTTTTTGGGGTAGTACTGTTTTTTGGATTGTATATCAGAAGACAATGGCAAAGCAGCACTCGTGAATCAGAGAAAAAGAGAACCCCGTACATGATTTTCTGAAAAACAACCCAAATGAAGTTATTGAAAGAAAAACTGCAAGTCAGTGGGAGTGGATGGGTGGACGAAAGTCACCGTTCCTAAAAGGCAGAATTCTGACACTCAAGTCAGAATTCTTGGATTCAAATCAAAATACTGAGATCAAAGCCAGAGTTCTTCCCATGAAGTCAAAATTCAGGCTTTCATCTGAAAATTCTGACTAGTTTCCAAGAATTCTGATATTTGGAACTATTGTTGTTTCATCATCTGATTTTTATTTTTATTTTTTATAAAAATAAAGTTTTGCAACAAAAGAAATTATCCTCACTTTCTTTCAACCGTAACTCTGAAAATGTGACTGCTTTTTATCATTGTAATGAATCATTGGCCCTATTTGTCATTTTATTATCAATCTAGATGTTATGTCATGACTTTTATGACATGCTCTGGCAATGAATTCCCTACGTCCACGCCAATACAGCTATTTGAATTGGACTGAGTTGAAAATGTGTTGCAGGAGCAGCACCCTCTGCTGTGGATAAGAAGAAAAGCTTACAGCACCTGGTATTCCCAGGCGGTCTCCCATCCAAGTACTAACCAGGCCCGACCCTGCTTAGCTTCCGAGATCAGACGAGATCGGGCGCGCTCAGGGTGGTATGACCGTAAGCGAAGACAGAGGTGACAAATGGCTCATTTAAGTGTGTCTTCGGGGTTAAAGTCAGCATTATGAGGATACAGTCAGAATTCTGGGAAGAAAGCCACAATTGTAAGATCAAATCAACGTCCCCAGATTAAAATCAGGATTCTAAAATCAAAGAAAAAATCCCCAGATTTCCGTCAGGACACTAAGATTACAGACAATATCCTGAGATTAAAGCCAACGACCTGAGATGAAAGTCCCTATTACGAAAAGGCAGAATTCTGACATCAAAGGCAGAGCTCTTGGATTCACATCAAAATACTGAGATCAAAGCCAGATTTCTTCCCATGAAGTCAGCATGGACAGTGCCAGCGTATGCACAAGCAGTCAAGCCGCCACGTCAAGCCACAGTGCGTGGGTGTTCTTTTTCTTTTTTTTTTTTTTTTTTTTTTTAAGTTTTTTTCTGTTTTTACATTTTTTTGGGTAGTACTGTTTTTTGGATTGTATATCAGAAGACAATGTCAAAGCAGCACTAGTGAATCAGAGAAAAAGAGAACCCCGTACATGATTTTCTGAAAAACAACCCAAATGAAGTTATTGAAAGAAAAACTGCAAGTCAGTGGGAGTGGATGGGTGGATGAAAGTCACCATTCCTAAAAGGCAGAATCTGACATCAAAGGCAGAGCTCTTGGATTCAAATCAAAATACTGAGATCAAAGCCAGATTTCTTCCCATGAAGTCAGCATGGACAGTGCCAGCGTATGCACAAGCAGTCAAGCCGCCACGTCAAGCCACAGTGCGTGGGAGTTCTTTTTCTTTTTTTTTTTTTTTTTTTTTTTAAGTTTTTTTCTGTTTTTACATTTTTTTGGGGTAGTACTGTTTTTTGGATTGTATATCAGAAGACAATGGCAAAGCAGCACTCGTGAATCAGAGAAAAAGAGAACCCCGTACATGATTTTCTGAAAAAAACACCCAATGAAGTTATTGAAAGAAAAACTGCAAGTCAGTGGGAGTGGATGGGTGGACGAAAGTCACGTTCCTAAAGGCAGAATTCTGACACTCAAGTCAGAATTCTTGGAATCAAATCAAAATACTGAGATCAAAGCCAGAGTTCTTCCCATGAAGTCAAAATTCAGGCTTTCATCTGAAAATTCTGACTAGGTTTCCAAGAATTCTGATATTTGGAACTATTGTTGTTTCATCATCTGATTTTTATTTTTATTTTTTATAAAAATAAAGTTTTGCAACAAAAGAAATTATCCTCACTTTCTTTCAACCGTAACTCTGAAAATGTGACTGCTTTTTATCATTGTAATGAATCATTGGCCCTATTTGTCATTTTTATGATCAATCTAGATGTTATGTCATGACTTTTATGACATGCTCTGGCAATGAATTCCCTACGTCCACGCCAATACAGCTATTTGAATTGGACTGAGTTGAAAATGTGTTGCAGGAGCAGCACCCTCTGCTGTGGATAAGAAGAAAAGCTTACAGCACCTGGTATTCCCAGGCGGTCTCCCATCCAAGTACTAACCAGGCCCGACCCTGCTTAGCTTCCGAGATCAGACGAGATCGGGCGCGCTCAGGGTGGTATGACCGTAAGCGAAGACAGAGGTGACAAATGGCTCATTTAAGTGTGTCTTCGGGGTTAAAGTCAGCATTATGAGGATACAGTCAGAATTCTGGGAAGAAAGCCACAATTGTAAGATCAAATCAACGTCCCCAGATTAAAATCAGGATTCTAAAATCAAAGAAAAAATCCCCAGATTTCCGTCAGGACACTAAGATTACAGACAATATCCTGAGATTAAAGCCAACGACCTGAGATGAAAGTCCCTATTACGAAAAGGCAGAATTCTGACATCAAAGGCAGAGCTCTTGGATTCACATCAAAATACTGAGATCAAAGCCAGATTTCTTCCCATGAAGTCAGCATGGACAGTGCCAGCGTATGCACAAGCAGTCAAGCCGCCACGTCAAGCCACAGTGCGTGGGAGTTCTTTTTTTTTTTTTTTTTTTTTTTTTTTTTTTAAGTTTTTTTCTGTTTTTACATTTTTTTGGGTAGTACTGTTTTTTGGATTGTATATCAGAAGACAATGTCAAAGCAGCACTAGTGAATCAGAGAAAAAGAGAACCCCGTACATGATTTTCTGAAAAACAACCCAAATGAAGTTATTGAAAGAAAAACTGCAAGTCAGTGGGAGTGGATGGGTGGATGAAAGTCACCATTCCTAAAAGGCAGAATTCTGACATCAAAGGCAGAGCTCTTGGATTCAAATCAAAATACTGAGATCAAAGCCAGATTTCTTCCCATGAAGTCAGCATGGACAGTGCCAGCGTATGCACAAGCAGTCAAGCCGCCACGTCAAGCCACAGTGCGTGGGAGTTCTTTTTTTTTTTTTTTTTTTTTTTTTTTTTTAAGTTTTTTTCTGTTTTTACATTTTTTTGGGGTAGTACTGTTTTTTGGATTGTATATCAGAAGACAATGGCAAAGCAGCACTCGTGAATCAGAGAAAAAGAGAACCCCGTACATGATTTTCTGAAAAACAACCCAAATGAAGTTATTGAAAGAAAAACTGCAAGTCAGTGGGAGTGGATGGGTGGACGAAAGTCACCGTTCCTAAAAGGCAGAATTCTGACACTCAAGTCAGAATTCTTGGATTCAAATCAAAATACTGAGATCAAAGCCAGAGTTCTTCCCATGAAGTCAAAATTCAGGCTTTCATCTGAAAATTCTGACTAGTTTCCAAGAATTCTGATATTTGGAACTATTGTTGTTTCATCATCTGATTTTTATTTTTATTTTTTATAAAAATAAAGTTTTGCAACAAAAGAAATTATCCTCACTTTCTTTCAACCGTAACTCTGAAAATGTGACTGCTTTTTATCATTGTAATGAATCATTGGCCCTATTTGTCATTTTTATGATCAATCTAGATGTTATGTCATGACTTTTATGACATGCTCTGGCAATGAATTCCCTACGTCCACGCCAATACAGCTATTTGAATTGGACAGAGTTGAAAATGTGTTGCAGGAGCAGCACCCTCTGCTGTGGATAAGAAGAAAAGCTTACAGCACCTGGTATTCCCAGGCGGTCTCCCATCCAAGTACTAACCAGGCCCGACCCTGCTTAGCTTCCGAGATCAGACGAGATCGGGCGCGCTCAGGGTGGTATGACCGTAAGCGAAGACAGAGGTGACAAATGGCTCATTTAAGTGTGTCTTCGGGGTTAAAGTCAGCATTATGAGGATACAGTCAGAATTCTGGGAAGAAAGCCACAATTGTAAGATCAAATCAACGTCCCCAGATTAAAATCAGGATTCTAAAATCAAAGAAAAAATCCCCAGATTTCCGTCAGGACACTAAGATTACAGACAATATCCTGAGATTAAAGCCAACGACCTGAGATGAAAGTCCCTATTACGAAAAGGCAGAATTCTGACATCAAAGGCAGAGCTCTTGGATTCACATCAAAATACTGAGATCAAAGCCAGATTTCTTCCCATGAAGTCAGCATGGACAGTGCCAGCGTATGCACAAGCAGTCAAGCCGCCACGTCAAGCCACAGTGCGTGGGAGTTCTTTTTCTTTTTTTTTTTTTTTTTTTTTTTTTAAGTTTTTTTCTGTTTTTACATTTTTTTGGGTAGTACTGTTTTTTGGATTGTATATCAGAAGACAATGTCAAAGCAGCACTAGTGAATCAGAGAAAAAGAGAACCCCGTACATGATTTTCTGAAAAACAACCCAAATGAAGTTATTGAAAGAAAAACTGCAAGTCAGTGGGAGTGGATGGGTGGATGAAAGTCACCATTCCTAAAAGGCAGAACTCTGACATCAAAGGCAGAGCTCTTGGATTCAAATCAAAATACTGAGATCAAAGCCAGATTTCTTCCCATGAAGTCAGCATGGACAGTGCCAGCGTATGCACAAGCAGTCAAGCCGCCACGTCAAGCCACAGTGCGTGGGAGTTCTTTTTCTTTTTTTTTTTTTTTTTTTTTTTTAAGTTTTTTTCTGTTTTTACATTTTTTTGGGGTAGTACTGTTTTTTGGATTGTATATCAGAAGACAATGGCAAAGCAGCACTCGTGAATCAGAGAAAAAGAGAACCCCGTACATGATTTTCTGAAAAACAACCCAAATGAAGTTATTGAAAGAAAAACTGCAAGTCAGTGGGAGTGGATGGGTGGACGAAAGTCACCGTTCCTAAAAGGCAGAATTCTGACACTCAAGTCAGAATTCTTGGATTCAAATCAAAATACTGAGATCAAAGCCAGAGTTCTTCCCATGAAGTCAAAATTCAGGCTTTCATCTGAAAATTCTGACTAGTTTCCAAGAATTCTGATATTTGGAACTATTGTTGTTTCATCATCTGATTTTTATTTTTATTTTTTATAAAAATAAAGTTTTGCAACAAAAGAAATTATCCTCACTTTCTTTCAACCGTAACTCTGAAAATGTGACTGCTTTTTATCATTGTAATGAATCATTGGCCCTATTTGTCATTTTTATGATCAATCTAGATGTTATGTCATGACTTTTATGACATGCTCTGGCAATGAATTCCCTACGTCCACGCCAATACAGCTATTTGAATTGGACAGAGTTGAAAATGTGTTGCAGGAGCAGCACCCTCTGCTGTGGATAAGAAGAAAAGCTTACAGCACCTGGTATTCCCAGGCGGTCTCCCATCCAAGTACTAACCAGGCCCGACCCTGCTTAGCTTCCGAGATCAGACGAGATCGGGCGCGCTCAGGGTGGTATGACCGTAAGCGAAGACAGAGGTGACAAATGGCTCATTTAAGTGTGTCTTCGGGGTTAAAGTCAGCATTATGAGGATACAGTCAGAATTCTGGGAAGAAAGCCACAATTGTAAGATCAAATCAACGTCCCCAGATTAAAATCAGGATTCTAAAATCAAAGAAAAAATCCCCAGATTTCCGTCAGGACACTAAGATTACAGACAATATCCTGAGATTAAAGCCAACGACCTGAGATGAAAGTCCCTATTACGAAAAGGCAGAATTCTGACATCAAAGGCAGAGCTCTTGGATTCACATCAAAATACTGAGATCAAAGCCAGATTTCTTCCCATGAAGTCAGCATGGACAGTGCCAGCGTATGCACAAGCAGTCAAGCCGCCACGTCAAGCCACAGTGCGTGGGAGTTCTTTTTCTTTTTTTTTTTTTTTTTTTTTTTTTTAAGTTTTTTTCTGTTTTTACATTTTTTTGGGTAGTACTGTTTTTTGGATTGTATATCAGAAGACAATGTCAAAGCAGCACTAGTGAATCAGAGAAAAAGAGAACCCCGTACATGATTTTCTGAAAAACAACCCAAATGAAGTTATTGAAAGAAAAACTGCAAGTCAGTGGGAGTGGATGGGTGGATGAAAGTCACCATTCCTAAAAGGCAGAACTCTGACATCAAAGGCAGAGCTCTTGGATTCAAATCAAAATACTGAGATCAAAGCCAGATTTCTTCCCATGAAGTCAGCATGGACAGTGCCAGCGTATGCACAAGCAGTCAAGCCGCCACGTCAAGCCACAGTGCGTGGGAGTTCTTTTTCTTTTTTTTTTTTTTTTTTTTTTTAAGTTTTTTTCTGTTTTTACATTTTTTTGGGGTAGTACTGTTTTTTGGATTGTATATCAGAAGACAATGGCAAAGCAGCACTCGTGAATCAGAGAAAAAGAGAACCCCGTACATGATTTTCTGAAAAACAACCCAAATGAAGTTATTGAAAGAAAAACTGCAAGTCAGTGGGAGTGGATGGGTGGACGAAAGTCACCGTTCCTAAAAGGCAGAATTCTGACACTCAAGTCAGAATTCTTGGATTCAAATCAAAATACTGAGATCAAAGCCAGAGTTCTTCCCATGAAGTCAAAATTCAGGCTTTCATCTGAAAATTCTGACTAGTTTCCAAGAATTCTGATATTTGGAACTATTGTTGTTTCATCATCTGATTTTTATTTTTATTTTTTATAAAAATAAAGTTTTGCAACAAAAGAAATTATCCTCACTTTCTTTCAACCGTAACTCTGAAAATGTGACTGCTTTTTATCATTGTAATGAATCATTGGCCCTATTTGTCATTTTTATGATCAATCTAGATGTTATGTCATGACTTTTATGACATGCTCTGGCAATGAATTCCCTACGTCCACGCCAATACAGCTATTTGAATTGGACAGAGTTGAAAATGTGTTGCAGGAGCAGCACCCTCTGCTGTGGATAAGAAGAAAAGCTTACAGCACCTGGTATTCCCAGGCGGTCTCCCATCCAAGTACTAACCAGGCCCGACCCTGCTTAGCTTCCGAGATCAGACGAGATCGGGCGCGCTCAGGGTGGTATGACCGTAAGCGAAGACAGAGGTGACAAATGGCTCATTTAAGTGTGTCTTCGGGGTTAAAGTCAGCATTATGAGGATACAGTCAGAATTCTGGGAAGAAAGCCACAATTGTAAGATCAAATCAACGTCCCCAGATTAAAATCAGGATTCTAAAATCAAAGAAAAAATCCCCAGATTTCCGTCAGGACACTAAGATTACAGACAATATCCTGAGATTAAAGCCAACGACCTGAGATGAAAGTCCCTATTACGAAAAGGCAGAATTCTGACATCAAAGGCAGAGCTCTTGGATTCACATCAAAATACTGAGATCAAAGCCAGATTTCTTCCCATGAAGTCAGCATGGACAGTGCCAGCGTATGCACAAGCAGTCAAGCCGCCACGTCAAGCCACAGTGCGTGGGAGTTCTTTTTCTTTTTTTTTTTTTTTTTTTTTTTTTTAAGTTTTTTTCTGTTTTTACATTTTTTTGGGTAGTACTGTTTTTTGGATTGTATATCAGAAGACAATGTCAAAGCAGCACTAGTGAATCAGAGAAAAAGAGAACCCCGTACATGATTTTCTGAAAAACAACCCAAATGAAGTTATTGAAAGAAAAACTGCAAGTCAGTGGGAGTGGATGGGTGGATGAAAGTCACCATTCCTAAAAGGCAGAACTCTGACATCAAAGGCAGAGCTCTTGGATTCAAATCAAAATACTGAGATCAAAGCCAGATTTCTTCCCATGAAGTCAGCATGGACAGTGCCAGCGTATGCACAAGCAGTCAAGCCGCCACGTCAAGCCACAGTGCGTGGGAGTTCTTTTTCTTTTTTTTTTTTTTTTTTTTTTTTAAGTTTTTTTCTGTTTTTACATTTTTTTGGGGTAGTACTGTTTTTTGGATTGTATATCAGAAGACAATGGCAAAGCAGCACTCGTGAATCAGAGAAAAAGAGAACCCCGTACATGATTTTCTGAAAAACAACCCAAATGAAGTTATTGAAAGAAAAACTGCAAGTCAGTGGGAGTGGATGGGTGGACGAAAGTCACCGTTCCTAAAAGGCAGAATTCTGACACTCAAGTCAGAATTCTTGGATTCAAATCAAAATACTGAGATCAAAGCCAGAGTTCTTCCCATGAAGTCAAAATTCAGGCTTTCATCTGAAAATTCTGACTAGTTTCCAAGAATTCTGATATTTGGAACTATTGTTGTTTCATCATCTGATTTTTATTTTTATTTTTTATAAAAATAAAGTTTTGCAACAAAAGAAATTATCCTCACTTTCTTTCAACCGTAACTCTGAAAATGTGACTGCTTTTTATCATTGTAATGAATCATTGGCCCTATTTGTCATTTTTATGATCAATCTAGATGTTATGTCATGACTTTTATGACATGCTCTGGCAATGAATTCCCTACGTCCACGCCAATACAGCTATTTGAATTGGACAGAGTTGAAAATGTGTTGCAGGAGCAGCACCCTCTGCTGTGGATAAGAAGAAAAGCTTACAGCACCTGGTATTCCCAGGCGGTCTCCCATCCAAGTACTAACCAGGCCCGACCCTGCTTAGCTTCCGAGATCAGACGAGATCGGGCGCGCTCAGGGTGGTATGACCGTAAGCGAAGACAGAGGTGACAAATGGCTCATTTAAGTGTGTCTTCGGGGTTAAAGTCAGCATTATGAGGATACAGTCAGAATTCTGGGAAGAAAGCCACAATTGTAAGATCAAATCAACGTCCCCAGATTAAAATCAGGATTCTAAAATCAAAGAAAAAATCCCCAGATTTCCGTCAGGACACTAAGATTACAGACAATATCCTGAGATTAAAGCCAACGACCTGAGATGAAAGTCCCTATTACGAAAAGGCAGAATTCTGACATCAAAGGCAGAGCTCTTGGATTCACATCAAAATACTGAGATCAAAGCCAGATTTCTTCCCATGAAGTCAGCATGGACAGTGCCAGCGTATGCACAAGCAGTCAAGCCGCCACGTCAAGCCACAGTGCGTGGGAGTTCTTTTTCTTTTTTTTTTTTTTTTTTTTTTTTTAAGTTTTTTTCTGTTTTTACATTTTTTTGGGTAGTACTGTTTTTTGGATTGTATATCAGAAGACAATGTCAAAGCAGCACTAGTGAATCAGAGAAAAAGAGAACCCCGTACATGATTTTCTGAAAAACAACCCAAATGAAGTTATTGAAAGAAAAACTGCAAGTCAGTGGGAGTGGATGGGTGGATGAAAGTCACCATTCCTAAAAGGCAGAACTCTGACATCAAAGGCAGAGCTCTTGGATTCAAATCAAAATACTGAGATCAAAGCCAGATTTCTTCCCATGAAGTCAGCATGGACAGTGCCAGCGTATGCACAAGCAGTCAAGCCGCCACGTCAAGCCACAGTGCGTGGGAGTTCTTTTTTTTTTTTTTTTTTTTTTTTTTTTTAAGTTTTTTTCTGTTTTTACATTTTTTTGGGGTAGTACTGTTTTTTGGATTGTATATCAGAAGACAATGGCAAAGCAGCACTCGTGAATCAGAGAAAAAGAGAACCCCGTACATGATTTTCTGAAAAACAACCCAAATGAAGTTATTGAAAGAAAAACTGCAAGTCAGTGGGAGTGGATGGGTGGACGAAAGTCACCGTTCCTAAAAGGCAGAATTCTGACACTCAAGTCAGAATTCTTGGATTCAAATCAAAATACTGAGATCAAAGCCAGAGTTCTTCCCATGAAGTCAAAATTCAGGCTTTCATCTGAAAATTCTGACTAGTTTCCAAGAATTCTGATATTTGGAACTATTGTTGTTTCATCATCTGATTTTTATTTTTATTTTTTATAAAAATAAAGTTTTGCAACAAAAGAAATTATCCTCACTTTCTTTCAACCGTAACTCTGAAAATGTGACTGCTTTTTATCATTGTAATGAATCATTGGCCCTATTTGTCATTTTTATGATCAATCTAGATGTTATGTCATGACTTTTATGACATGCTCTGGCAATGAATTCCCTACGTCCACGCCAATACAGCTATTTGAATTGGACAGAGTTGAAAATGTGTTGCAGGAGCAGCACCCTCTGCTGTGGATAAGAAGAAAAGCTTACAGCACCTGGTATTCCCAGGCGGTCTCCCATCCAAGTACTAACCAGGCCCGACCCTGCTTAGCTTCCGAGATCAGACGAGATCGGGCGCGCTCAGGGTGGTATGACCGTAAGCGAAGACAGAGGTGACAAATGGCTCATTTAAGTGTGTCTTCGGGGTTAAAGTCAGCATTATGAGGATACAGTCAGAATTCTGGGAAGAAAGCCACAATTGTAAGATCAAATCAACGTCCCCAGATTAAAATCAGGATTCTAAAATCAAAGAAAAAATCCCCAGATTTCCGTCAGGACACTAAGATTACAGACAATATCCTGAGATTAAAGCCAACGACCTGAGATGAAAGTCCCTATTACGAAAAGGCAGAATTCTGACATCAAAGGCAGAGCTCTTGGATTCACATCAAAATACTGAGATCAAAGCCAGATTTCTTCCCATGAAGTCAGCATGGACAGTGCCAGCGTATGCACAAGCAGTCAAGCCGCCACGTCAAGCCACAGTGCGTGGGAGTTCTTTTTCTTTTTTTTTTTTTTTTTTTTTTTTTAAGTTTTTTTCTGTTTTTACATTTTTTTGGGTAGTACTGTTTTTTGGATTGTATATCAGAAGACAATGTCAAAGCAGCACTAGTGAATCAGAGAAAAAGAGAACCCCGTACATGATTTTCTGAAAAACAACCCAAATGAAGTTATTGAAAGAAAAACTGCAAGTCAGTGGGAGTGGATGGGTGGATGAAAGTCACCATTCCTAAAAGGCAGAACTCTGACATCAAAGGCAGAGCTCTTGGATTCAAATCAAAATACTGAGATCAAAGCCAGATTTCTTCCCATGAAGTCAGCATGGACAGTGCCAGCGTATGCACAAGCAGTCAAGCCGCCACGTCAAGCCACAGTGCGTGGGAGTTCTTTTTCTTTTTTTTTTTTTTTTTTTTTTTTAAGTTTTTTTCTGTTTTTACATTTTTTTGGGGTAGTACTGTTTTTTGGATTGTATATCAGAAGACAATGGCAAAGCAGCACTCGTGAATCAGAGAAAAAGAGAACCCCGTACATGATTTTCTGAAAAACAACCCAAATGAAGTTATTGAAAGAAAAACTGCAAGTCAGTGGGAGTGGATGGGTGGACGAAAGTCACCGTTCCTAAAAGGCAGAATTCTGACACTCAAGTCAGAATTCTTGGATTCAAATCAAAATACTGAGATCAAAGCCAGAGTTCTTCCCATGAAGTCAAAATTCAGGCTTTCATCTGAAAATTCTGACTAGTTTCCAAGAATTCTGATATTTGGAACTATTGTTGTTTCATCATCTGATTTTTATTTTTATTTTTTATAAAAATAAAGTTTTGCAACAAAAGAAATTATCCTCACTTTCTTTCAACCGTAACTCTGAAAATGTGACTGCTTTTTATCATTGTAATGAATCATTGGCCCTATTTGTCATTTTTATGATCAATCTAGATGTTATGTCATGACTTTTATGACATGCTCTGGCAATGAATTCCCTACGTCCACGCCAATACAGCTATTTGAATTGGACAGAGTTGAAAATGTGTTGCAGGAGCAGCACCCTCTGCTGTGGATAAGAAGAAAAGCTTACAGCACCTGGTATTCCCAGGCGGTCTCCCATCCAAGTACTAACCAGGCCCGACCCTGCTTAGCTTCCGAGATCAGACGAGATCGGGCGCGCTCAGGGTGGTATGACCGTAAGCGAAGACAGAGGTGACAAATGGCTCATTTAAGTGTGTCTTCGGGGTTAAAGTCAGCATTATGAGGATACAGTCAGAATTCTGGGAAGAAAGCCACAATTGTAAGATCAAATCAACGTCCCCAGATTAAAATCAGGATTCTAAAATCAAAGAAAAAATCCCCAGATTTCCGTCAGGACACTAAGATTACAGACAATATCCTGAGATTAAAGCCAACGACCTGAGATGAAAGTCCCTATTACGAAAAGGCAGAATTCTGACATCAAAGGCAGAGCTCTTGGATTCACATCAAAATACTGAGATCAAAGCCAGATTTCTTCCCATGAAGTCAGCATGGACAGTGCCAGCGTATGCACAAGCAGTCAAGCCGCCACGTCAAGCCACAGTGCGTGGGAGTTCTTTTTCTTTTTTTTTTTTTTTTTTTTTTTTTAAGTTTTTTTCTGTTTTTACATTTTTTTGGGTAGTACTGTTTTTTGGATTGTATATCAGAAGACAATGTCAAAGCAGCACTAGTGAATCAGAGAAAAAGAGAACCCCGTACATGATTTTCTGAAAAACAACCCAAATGAAGTTATTGAAAGAAAAACTGCAAGTCAGTGGGAGTGGATGGGTGGATGAAAGTCACCATTCCTAAAAGGCAGAACTCTGACATCAAAGGCAGAGCTCTTGGATTCAAATCAAAATACTGAGATCAAAGCCAGATTTCTTCCCATGAAGTCAGCATGGACAGTGCCAGCGTATGCACAAGCAGTCAAGCCGCCACGTCAAGCCACAGTGCGTGGGAGTTCTTTTTCTTTTTTTTTTTTTTTTTTTTTTTTTAAGTTTTTTTCTGTTTTTACATTTTTTTGGGGTAGTACTGTTTTTTGGATTGTATATCAGAAGACAATGGCAAAGCAGCACTCGTGAATCAGAGAAAAAGAGAACCCCGTACATGATTTTCTGAAAAACAACCCAAATGAAGTTATTGAAAGAAAAACTGCAAGTCAGTGGGAGTGGATGGGTGGACGAAAGTCACCGTTCCTAAAAGGCAGAATTCTGACACTCAAGTCAGAATTCTTGGATTCAAATCAAAATACTGAGATCAAAGCCAGAGTTCTTCCCATGAAGTCAAAATTCAGGCTTTCATCTGAAAATTCTGACTAGTTTCCAAGAATTCTGATATTTGGAACTATTGTTGTTTCATCATCTGATTTTTATTTTTATTTTTTATAAAAATAAAGTTTTGCAACAAAAGAAATTATCCTCACTTTCTTTCAACCGTAACTCTGAAAATGTGACTGCTTTTTATCATTGTAATGAATCATTGGCCCTATTTGTCATTTTTATGATCAATCTAGATGTTATGTCATGACTTTTATGACATGCTCTGGCAATGAATTCCCTACGTCCACGCCAATACAGCTATTTGAATTGGACAGAGTTGAAAATGTGTTGCAGGAGCAGCACCCTCTGCTGTGGATAAGAAGAAAAGCTTACAGCACCTGGTATTCCCAGGCGGTCTCCCATCCAAGTACTAACCAGGCCCGACCCTGCTTAGCTTCCGAGATCAGACGAGATCGGGCGCGCTCAGGGTGGTATGACCGTAAGCGAAGACAGAGGTGACAAATGGCTCATTTAAGTGTGTCTTCGGGGTTAAAGTCAGCATTATGAGGATACAGTCAGAATTCTGGGAAGAAAGCCACAATTGTAAGATCAAATCAACGTCCCCAGATTAAAATCAGGATTCTAAAATCAAAGAAAAAATCCCCAGATTTCCGTCAGGACACTAAGATTACAGACAATATCCTGAGATTAAAGCCAACGACCTGAGATGAAAGTCCCTATTACGAAAAGGCAGAATTCTGACATCAAAGGCAGAGCTCTTGGATTCACATCAAAATACTGAGATCAAAGCCAGATTTCTTCCCATGAAGTCAGCATGGACAGTGCCAGCGTATGCACAAGCAGTCAAGCCGCCACGTCAAGCCACAGTGCGTGGGAGTTCTTTTTCTTTTTTTTTTTTTTTTTTTTTTTTTTAAGTTTTTTTCTGTTTTTACATTTTTTTGGGTAGTACTGTTTTTTGGATTGTATATCAGAAGACAATGTCAAAGCAGCACTAGTGAATCAGAGAAAAAGAGAACCCCGTACATGATTTTCTGAAAAACAACCCAAATGAAGTTATTGAAAGAAAAACTGCAAGTCAGTGGGAGTGGATGGGTGGATGAAAGTCACCATTCCTAAAAGGCAGAACTCTGACATCAAAGGCAGAGCTCTTGGATTCAAATCAAAATACTGAGATCAAAGCCAGATTTCTTCCCATGAAGTCAGCATGGACAGTGCCAGCGTATGCACAAGCAGTCAAGCCGCCACGTCAAGCCACAGTGCGTGGGAGTTCTTTTTCTTTTTTTTTTTTTTTTTTTTTTTTAAGTTTTTTTCTGTTTTTACATTTTTTTGGGGTAGTACTGTTTTTTGGATTGTATATCAGAAGACAATGGCAAAGCAGCACTCGTGAATCAGAGAAAAAGAGAACCCCGTACATGATTTTCTGAAAAACAACCCAAATGAAGTTATTGAAAGAAAAACTGCAAGTCAGTGGGAGTGGATGGGTGGACGAAAGTCACCGTTCCTAAAAGGCAGAATTCTGACACTCAAGTCAGAATTCTTGGATTCAAATCAAAATACTGAGATCAAAGCCAGAGTTCTTCCCATGAAGTCAAAATTCAGGCTTTCATCTGAAAATTCTGACTAGTTTCCAAGAATTCTGATATTTGGAACTATTGTTGTTTCATCATCTGATTTTTATTTTTATTTTTTATAAAAATAAAGTTTTGCAACAAAAGAAATTATCCTCACTTTCTTTCAACCGTAACTCTGAAAATGTGACTGCTTTTTATCATTGTAATGAATCATTGGCCCTATTTGTCATTTTTATGATCAATCTAGATGTTATGTCATGACTTTTATGACATGCTCTGGCAATGAATTCCCTACGTCCACGCCAATACAGCTATTTGAATTGGACAGAGT
This sequence comes from Cetoscarus ocellatus, assembly GCA_037902135.1. NCBI lineage: Eukaryota > Metazoa > Chordata > Actinopteri > Labriformes > Labridae > Cetoscarus > Cetoscarus ocellatus. The sequence continues at coordinate 47,755 of JBAMNC010002175.1, read as the reverse complement.
TGAAAATGTGTTGCAGGAGCAGCACCCTCTGCTGTGGATAAGAAGAAAAGCTTACAGCACCTGGTATTCCCAGGCGGTCTCCCATCCAAGTACTAACCAGGCCCGACCCTGCTTAGCTTCCGAGATCAGACGAGATCGGGCGCGCTCAGGGTGGTATGACCGTAAGCGAAGACAGAGGTGACAAATGGCTCATTTAAGTGTGTCTTCGGGGTTAAAGTCAGCATTATGAGGATACAGTCAGAATTCTGGGAAGAAAGCCACAATTGTAAGATCAAATCAACGTCCCCAGATTAAAATCAGGATTCTAAAATCAAAGAAAAAATCCCCAGATTTCCGTCAGGACACTAAGATTACAGACAATATCCTGAGATTAAAGCCAACGACCTGAGATGAAAGTCCCTATTACGAAAAGGCAGAATTCTGACATCAAAGGCAGAGCTCTTGGATTCACATCAAAATACTGAGATCAAAGCCAGATTTCTTCCCATGAAGTCAGCATGGACAGTGCCAGCGTATGCACAAGCAGTCAAGCCGCCACGTCAAGCCACAGTGCGTGGGAGTTCTTTTTCTTTTTTTTTTTTTTTTTTTTTTTTTTAAGTTTTTTTCTGTTTTTACATTTTTTTGGGTAGTACTGTTTTTTGGATTGTATATCAGAAGACAATGTCAAAGCAGCACTAGTGAATCAGAGAAAAAGAGAACCCCGTACATGATTTTCTGAAAAACAACCCAAATGAAGTTATTGAAAGAAAAACTGCAAGTCAGTGGGAGTGGATGGGTGGATGAAAGTCACCATTCCTAAAAGGCAGAACTCTGACATCAAAGGCAGAGCTCTTGGATTCAAATCAAAATACTGAGATCAAAGCCAGATTTCTTCCCATGAAGTCAGCATGGACAGTGCCAGCGTATGCACAAGCAGTCAAGCCGCCACGTCAAGCCACAGTGCGTGGGAGTTCTTTTTCTTTTTTTTTTTTTTTTTTTTTTTTAAGTTTTTTTCTGTTTTTACATTTTTTTGGGGTAGTACTGTTTTTTGGATTGTATATCAGAAGACAATGGCAAAGCAGCACTCGTGAATCAGAGAAAAAGAGAACCCCGTACATGATTTTCTGAAAAACAACCCAAATGAAGTTATTGAAAGAAAAACTGCAAGTCAGTGGGAGTGGATGGGTGGACGAAAGTCACCGTTCCTAAAAGGCAGAATTCTGACACTCAAGTCAGAATTCTTGGATTCAAATCAAAATACTGAGATCAAAGCCAGAGTTCTTCCCATGAAGTCAAAATTCAGGCTTTCATCTGAAAATTCTGACTAGTTTCCAAGAATTCTGATATTTGGAACTATTGTTGTTTCATCATCTGATTTTTATTTTTATTTTTTATAAAAATAAAGTTTTGCAACAAAAGAAATTATCCTCACTTTCTTTCAACCGTAACTCTGAAAATGTGACTGCTTTTTATCATTGTAATGAATCATTGGCCCTATTTGTCATTTTTATGATCAATCTAGATGTTATGTCATGACTTTTATGACATGCTCTGGCAATGAATTCCCTACGTCCACGCCAATACAGCTATTTGAATTGGACAGAGTTGAAAATGTGTTGCAGGAGCAGCACCCTCTGCTGTGGATAAGAAGAAAAGCTTACAGCACCTGGTATTCCCAGGCGGTCTCCCATCCAAGTACTAACCAGGCCCGACCCTGCTTAGCTTCCGAGATCAGACGAGATCGGGCGCGCTCAGGGTGGTATGACCGTAAGCGAAGACAGAGGTGACAAATGGCTCATTTAAGTGTGTCTTCGGGGTTAAAGTCAGCATTATGAGGATACAGTCAGAATTCTGGGAAGAAAGCCACAATTGTAAGATCAAATCAACGTCCCCAGATTAAAATCAGGATTCTAAAATCAAAGAAAAAATCCCCAGATTTCCGTCAGGACACTAAGATTACAGACAATATCCTGAGATTAAAGCCAACGACCTGAGATGAAAGTCCCTATTACGAAAAGGCAGAATTCTGACATCAAAGGCAGAGCTCTTGGATTCACATCAAAATACTGAGATCAAAGCCAGATTTCTTCCCATGAAGTCAGCATGGACAGTGCCAGCGTATGCACAAGCAGTCAAGCCGCCACGTCAAGCCACAGTGCGTGGGAGTTCTTTTTCTTTTTTTTTTTTTTTTTTTTTTTTTTAAGTTTTTTTCTGTTTTTACATTTTTTTGGGTAGTACTGTTTTTTGGATTGTATATCAGAAGACAATGTCAAAGCAGCACTAGTGAATCAGAGAAAAAGAGAACCCCGTACATGATTTTCTGAAAAACAACCCAAATGAAGTTATTGAAAGAAAAACTGCAAGTCAGTGGGAGTGGATGGGTGGATGAAAGTCACCATTCCTAAAAGGCAGAACTCTGACATCAAAGGCAGAGCTCTTGGATTCAAATCAAAATACTGAGATCAAAGCCAGATTTCTTCCCATGAAGTCAGCATGGACAGTGCCAGCGTATGCACAAGCAGTCAAGCCGCCACGTCAAGCCACAGTGCGTGGGAGTTCTTTTTCTTTTTTTTTTTTTTTTTTTTTTTTAAGTTTTTTTCTGTTTTTACATTTTTTTGGGGTAGTACTGTTTTTTGGATTGTATATCAGAAGACAATGGCAAAGCAGCACTCGTGAATCAGAGAAAAAGAGAACCCCGTACATGATTTTCTGAAAAACAACCCAAATGAAGTTATTGAAAGAAAAACTGCAAGTCAGTGGGAGTGGATGGGTGGACGAAAGTCACCGTTCCTAAAAGGCAGAATTCTGACACTCAAGTCAGAATTCTTGGATTCAAATCAAAATACTGAGATCAAAGCCAGAGTTCTTCCCATGAAGTCAAAATTCAGGCTTTCATCTGAAAATTCTGACTAGTTTCCAAGAATTCTGATATTTGGAACTATTGTTGTTTCATCATCTGATTTTTATTTTTATTTTTTATAAAAATAAAGTTTTGCAACAAAAGAAATTATCCTCACTTTCTTTCAACCGTAACTCTGAAAATGTGACTGCTTTTTATCATTGTAATGAATCATTGGCCCTATTTGTCATTTTTATGATCAATCTAGATGTTATGTCATGACTTTTATGACATGCTCTGGCAATGAATTCCCTACGTCCACGCCAATACAGCTATTTGAATTGGACAGAGTTGAAAATGTGTTGCAGGAGCAGCACCCTCTGCTGTGGATAAGAAGAAAAGCTTACAGCACCTGGTATTCCCAGGCGGTCTCCCATCCAAGTACTAACCAGGCCCGACCCTGCTTAGCTTCCGAGATCAGACGAGATCGGGCGCGCTCAGGGTGGTATGACCGTAAGCGAAGACAGAGGTGACAAATGGCTCATTTAAGTGTGTCTTCGGGGTTAAAGTCAGCATTATGAGGATACAGTCAGAATTCTGGGAAGAAAGCCACAATTGTAAGATCAAATCAACGTCCCCAGATTAAAATCAGGATTCTAAAATCAAAGAAAAAATCCCCAGATTTCCGTCAGGACACTAAGATTACAGACAATATCCTGAGATTAAAGCCAACGACCTGAGATGAAAGTCCCTATTACGAAAAGGCAGAATTCTGACATCAAAGGCAGAGCTCTTGGATTCACATCAAAATACTGAGATCAAAGCCAGATTTCTTCCCATGAAGTCAGCATGGACAGTGCCAGCGTATGCACAAGCAGTCAAGCCGCCACGTCAAGCCACAGTGCGTGGGAGTTCTTTTTCTTTTTTTTTTTTTTTTTTTTTTTTTTAAGTTTTTTTCTGTTTTTACATTTTTTTGGGTAGTACTGTTTTTTGGATTGTATATCAGAAGACAATGTCAAAGCAGCACTAGTGAATCAGAGAAAAAGAGAACCCCGTACATGATTTTCTGAAAAACAACCCAAATGAAGTTATTGAAAGAAAAACTGCAAGTCAGTGGGAGTGGATGGGTGGATGAAAGTCACCATTCCTAAAAGGCAGAACTCTGACATCAAAGGCAGAGCTCTTGGATTCAAATCAAAATACTGAGATCAAAGCCAGATTTCTTCCCATGAAGTCAGCATGGACAGTGCCAGCGTATGCACAAGCAGTCAAGCCGCCACGTCAAGCCACAGTGCGTGGGTGTTATTTTTTTTTTTTTTTTTTTTTTTTTTTTTTAAGTTTTTTTCTGTTTTTACATTTTTTTGGGGTAGTACTGTTTTTTGGATTGTATATCAGAAGACAATGGCAAAGCAGCACTCGTGAATCAGAGAAAAAGAGAACCCCGTACATGATTTTCTGAAAAACAACCCAAATGAAGTTATTGAAAGAAAAACTGCAAGTCAGTGGGAGTGGATGGGTGGACGAAAGTCACCGTTCCTAAAAGGCAGAATTCTGACACTCAAGTCAGAATTCTTGGATTCAAATCAAAATACTGAGATCAAAGCCAGAGTTCTTCCCATGAAGTCAAAATTCAGGCTTTCATCTGAAAATTCTGACTAGTTTCCAAGAATTCTGATATTTGGAACTATTGTTGTTTCATCATCTGATTTTTATTTTTATTTTTTATAAAAATAAAGTTTTGCAACAAAAGAAATTATCCTCACTTTCTTTCAACCGTAACTCTGAAAATGTGACTGCTTTTTATCATTGTAATGAATCATTGGCCCTATTTGTCATTTTTATGATCAATCTAGATGTTATGTCATGACTTTTATGACATGCTCTGGCAATGAATTCCCTACGTCCACGCCAATACAGCTATTTGAATTGGACAGAGTTGAAAATGTGTTGCAGGAGCAGCACCCTCTGCTGTGGATAAGAAGAAAAGCTTACAGCACCTGGTATTCCCAGGCGGTCTCCCATCCAAGTACTAACCAGGCCCGACCCTGCTTAGCTTCCGAGATCAGACGAGATCGGGCGCGCTCAGGGTGGTATGACCGTAAGCGAAGACAGAGGTGACAAATGGCTCATTTAAGTGTGTCTTCGGGGTTAAAGTCAGCATTATGAGGATACAGTCAGAATTCTGGGAAGAAAGCCACAATTGTAAGATCAAATCAACGTCCCCAGATTAAAATCAGGATTCTAAAATCAAAGAAAAAATCCCCAGATTTCCGTCAGGACACTAAGATTACAGACAATATCCTGAGATTAAAGCCAACGACCTGAGATGAAAGTCCCTATTACGAAAAGGCAGAATTCTGACATCAAAGGCAGAGCTCTTGGATTCACATCAAAATACTGAGATCAAAGCCAGATTTCTTCCCATGAAGTCAGCATGGACAGTGCCAGCGTATGCACAAGCAGTCAAGCCGCCACGTCAAGCCACAGTGGGTGGGAGTTTTTTTTTTTTTTTTTTTTTTTTTTTTTTTTAAGTTTTTTTCTGTTTTTACATTTTTTTGGGTAGTACTGTTTTTTGGATTGTATATCAGAAGACAATGTCAAAGCAGCACTAGTGAATCAGAGAAAAAGAGAACCCCGTACATGATTTTCTGAAAAACAACCCAAATGAAGTTATTGAAAGAAAAACTGCAAGTCAGTGGGAGTGGATGGGTGGATGAAAGTCACCATTCCTAAAAGGCAGAACTCTGACATCAAAGGCAGAGCTCTTGGATTCAAATCAAAATACTGAGATCAAAGCCAGATTTCTTCCCATGAAGTCAGCATGGACAGTGCCAGCGTATGCACAAGCAGTCAAGCCGCCACGTCAAGCCACAGTGCGTGGGAGTTCTTTTTCTTTTTTTTTTTTTTTTTTTTTTTTAAGTTTTTTTCTGTTTTTACATTTTTTTGGGGTAGTACTGTTTTTTGGATTGTATATCAGAAGACAATGGCAAAGCAGCACTCGTGAATCAGAGAAAAAGAGAACCCCGTACATGATTTTCTGAAAAACAACCCAAATGAAGTTATTGAAAGAAAAACTGCAAGTCAGTGGGAGTGGATGGGTGGACGAAAGTCACCGTTCCTAAAAGGCAGAATTCTGACACTCAAGTCAGAATTCTTGGATTCAAATCAAAATACTGAGATCAAAGCCAGAGTTCTTCCCATGAAGTCAAAATTCAGGCTTTCATCTGAAAATTCTGACTAGTTTCCAAGAATTCTGATATTTGGAACTATTGTTGTTTCATCATCTGATTTTTATTTTTATTTTTTATAAAAATAAAGTTTTGCAACAAAAGAAATTATCCTCACTTTCTTTCAACCGTAACTCTGAAAATGTGACTGCTTTTTATCATTGTAATGAATCATTGGCCCTATTTGTCATTTTTATGATCAATCTAGATGTTATGTCATGACTTTTATGACATGCTCTGGCAATGAATTCCCTACGTCCACGCCAATACAGCTATTTGAATTGGACAGAGTTGAAAATGTGTTGCAGGAGCAGCACCCTCTGCTGTGGATAAGAAGAAAAGCTTACAGCACCTGGTATTCCCAGGCGGTCTCCCATCCAAGTACTAACCAGGCCCGACCCTGCTTAGCTTCCGAGATCAGACGAGATCGGGCGCGCTCAGGGTGGTATGACCGTAAGCGAAGACAGAGGTGACAAATGGCTCATTTAAGTGTGTCTTCGGGGTTAAAGTCAGCATTATGAGGATACAGTCAGAATTCTGGGAAGAAAGCCACAATTGTAAGATCAAATCAACGTCCCCAGATTAAAATCAGGATTCTAAAATCAAAGAAAAAATCCCCAGATTTCCGTCAGGACACTAAGATTACAGACAATATCCTGAGATTAAAGCCAACGACCTGAGATGAAAGTCCCTATTACGAAAAGGCAGAATTCTGACATCAAAGGCAGAGCTCTTGGATTCACATCAAAATACTGAGATCAAAGCCAGATTTCTTCCCATGAAGTCAGCATGGACAGTGCCAGCGTATGCACAAGCAGTCAAGCCGCCACGTCAAGCCACAGTGCGTGGGAGTTCTTTTTCTTTTTTTTTTTTTTTTTTTTTTTTTAAGTTTTTTTGTGTTTTTACATTTTTTTGGGTAGTACTGTTTTTTGGATTGTATATCAGAAGACAATGTCAAAGCAGCACTAGTGAATCAGAGAAAAAGAGAACCCCGTACATGATTTTCTGAAAAACAACCCAAATGAAGTTATTGAAAGAAAAACTGCAAGTCAGTGGGAGTGGATGGGTGGATGAAAGTCACCATTCCTAAAAGGCAGAACTCTGACATCAAAGGCAGAGCTCTTGGATTCAAATCAAAATACTGAGATCAAAGCCAGATTTCTTCCCATGAAGTCAGCATGGAAAGTGCCAGCGTATGCAAAAGCAGTCAAGCCGCCACGTCAAGCCACAGTGGGTGGGTTTTTTTTTTTTTTTTTTTTTTTTTTTTTTTTTTTTAAGTTTTTTTCTGTTTTTACATTTTTTTGGGGTAGTACTGTTTTTTGGATTGTATATCAGAAGACAATGGCAAAGCAGCACTCGTGAATCAGAGAAAAAGAGAACCCCGTACATGATTTTCTGAAAAACAACCCAAATGAAGTTATTGAAAGAAAAACTGCAAGTCAGTGGGAGTGGATGGGTGGACGAAAGTCACCGTTCCTAAAAGGCAGAATTCTGACACTCAAGTCAGAATTCTTGGATTCAAATCAAAATACTGAGATCAAAGCCAGAGTTCTTCCCATGAAGTCAAAATTCAGGCTTTCATCTGAAAATTCTGACTAGTTTCCAAGAATTCTGATATTTGGAACTATTGTTGTTTCATCATCTGATTTTTATTTTTATTTTTTATAAAAATAAAGTTTTGCAACAAAAGAAATTATCCTCACTTTCTTTCAACCGTAACTCTGAAAATGTGACTGCTTTTTATCATTGTAATGAATCATTGGCCCTATTTGTCATTTTTATGATCAATCTAGATGTTATGTCATGACTTTTATGACATGCTCTGGCAATGAATTCCCTACGTCCACGCCAATACAGCTATTTGAATTGGACAGAGTTGAAAATGTGTTGCAGGAGCAGCACCCTCTGCTGTGGATAAGAAGAAAAGCTTACAGCACCTGGTATTCCCAGGCGGTCTCCCATCCAAGTACTAACCAGGCCCGACCCTGCTTAGCTTCCGAGATCAGACGAGATCGGGCGCGCTCAGGGTGGTATGACCGTAAGCGAAGACAGAGGTGACAAATGGCTCATTTAAGTGTGTCTTCGGGGTTAAAGTCAGCATTATGAGGATACAGTCAGAATTCTGGGAAGAAAGCCACAATTGTAAGATCAAATCAACGTCCCCAGATTAAAATCAGGATTCTAAAATCAAAGAAAAAATCCCCAGATTTCCGTCAGGACACTAAGATTACAGACAATATCCTGAGATTAAAGCCAACGACCTGAGATGAAAGTCCCTATTACGAAAAGGCAGAATTCTGACATCAAAGGCAGAGCTCTTGGATTCACATCAAAATACTGAGATCAAAGCCAGATTTCTTCCCATGAAGTCAGCATGGACAGTGCCAGCGTATGCACAAGCAGTCAAGCCGCCACGTCAAGCCACAGTGCGTGGGAGTTCTTTTTCTTTTTTTTTTTTTTTTTTTTTTTTTTAATTTTTTTTTGTTTTTTAATTTTTTTGGGTAGTACTGTTTTTTGGATTGTATATCAGAAGACAATGTCAAAGCAGCACTAGTGAATCAGAGAAAAAGAGAACCCCGTACATGATTTTCTGAAAAACAACCCAAATGAAGTTATTGAAAGAAAAACTGCAAGTCAGTGGGAGTGGATGGGTGGATGAAAGTCACCATTCCTAAAAGGCAGAACTCTGACATCAAAGGCAGAGCTCTTGGATTCAAATCAAAATACTGAGATCAAAGCCAGATTTCTTCCCATGAAGTCAGCATGGACAGTGCCAGCGTATGCACAAGCATTCAAGCCGCCACGTCAAGCCACAGTGCGTGGGATTTATTTTTTTTTTTTTTTTTTTTTTTTTTTTTTTAAGTTTTTTTCTGTTTTTACATTTTTTTGGGGTAGTACTGTTTTTTGGATTGTATATCAGAAGACAATGGCAAAGCAGCACTCGTGAATCAGAGAAAAAGAGAACCCCGTACATGATTTTCTGAAAAACAACCCAAATGAAGTTATTGAAAGAAAAACTGCAAGTCAGTGGGAGTGGATGGGTGGACGAAAGTCACCGTTCCTAAAAGGCAGAATTCTGACACTCAAGTCAGAATTCTTGGATTCAAATCAAAATACTGAGATCAAAGCCAGAGTTCTTCCCATGAAGTCAAAATTCAGGCTTTCATCTGAAAATTCTGACTAGTTTCCAAGAATTCTGATATTTGGAACTATTGTTGTTTCATCATCTGATTTTTATTTTTATTTTTTATAAAAATAAAGTTTTGCAACAAAAGAAATTATCCTCACTTTCTTTCAACCGTAACTCTGAAAATGTGACTGCTTTTTATCATTGTAATGAATCATTGGCCCTATTTGTCATTTTTATGATCAATCTAGATGTTATGTCATGACTTTTATGACATGCTCTGGCAATGAATTCCCTACGTCCACGCCAATACAGCTATTTGAATTGGACAGAGTTGAAAATGTGTTGCAGGAGCAGCACCCTCTGCTGTGGATAAGAAGAAAAGCTTACAGCACCTGGTATTCCCAGGCGGTCTCCCATCCAAGTACTAACCAGGCCCGACCCTGCTTAGCTTCCGAGATCAGACGAGATCGGGCGCGCTCAGGGTGGTATGACCGTAAGCGAAGACAGAGGTGACAAATGGCTCATTTAAGTGTGTCTTCGGGGTTAAAGTCAGCATTATGAGGATACAGTCAGAATTCTGGGAAGAAAGCCACAATTGTAAGATCAAATCAACGTCCCCAGATTAAAATCAGGATTCTAAAATCAAAGAAAAAATCCCCAGATTTCCGTCAGGACACTAAGATTACAGACAATATCCTGAGATTAAAGCCAACGACCTGAGATGAAAGTCCCTATTACGAAAAGGCAGAATTCTGACATCAAAGGCAGAGCTCTTGGATTCACATCAAAATACTGAGATCAAAGCCAGATTTCTTCCCATGAAGTCAGCATGGACAGTGCCAGCGTATGCACAAGCAGTCAAGCCGCCACGTCAAGCCACAGTGCGTGGGAGTTCTTTTTCTTTTTTTTTTTTTTTTTTTTTTTTTTAAGTTTTTTTCTGTTTTTACATTTTTTTGGGTAGTACTGTTTTTTGGATTGTATATCAGAAGACAATGTCAAAGCAGCACTAGTGAATCAGAGAAAAAGAGAACCCCGTACATGATTTTCTGAAAAACAACCCAAATGAAGTTATTGAAAGAAAAACTGCAAGTCAGTGGGAGTGGATGGGTGGATGAAAGTCACCATTCCTAAAAGGCAGAACTCTGACATCAAAGGCAGAGCTCTTGGATTCAAATCAAAATACTGAGATCAAAGCCAGATTTCTTCCCATGAAGTCAGCATGGACAGTGCCAGCGTATGCACAAGCAGTCAAGCCGCCACGTCAAGCCACAGTGCGTGGGAGTTCTTTTTCTTTTTTTTTTTTTTTTTTTTTTTTAAGTTTTTTTCTGTTTTTACATTTTTTTGGGGTAGTACTGTTTTTTGGATTGTATATCAGAAGACAATGGCAAAGCAGCACTCGTGAATCAGAGAAAAAGAGAACCCCGTACATGATTTTCTGAAAAACAACCCAAATGAAGTTATTGAAAGAAAAACTGCAAGTCAGTGGGAGTGGATGGGTGGACGAAAGTCACCGTTCCTAAAAGGCAGAATTCTGACACTCAAGTCAGAATTCTTGGATTCAAATCAAAATACTGAGATCAAAGCCAGAGTTCTTCCCATGAAGTCAAAATTCAGGCTTTCATCTGAAAATTCTGACTAGTTTCCAAGAATTCTGATATTTGGAACTATTGTTGTTTCATCATCTGATTTTTATTTTTATTTTTTATAAAAATAAAGTTTTGCAACAAAAGAAATTATCCTCACTTTCTTTCAACCGTAACTCTGAAAATGTGACTGCTTTTTATCATTGTAATGAATCATTGGCCCTATTTGTCATTTTTATGATCAATCTAGATGTTATGTCATGACTTTTATGACATGCTCTGGCAATGAATTCCCTACGTCCACGCCAATACAGCTATTTGAATTGGACAGAGTTGAAAATGTGTTGCAGGAGCAGCACCCTCTGCTGTGGATAAGAAGAAAAGCTTACAGCACCTGGTATTCCCAGGCGGTCTCCCATCCAAGTACTAACCAGGCCCGACCCTGCTTAGCTTCCGAGATCAGACGAGATCGGGCGCGCTCAGGGTGGTATGACCGTAAGCGAAGACAGAGGTGACAAATGGCTCATTTAAGTGTGTCTTCGGGGTTAAAGTCAGCATTATGAGGATACAGTCAGAATTCTGGGAAGAAAGCCACAATTGTAAGATCAAATCAACGTCCCCAGATTAAAATCAGGATTCTAAAATCAAAGAAAAAATCCCCAGATTTCCGTCAGGACACTAAGATTACAGACAATATCCTGAGATTAAAGCCAACGACCTGAGATGAAAGTCCCTATTACGAAAAGGCAGAATTCTGACATCAAAGGCAGAGCTCTTGGATTCACATCAAAATACTGAGATCAAAGCCAGATTTCTTCCCATGAAGTCAGCATGGACAGTGCCAGCGTATGCACAAGCAGTCAAGCCGCCACGTCAAGCCACAGTGCGTGGGAGTTCTTTTTCTTTTTTTTTTTTTTTTTTTTTTTTTAAGTTTTTTTCTGTTTTTACATTTTTTTGGGTAGTACTGTTTTTTGGATTGTATATCAGAAGACAATGTCAAAGCAGCACTAGTGAATCAGAGAAAAAGAGAACCCCGTACATGATTTTCTGAAAAACAACCCAAATGAAGTTATTGAAAGAAAAACTGCAAGTCAGTGGGAGTGGATGGGTGGATGAAAGTCACCATTCCTAAAAGGCAGAACTCTGACATCAAAGGCAGAGCTCTTGGATTCAAATCAAAATACTGAGATCAAAGCCAGATTTCTTCCCATGAAGTCAGCATGGACAGTGCCAGCGTATGCACAAGCAGTCAAGCCGCCACGTCAAGCCACAGTGCGTGGGTTTTCTTTTTCTTTTTTTTTTTTTTTTTTTTTTTTTAAGTTTTTTTCTGTTTTTACATTTTTTTGGGGTAGTACTGTTTTTTGGATTGTATATCAGAAGACAATGGCAAAGCAGCACTCGTGAATCAGAGAAAAAGAGAACCCCGTACATGATTTTCTGAAAAACAACCCAAATGAAGTTATTGAAAGAAAAACTGCAAGTCAGTGGGAGTGGATGGGTGGACGAAAGTCACCGTTCCTAAAAGGCAGAATTCTGACACTCAAGTCAGAATTCTTGGATTCAAATCAAAATACTGAGATCAAAGCCAGAGTTCTTCCCATGAAGTCAAAATTCAGGCTTTCATCTGAAAATTCTGACTAGTTTCCAAGAATTCTGATATTTGGAACTATTGTTGTTTCATCATCTGATTTTTATTTTTATTTTTTATAAAAATAAAGTTTTGCAACAAAAGAAATTATCCTCACTTTCTTTCAACCGTAACTCTGAAAATGTGACTGCTTTTTATCATTGTAATGAATCATTGGCCCTATTTGTCATTTTTATGATCAATCTAGATGTTATGTCATGACTTTTATGACATGCTCTGGCAATGAATTCCCTACGTCCACGCCAATACAGCTATTTGAATTGGACAGAGTTGAAAATGTGTTGCAGGAGCAGCACCCTCTGCTGTGGATAAGAAGAAAAGCTTACAGCACCTGGTATTCCCAGGCGGTCTCCCATCCAAGTACTAACCAGGCCCGACCCTGCTTAGCTTCCGAGATCAGACGAGATCGGGCGCGCTCAGGGTGGTATGACCGTAAGCGAAGACAGAGGTGACAAATGGCTCATTTAAGTGTGTCTTCGGGGTTAAAGTCAGCATTATGAGGATACAGTCAGAATTCTGGGAAGAAAGCCACAATTGTAAGATCAAATCAACGTCCCCAGATTAAAATCAGGATTCTAAAATCAAAGAAAAAATCCCCAGATTTCCGTCAGGACACTAAGATTACAGACAATATCCTGAGATTAAAGCCAACGACCTGAGATGAAAGTCCCTATTACGAAAAGGCAGAATTCTGACATCAAAGGCAGAGCTCTTGGATTCACATCAAAATACTGAGATCAAAGCCAGATTTCTTCCCATGAAGTCAGCATGGACAGTGCCAGCGTATGCACAAGCAGTCAAGCCGCCACGTCAAGCCACAGTGCGTGGGAGTTCTTTTTCTTTTTTTTTTTTTTTTTTTTTTTTTTAAGTTTTTTTCTGTTTTTACATTTTTTTGGGTAGTACTGTTTTTTGGATTGTATATCAGAAGACAATGTCAAAGCAGCACTAGTGAATCAGAGAAAAAGAGAACCCCGTACATGATTTTCTGAAAAACAACCCAAATGAAGTTATTGAAAGAAAAACTGCAAGTCAGTGGGAGTGGATGGGTGGATGAAAGTCACCATTCCTAAAAGGCAGAACTCTGACATCAAAGGCAGAGCTCTTGGATTCAAATCAAAATACTGAGATCAAAGCCAGATTTCTTCCCATGAAGTCAGCATGGACAGTGCCAGCGTATGCACAAGCAGTCAAGCCGCCACGTCAAGCCACAGTGCGTGGGAGTTCTTTTTCTTTTTTTTTTTTTTTTTTTTTTTTAAGTTTTTTTCTGTTTTTACATTTTTTTGGGGTAGTACTGTTTTTTGGATTGTATATCAGAAGACAATGGCAAAGCAGCACTCGTGAATCAGAGAAAAAGAGAACCCCGTACATGATTTTCTGAAAAACAACCCAAATGAAGTTATTGAAAGAAAAACTGCAAGTCAGTGGGAGTGGATGGGTGGACGAAAGTCACCGTTCCTAAAAGGCAGAATTCTGACACTCAAGTCAGAATTCTTGGATTCAAATCAAAATACTGAGATCAAAGCCAGAGTTCTTCCCATGAAGTCAAAATTCAGGCTTTCATCTGAAAATTCTGACTAGTTTCCAAGAATTCTGATATTTGGAACTATTGTTGTTTCATCATCTGATTTTTATTTTTATTTTTTATAAAAATAAAGTTTTGCAACAAAAGAAATTATCCTCACTTTCTTTCAACCGTAACTCTGAAAATGTGACTGCTTTTTATCATTGTAATGAATCATTGGCCCTATTTGTCATTTTTATGATCAATCTAGATGTTATGTCATGACTTTTATGACATGCTCTGGCAATGAATTCCCTACGTCCACGCCAATACAGCTATTTGAATTGGACAGAGTTGAAAATGTGTTGCAGGAGCAGCACCCTCTGCTGTGGATAAGAAGAAAAGCTTACAGCACCTGGTATTCCCAGGCGGTCTCCCATCCAAGTACTAACCAGGCCCGACCCTGCTTAGCTTCCGAGATCAGACGAGATCGGGCGCGCTCAGGGTGGTATGACCGTAAGCGAAGACAGAGGTGACAAATGGCTCATTTAAGTGTGTCTTCGGGGTTAAAGTCAGCATTATGAGGATACAGTCAGAATTCTGGGAAGAAAGCCACAATTGTAAGATCAAATCAACGTCCCCAGATTAAAATCAGGATTCTAAAATCAAAGAAAAAATCCCCAGATTTCCGTCAGGACACTAAGATTACAGACAATATCCTGAGATTAAAGCCAACGACCTGAGATGAAAGTCCCTATTACGAAAAGGCAGAATTCTGACATCAAAGGCAGAGCTCTTGGATTCACATCAAAATACTGAGATCAAAGCCAGATTTCTTCCCATGAAGTCAGCATGGACAGTGCCAGCGTATGCACAAGCAGTCAAGCCGCCACGTCAAGCCACAGTGCGTGGGAGTTCTTTTTCTTTTTTTTTTTTTTTTTTTTTTTTTTAAGTTTTTTTCTGTTTTTACATTTTTTTGGGTAGTACTGTTTTTTGGATTGTATATCAGAAGACAATGTCAAAGCAGCACTAGTGAATCAGAGAAAAAGAGAACCCCGTACATGATTTTCTGAAAAACAACCCAAATGAAGTTATTGAAAGAAAAACTGCAAGTCAGTGGGAGTGGATGGGTGGATGAAAGTCACCATTCCTAAAAGGCAGAACTCTGACATCAAAGGCAGAGCTCTTGGATTCAAATCAAAATACTGAGATCAAAGCCAGATTTCTTCCCATGAAGTCAGCATGGACAGTGCCAGCGTATGCACAAGCAGTCAAGCCGCCACGTCAAGCCACAGTGCGTGGGTGTTCTTTTTCTTTTTTTTTTTTTTTTTTTTTTTTTAAGTTTTTTTCTGTTTTTACATTTTTTTGGGGTAGTACTGTTTTTTGGATTGTATATCAGAAGACAATGGCAAAGCAGCACTCGTGAATCAGAGAAAAAGAGAACCCCGTACATGATTTTCTGAAAAACAACCCAAATGAAGTTATTGAAAGAAAAACTGCAAGTCAGTGGGAGTGGATGGGTGGACGAAAGTCACCGTTCCTAAAAGGCAGAATTCTGACACTCAAGTCAGAATTCTTGGATTCAAATCAAAATACTGAGATCAAAGCCAGAGTTCTTCCCATGAAGTCAAAATTCAGGCTTTCATCTGAAAATTCTGACTAGTTTCCAAGAATTCTGATATTTGGAACTATTGTTGTTTCATCATCTGATTTTTATTTTTATTTTTTATAAAAATAAAGTTTTGCAACAAAAGAAATTATCCTCACTTTCTTTCAACCGTAACTCTGAAAATGTGACTGCTTTTTATCATTGTAATGAATCATTGGCCCTATTTGTCATTTTTATGATCAATCTAGATGTTATGTCATGACTTTTATGACATGCTCTGGCAATGAATTCCCTACGTCCACGCCAATACAGCTATTTGAATTGGACAGAGTTGAAAATGTGTTGCAGGAGCAGCACCCTCTGCTGTGGATAAGAAGAAAAGCTTACAGCACCTGGTATTCCCAGGCGGTCTCCCATCCAAGTACTAACCAGGCCCGACCCTGCTTAGCTTCCGAGATCAGACGAGATCGGGCGCGCTCAGGGTGGTATGACCGTAAGCGAAGACAGAGGTGACAAATGGCTCATTTAAGTGTGTCTTCGGGGTTAAAGTCAGCATTATGAGGATACAGTCAGAATTCTGGGAAGAAAGCCACAATTGTAAGATCAAATCAACGTCCCCAGATTAAAATCAGGATTCTAAAATCAAAGAAAAAATCCCCAGATTTCCGTCAGGACACTAAGATTACAGACAATATCCTGAGATTAAAGCCAACGACCTGAGATGAAAGTCCCTATTACGAAAAGGCAGAATTCTGACATCAAAGGCAGAGCTCTTGGATTCACATCAAAATACTGAGATCAAAGCCAGATTTCTTCCCATGAAGTCAGCATGGACAGTGCCAGCGTATGCACAAGCAGTCAAGCCGCCACGTCAAGCCACAGTGCGTGGGAGTTCTTTTTCTTTTTTTTTTTTTTTTTTTTTTTTTTAAGTTTTTTTCTGTTTTTACATTTTTTTGGGTAGTACTGTTTTTTGGATTGTATATCAGAAGACAATGTCAAAGCAGCACTAGTGAATCAGAGAAAAAGAGAACCCCGTACATGATTTTCTGAAAAACAACCCAAATGAAGTTATTGAAAGAAAAACTGCAAGTCAGTGGGAGTGGATGGGTGGATGAAAGTCACCATTCCTAAAAGGCAGAACTCTGACATCAAAGGCAGAGCTCTTGGATTCAAATCAAAATACTGAGATCAAAGCCAGATTTCTTCCCATGAAGTCAGCATGGACAGTGCCAGCGTATGCACAAGCAGTCAAGCCGCCACGTCAAGCCACAGTGCGTGGGAGTTCTTTTTCTTTTTTTTTTTTTTTTTTTTTTTTAAGTTTTTTTCTGTTTTTACATTTTTTTGGGGTAGTACTGTTTTTTGGATTGTATATCAGAAGACAATGGCAAAGCAGCACTCGTGAATCAGAGAAAAAGAGAACCCCGTACATGATTTTCTGAAAAACAACCCAAATGAAGTTATTGAAAGAAAAACTGCAAGTCAGTGGGAGTGGATGGGTGGACGAAAGTCACCGTTCCTAAAAGGCAGAATTCTGACACTCAAGTCAGAATTCTTGGATTCAAATCAAAATACTGAGATCAAAGCCAGAGTTCTTCCCATGAAGTCAAAATTCAGGCTTTCATCTGAAAATTCTGACTAGTTTCCAAGAATTCTGATATTTGGAACTATTGTTGTTTCATCATCTGATTTTTATTTTTATTTTTTATAAAAATAAAGTTTTGCAACAAAAGAAATTATCCTCACTTTCTTTCAACCGTAACTCTGAAAATGTGACTGCTTTTTATCATTGTAATGAATCATTGGCCCTATTTGTCATTTTTATGATCAATCTAGATGTTATGTCATGACTTTTATGACATGCTCTGGCAATGAATTCCCTACGTCCACGCCAATACAGCTATTTGAATTGGACAGAGTTGAAAATGTGTTGCAGGAGCAGCACCCTCTGCTGTGGATAAGAAGAAAAGCTTACAGCACCTGGTATTCCCAGGCGGTCTCCCATCCAAGTACTAACCAGGCCCGACCCTGCTTAGCTTCCGAGATCAGACGAGATCGGGCGCGCTCAGGGTGGTATGACCGTAAGCGAAGACAGAGGTGACAAATGGCTCATTTAAGTGTGTCTTCGGGGTTAAAGTCAGCATTATGAGGATACAGTCAGAATTCTGGGAAGAAAGCCACAATTGTAAGATCAAATCAACGTCCCCAGATTAAAATCAGGATTCTAAAATCAAAGAAAAAATCCCCAGATTTCCGTCAGGACACTAAGATTACAGACAATATCCTGAGATTAAAGCCAACGACCTGAGATGAAAGTCCCTATTACGAAAAGGCAGAATTCTGACATCAAAGGCAGAGCTCTTGGATTCACATCAAAATACTGAGATCAAAGCCAGATTTCTTCCCATGAAGTCAGCATGGACAGTGCCAGCGTATGCACAAGCAGTCAAGCCGCCACGTCAAGCCACAGTGCGTGGGAGTTCTTTTTCTTTTTTTTTTTTTTTTTTTTTTTTTTAAGTTTTTTTCTGTTTTTACATTTTTTTGGGTAGTACTGTTTTTTGGATTGTATATCAGAAGACAATGTCAAAGCAGCACTAGTGAATCAGAGAAAAAGAGAACCCCGTACATGATTTTCTGAAAAACAACCCAAATGAAGTTATTGAAAGAAAAACTGCAAGTCAGTGGGAGTGGATGGGTGGATGAAAGTCACCATTCCTAAAAGGCAGAACTCTGACATCAAAGGCAGAGCTCTTGGATTCAAATCAAAATACTGAGATCAAAGCCAGATTTCTTCCCATGAAGTCAGCATGGACAGTGCCAGCGTATGCACAAGCAGTCAAGCCGCCACGTCAAGCCACAGTGCGTGGGAGTTCTTTTTCTTTTTTTTTTTTTTTTTTTTTTTTTAAGTTTTTTTCTGTTTTTACATTTTTTTGGGGTAGTACTGTTTTTTGGATTGTATATCAGAAGACAATGGCAAAGCAGCACTCGTGAATCAGAGAAAAAGAGAACCCCGTACATGATTTTCTGAAAAACAACCCAAATGAAGTTATTGAAAGAAAAACTGCAAGTCAGTGGGAGTGGATGGGTGGACGAAAGTCACCGTTCCTAAAAGGCAGAATTCTGACACTCAAGTCAGAATTCTTGGATTCAAATCAAAATACTGAGATCAAAGCCAGAGTTCTTCCCATGAAGTCAAAATTCAGGCTTTCATCTGAAAATTCTGACTAGTTTCCAAGAATTCTGATATTTGGAACTATTGTTGTTTCATCATCTGATTTTTATTTTTATTTTTTATAAAAATAAAGTTTTGCAACAAAAGAAATTATCCTCACTTTCTTTCAACCGTAACTCTGAAAATGTGACTGCTTTTTATCATTGTAATGAATCATTGGCCCTATTTGTCATTTTTATGATCAATCTAGATGTTATGTCATGACTTTTATGACATGCTCTGGCAATGAATTCCCTACGTCCACGCCAATACAGCTATTTGAATTGGACAGAGTTGAAAATGTGTTGCAGGAGCAGCACCCTCTGCTGTGGATAAGAAGAAAAGCTTACAGCACCTGGTATTCCCAGGCGGTCTCCCATCCAAGTACTAACCAGGCCCGACCCTGCTTAGCTTCCGAGATCAGACGAGATCGGGCGCGCTCAGGGTGGTATGACCGTAAGCGAAGACAGAGGTGACAAATGGCTCATTTAAGTGTGTCTTCGGGGTTAAAGTCAGCATTATGAGGATACAGTCAGAATTCTGGGAAGAAAGCCACAATTGTAAGATCAAATCAACGTCCCCAGATTAAAATCAGGATTCTAAAATCAAAGAAAAAATCCCCAGATTTCCGTCAGGACACTAAGATTACAGACAATATCCTGAGATTAAAGCCAACGACCTGAGATGAAAGTCCCTATTACGAAAAGGCAGAATTCTGACATCAAAGGCAGAGCTCTTGGATTCACATCAAAATACTGAGATCAAAGCCAGATTTCTTCCCATGAAGTCAGCATGGACAGTGCCAGCGTATGCACAAGCAGTCAAGCCGCCACGTCAAGCCACAGTGCGTGGGAGTTCTTTTTTTTTTTTTTTTTTTTTTTTTTTTTTTTAAGTTTTTTTCTGTTTTTACATTTTTTTGGGTAGTACTGTTTTTTGGATTGTATATCAGAAGACAATGTCAAAGCAGCACTAGTGAATCAGAGAAAAAGAGAACCCCGTACATGATTTTCTGAAAAACAACCCAAATGAAGTTATTGAAAGAAAAACTGCAAGTCAGTGGGAGTGGATGGGTGGATGAAAGTCACCATTCCTAAAAGGCAGAACTCTGACATCAAAGGCAGAGCTCTTGGATTCAAATCAAAATACTGAGATCAAAGCCAGATTTCTTCCCATGAAGTCAGCATGGACAGTGCCAGCGTATGCACAAGCAGTCAAGCCGCCACGTCAAGCCACAGTGCGTGGGAGTTCTTTTTCTTTTTTTTTTTTTTTTTTTTTTTTTAAGTTTTTTTCTGTTTTTACATTTTTTTGGGGTAGTACTGTTTTTTGGATTGTATATCAGAAGACAATGGCAAAGCAGCACTCGTGAATCAGAGAAAAAGAGAACCCCGTACATGATTTTCTGAAAAACAACCCAAATGAAGTTATTGAAAGAAAAACTGCAAGTCAGTGGGAGTGGATGGGTGGACGAAAGTCACCGTTCCTAAAAGGCAGAATTCTGACACTCAAGTCAGAATTCTTGGATTCAAATCAAAATACTGAGATCAAAGCCAGAGTTCTTCCCATGAAGTCAAAATTCAGGCTTTCATCTGAAAATTCTGACTAGTTTCCAAGAATTCTGATATTTGGAACTATTGTTGTTTCATCATCTGATTTTTATTTTTATTTTTTATAAAAATAAAGTTTTGCAACAAAAGAAATTATCCTCACTTTCTTTCAACCGTAACTCTGAAAATGTGACTGCTTTTTATCATTGTAATGAATCATTGGCCCTATTTGTCATTTTTATGATCAATCTAGATGTTATGTCATGACTTTTATGACATGCTCTGGCAATGAATTCCCTACGTCCACGCCAATACAGCTATTTGAATTGGACAGAGTTGAAAATGTGTTGCAGGAGCAGCACCCTCTGCTGTGGATAAGAAGAAAAGCTTACAGCACCTGGTATTCCCAGGCGGTCTCCCATCCAAGTACTAACCAGGCCCGACCCTGCTTAGCTTCCGAGATCAGACGAGATCGGGCGCGCTCAGGGTGGTATGACCGTAAGCGAAGACAGAGGTGACAAATGGCTCATTTAAGTGTGTCTTCGGGGTTAAAGTCAGCATTATGAGGATACAGTCAGAATTCTGGGAAGAAAGCCACAATTGTAAGATCAAATCAACGTCCCCAGATTAAAATCAGGATTCTAAAATCAAAGAAAAAATCCCCAGATTTCCGTCAGGACACTAAGATTACAGACAATATCCTGAGATTAAAGCCAACGACCTGAGATGAAAGTCCCTATTACGAAAAGGCAGAATTCTGACATCAAAGGCAGAGCTCTTGGATTCACATCAAAATACTGAGATCAAAGCCAGATTTCTTCCCATGAAGTCAGCATGGACAGTGCCAGCGTATGCACAAGCAGTCAAGCCGCCACGTCAAGCCACAGTGCGTGGGAGTTCTTTTTCTTTTTTTTTTTTTTTTTTTTTTTTTTAAGTTTTTTTCTGTTTTTACATTTTTTTGGGTAGTACTGTTTTTTGGATTGTATATCAGAAGACAATGTCAAAGCAGCACTAGTGAATCAGAGAAAAAGAGAACCCCGTACATGATTTTCTGAAAAACAACCCAAATGAAGTTATTGAAAGAAAAACTGCAAGTCAGTGGGAGTGGATGGGTGGATGAAAGTCACCATTCCTAAAAGGCAGAACTCTGACATCAAAGGCAGAGCTCTTGGATTCAAATCAAAATACTGAGATCAAAGCCAGATTTCTTCCCATGAAGTCAGCATGGACAGTGCCAGCGTATGCACAAGCAGTCAAGCCGCCACGTCAAGCCACAGTGCGTGGGAGTTCTTTTTCTTTTTTTTTTTTTTTTTTTTTTTTAAGTTTTTTTCTGTTTTTACATTTTTTTGGGGTAGTACTGTTTTTTGGATTGTATATCAGAAGACAATGGCAAAGCAGCACTCGTGAATCAGAGAAAAAGAGAACCCCGTACATGATTTTCTGAAAAACAACCCAAATGAAGTTATTGAAAGAAAAACTGCAAGTCAGTGGGAGTGGATGGGTGGACGAAAGTCACCGTTCCTAAAAGGCAGAATTCTGACACTCAAGTCAGAATTCTTGGATTCAAATCAAAATACTGAGATCAAAGCCAGAGTTCTTCCCATGAAGTCAAAATTCAGGCTTTCATCTGAAAATTCTGACTAGTTTCCAAGAATTCTGATATTTGGAACTATTGTTGTTTCATCATCTGATTTTTATTTTTATTTTTTATAAAAATAAAGTTTTGCAACAAAAGAAATTATCCTCACTTTCTTTCAACCGTAACTCTGAAAATGTGACTGCTTTTTATCATTGTAATGAATCATTGGCCCTATTTGTCATTTTTATGATCAATCTAGATGTTATGTCATGACTTTTATGACATGCTCTGGCAATGAATTCCCTACGTCCACGCCAATACAGCTATTTGAATTGGACAGAGTTGAAAATGTGTTGCAGGAGCAGCACCCTCTGCTGTGGATAAGAAGAAAAGCTTACAGCACCTGGTATTCCCAGGCGGTCTCCCATCCAAGTACTAACCAGGCCCGACCCTGCTTAGCTTCCGAGATCAGACGAGATCGGGCGCGCTCAGGGTGGTATGACCGTAAGCGAAGACAGAGGTGACAAATGGCTCATTTAAGTGTGTCTTCGGGGTTAAAGTCAGCATTATGAGGATACAGTCAGAATTCTGGGAAGAAAGCCACAATTGTAAGATCAAATCAACGTCCCCAGATTAAAATCAGGATTCTAAAATCAAAGAAAAAATCCCCAGATTTCCGTCAGGACACTAAGATTACAGACAATATCCTGAGATTAAAGCCAACGACCTGAGATGAAAGTCCCTATTACGAAAAGGCAGAATTCTGACATCAAAGGCAGAGCTCTTGGATTCACATCAAAATACTGAGATCAAAGCCAGATTTCTTCCCATGAAGTCAGCATGGACAGTGCCAGCGTATGCACAAGCAGTCAAGCCGCCACGTCAAGCCACAGTGCGTGGGAGTTCTTTTTCTTTTTTTTTTTTTTTTTTTTTTTTTTAAGTTTTTTTCTGTTTTTACATTTTTTTGGGTAGTACTGTTTTTTGGATTGTATATCAGAAGACAATGTCAAAGCAGCACTAGTGAATCAGAGAAAAAGAGAACCCCGTACATGATTTTCTGAAAAACAACCCAAATGAAGTTATTGAAAGAAAAACTGCAAGTCAGTGGGAGTGGATGGGTGGATGAAAGTCACCATTCCTAAAAGGCAGAACTCTGACATCAAAGGCAGAGCTCTTGGATTCAAATCAAAATACTGAGATCAAAGCCAGATTTCTTCCCATGAAGTCAGCATGGACAGTGCCAGCGTATGCACAAGCAGTCAAGCCGCCACGTCAAGCCACAGTGCGTGGGAGTTCTTTTTCTTTTTTTTTTTTTTTTTTTTTTTTTAATTTTTTTTCTGTTTTTACATTTTTTTGGGGTAGTACTGTTTTTTGGATTGTATATCAGAAGACAATGGCAAAGCAGCACTCGTGAATCAGAGAAAAAGAGAACCCCGTACATGATTTTCTGAAAAACAACCCAAATGAAGTTATTGAAAGAAAAACTGCAAGTCAGTGGGAGTGGATGGGTGGACGAAAGTCACCGTTCCTAAAAGGCAGAATTCTGACACTCAAGTCAGAATTCTTGGATTCAAATCAAAATACTGAGATCAAAGCCAGAGTTCTTCCCATGAAGTCAAAATTCAGGCTTTCATCTGAAAATTCTGACTAGTTTCCAAGAATTCTGATATTTGGAACTATTGTTGTTTCATCATCTGATTTTTATTTTTATTTTTTATAAAAATAAAGTTTTGCAACAAAAGAAATTATCCTCACTTTCTTTCAACCGTAACTCTGAAAATGTGACTGCTTTTTATCATTGTAATGAATCATTGGCCCTATTTGTCATTTTTATGATCAATCTAGATGTTATGTCATGACTTTTATGACATGCTCTGGCAATGAATTCCCTACGTCCACGCCAATACAGCTATTTGAATTGGACAGAGTTGAAAATGTGTTGCAGGAGCAGCACCCTCTGCTGTGGATAAGAAGAAAAGCTTACAGCACCTGGTATTCCCAGGCGGTCTCCCATCCAAGTACTAACCAGGCCCGACCCTGCTTAGCTTCCGAGATCAGACGAGATCGGGCGCGCTCAGGGTGGTATGACCGTAAGCGAAGACAGAGGTGACAAATGGCTCATTTAAGTGTGTCTTCGGGGTTAAAGTCAGCATTATGAGGATACAGTCAGAATTCTGGGAAGAAAGCCACAATTGTAAGATCAAATCAACGTCCCCAGATTAAAATCAGGATTCTAAAATCAAAGAAAAAATCCCCAGATTTCCGTCAGGACACTAAGATTACAGACAATATCCTGAGATTAAAGCCAACGACCTGAGATGAAAGTCCCTATTACGAAAAGGCAGAATTCTGACATCAAAGGCAGAGCTCTTGGATTCACATCAAAATACTGAGATCAAAGCCAGATTTCTTCCCATGAAGTCAGCATGGACAGTGCCAGCGTATGCACAAGCAGTCAAGCCGCCACGTCAAGCCACAGTGCGTGGGAGTTCTTTTTCTTTTTTTTTTTTTTTTTTTTTTTTTAAGTTTTTTTCTGTTTTTACATTTTTTTGGGTAGTACTGTTTTTTGGATTGTATATCAGAAGACAATGTCAAAGCAGCACTAGTGAATCAGAGAAAAAGAGAACCCGTACATGATTTTCTGAAAAACAACCCAAATGAAGTTATTGAAAGAAAAACTGCAAGTCAGTGGGAGTGGATGGGTGGATGAAAGTCACCATTCCTAAAAGGCAGAACTCTGACATCAAAGGCAGAGCTCTTGGATTCAAATCAAAATACTGAGATCAAAGCCAGATTTCTTCCCATGAAGTCAGCATGGACAGTGCCAGCGTATGCACAAGCAGTCAAGCCGCCACGTCAAGCCACAGTGCGTGGGAGTTCTTTTTCTTTTTTTTTTTTTTTTTTTTTTTTTAAGTTTTTTTCTGTTTTTACATTTTTTTGGGGTAGTACTGTTTTTTGGATTGTATATCAGAAGACAATGGCAAAGCAGCACTCGTGAATCAGAGAAAAAGAGAACCCCGTACATGATTTTCTGAAAAACAACCCAAATGAAGTTATTGAAAGAAAAACTGCAAGTCAGTGGGAGTGGATGGGTGGACGAAAGTCACCGTTCCTAAAAGGCAGAATTCTGACACTCAAGTCAGAATTCTTGGATTCAAATCAAAATACTGAGATCAAAGCCAGAGTTCTTCCCATGAAGTCAAAATTCAGGCTTTCATCTGAAAATTCTGACTAGTTTCCAAGAATTCTGATATTTGGAACTATTGTTGTTTCATCATCTGATTTTTATTTTTATTTTTTATAAAAATAAAGTTTTGCAACAAAAGAAATTATCCTCACTTTCTTTCAACCGTAACTCTGAAAATGTGACTGCTTTTTATCATTGTAATGAATCATTGGCCCTATTTGTCATTTTTATGATCAATCTAGATGTTATGTCATGACTTTTATGACATGCTCTGGCAATGAATTCCCTACGTCCACGCCAATACAGCTATTTGAATTGGACAGAGTTGAAAATGTGTTGCAGGAGCAGCACCCTCTGCTGTGGATAAGAAGAAAAGCTTACAGCACCTGGTATTCCCAGGCGGTCTCCCATCCAAGTACTAACCAGGCCCGACCCTGCTTAGCTTCCGAGATCAGACGAGATCGGGCGCGCTCAGGGTGGTATGACCGTAAGCGAAGACAGAGGTGACAAATGGCTCATTTAAGTGTGTCTTCGGGGTTAAAGTCAGCATTATGAGGATACAGTCAGAATTCTGGGAAGAAAGCCACAATTGTAAGATCAAATCAACGTCCCCAGATTAAAATCAGGATTCTAAAATCAAAGAAAAAATCCCCAGATTTCCGTCAGGACACTAAGATTACAGACAATATCCTGAGATTAAAGCCAACGACCTGAGATGAAAGTCCCTATTACGAAAAGGCAGAATTCTGACATCAAAGGCAGAGCTCTTGGATTCACATCAAAATACTGAGATCAAAGCCAGATTTCTTCCCATGAAGTCAGCATGGACAGTGCCAGCGTATGCACAAGCAGTCAAGCCGCCACGTCAAGCCACAGTGCGTGGGAGTTCTTTTTCTTTTTTTTTTTTTTTTTTTTTTTTTAAGTTTTTTTCTGTTTTTACATTTTTTTGGGTAGTACTGTTTTTTGGATTGTATATCAGAAGACAATGTCAAAGCAGCACTAGTGAATCAGAGAAAAAGAGAACCCCGTACATGATTTTCTGAAAAACAACCCAAATGAAGTTATTGAAAGAAAAACTGCAAGTCAGTGGGAGTGGATGGGTGGATGAAAGTCACCATTCCTAAAAGGCAGAACTCTGACATCAAAGGCAGAGCTCTTGGATTCAAATCAAAATACTGAGATCAAAGCCAGATTTCTTCCCATGAAGTCAGCATGGACAGTGCCAGCGTATGCACAAGCAGTCAAGCCGCCACGTCAAGCCACAGTGCGTGGGAGTTCTTTTTCTTTTTTTTTTTTTTTTTTTTTTTTAAGTTTTTTTCTGTTTTTACATTTTTTTGGGGTAGTACTGTTTTTTGGATTGTATATCAGAAGACAATGGCAAAGCAGCACTCGTGAATCAGAGAAAAAGAGAACCCCGTACATGATTTTCTGAAAAACAACCCAAATGAAGTTATTGAAAGAAAAACTGCAAGTCAGTGGGAGTGGATGGGTGGACGAAAGTCACCGTTCCTAAAAGGCAGAATTCTGACACTCAAGTCAGAATTCTTGGATTCAAATCAAAATACTGAGATCAAAGCCAGAGTTCTTCCCATGAAGTCAAAATTCAGGCTTTCATCTGAAAATTCTGACTAGTTTCCAAGAATTCTGATATTTGGAACTATTGTTGTTTCATCATCTGATTTTTATTTTTATTTTTTATAAAAATAAAGTTTTGCAACAAAAGAAATTATCCTCACTTTCTTTCAACCGTAACTCTGAAAATGTGACTGCTTTTTATCATTGTAATGAATCATTGGCCCTATTTGTCATTTTTATGATCAATCTAGATGTTATGTCATGACTTTTATGACATGCTCTGGCAATGAATTCCCTACGTCCACGCCAATACAGCTATTTGAATTGGACAGAGTTGAAAATGTGTTGCAGGAGCAGCACCCTCTGCTGTGGATAAGAAGAAAAGCTTACAGCACCTGGTATTCCCAGGCGGTCTCCCATCCAAGTACTAACCAGGCCCGACCCTGCTTAGCTTCCGAGATCAGACGAGATCGGGCGCGCTCAGGGTGGTATGACCGTAAGCGAAGACAGAGGTGACAAATGGCTCATTTAAGTGTGTCTTCGGGGTTAAAGTCAGCATTATGAGGATACAGTCAGAATTCTGGGAAGAAAGCCACAATTGTAAGATCAAATCAACGTCCCCAGATTAAAATCAGGATTCTAAAATCAAAGAAAAAATCCCCAGATTTCCGTCAGGACACTAAGATTACAGACAATATCCTGAGATTAAAGCCAACGACCTGAGATGAAAGTCCCTATTACGAAAAGGCAGAATTCTGACATCAAAGGCAGAGCTCTTGGATTCACATCAAAATACTGAGATCAAAGCCAGATTTCTTCCCATGAAGTCAGCATGGACAGTGCCAGCGTATGCACAAGCAGTCAAGCCGCCACGTCAAGCCACAGTGCGTGGGAGTTCTTTTTCTTTTTTTTTTTTTTTTTTTTTTTTTTAAGTTTTTTTCTGTTTTTACATTTTTTTGGGTAGTACTGTTTTTTGGATTGTATATCAGAAGACAATGTCAAAGCAGCACTAGTGAATCAGAGAAAAAGAGAACCCCGTACATGATTTTCTGAAAAACAACCCAAATGAAGTTATTGAAAGAAAAACTGCAAGTCAGTGGGAGTGGATGGGTGGATGAAAGTCACCATTCCTAAAAGGCAGAACTCTGACATCAAAGGCAGAGCTCTTGGATTCAAATCAAAATACTGAGATCAAAGCCAGATTTCTTCCCATGAAGTCAGCATGGACAGTGCCAGCGTATGCACAAGCAGTCAAGCCGCCACGTCAAGCCACAGTGCGTGGGAGTTCTTTTTCTTTTTTTTTTTTTTTTTTTTTTTTTTATGTTTTTTTGTGTTTTTAAATTTTTTTGGGGTAGTAATGTTTTTTGGATTGTATATCAGAAGACAATGGCAAAGCAGCACTCGTGAATCAGAGAAAAAGAGAACCCCGTACATGATTTTCTGAAAAACAACCCAAATGAAGTTATTGAAAGAAAAACTGCAAGTCAGTGGGAGTGGATGGGTGGACGAAAGTCACCGTTCCTAAAAGGCAGAATTCTGACACTCAAGTCAGAATTCTTGGATTCAAATCAAAATACTGAGATCAAAGCCAGAGTTCTTCCCATGAAGTCAAAATTCAGGCTTTCATCTGAAAATTCTGACTAGTTTCCAAGAATTCTGATATTTGGAACTATTGTTGTTTCATCATCTGATTTTTATTTTTATTTTTTATAAAAATAAAGTTTTGCAACAAAAGAAATTATCCTCACTTTCTTTCAACCGTAACTCTGAAAATGTGACTGCTTTTTATCATTGTAATGAATCATTGGCCCTATTTGTCATTTTTATGATCAATCTAGATGTTATGTCATGACTTTTATGACATGCTCTGGCAATGAATTCCCTACGTCCACGCCAATACAGCTATTTGAATTGGACAGAGTTGAAAATGTGTTGCAGGAGCAGCACCCTCTGCTGTGGATAAGAAGAAAAGCTTACAGCACCTGGTATTCCCAGGCGGTCTCCCATCCAAGTACTAACCAGGCCCGACCCTGCTTAGCTTCCGAGATCAGACGAGATCGGGCGCGCTCAGGGTGGTATGACCGTAAGCGAAGACAGAGGTGACAAATGGCTCATTTAAGTGTGTCTTCGGGGTTAAAGTCAGCATTATGAGGATACAGTCAGAATTCTGGGAAGAAAGCCACAATTGTAAGATCAAATCAACGTCCCCAGATTAAAATCAGGATTCTAAAATCAAAGAAAAAATCCCCAGATTTCCGTCAGGACACTAAGATTACAGACAATATCCTGAGATTAAAGCCAACGACCTGAGATGAAAGTCCCTATTACGAAAAGGCAGAATTCTGACATCAAAGGCAGAGCTCTTGGATTCACATCAAAATACTGAGATCAAAGCCAGATTTCTTCCCATGAAGTCAGCATGGACAGTGCCAGCGTATGCACAAGCAGTCAAGCCGCCACGTCAAGCCACAGTGCGTGGGAGTTCTTTTTCTTTTTTTTTTTTTTTTTTTTTTTTTAAGTTTTTTTCTGTTTTTACATTTTTTTGGGTAGTACTGTTTTTTGGATTGTATATCAGAAGACAATGTCAAAGCAGCACTAGTGAATCAGAGAAAAAGAGAACCCCGTACATGATTTTCTGAAAAACAACCCAAATGAAGTTATTGAAAGAAAAACTGCAAGTCAGTGGGAGTGGATGGGTGGATGAAAGTCACCATTCCTAAAAGGCAGAACTCTGACATCAAAGGCAGAGCTCTTGGATTCAAATCAAAATACTGAGATCAAAGCCAGATTTCTTCCCATGAAGTCAGCATGGACAGTGCCAGCGTATGCACAAGCAGTCAAGCCGCCACGTCAAGCCACAGTGCGTGGGAGTTCTTTTTCTTTTTTTTTTTTTTTTTTTTTTTTTAAGTTTTTTTCTGTTTTTACATTTTTTTGGGGTAGTACTGTTTTTTGGATTGTATATCAGAAGACAATGGCAAAGCAGCACTCGTGAATCAGAGAAAAAGAGAACCCCGTACATGATTTTCTGAAAAACAACCCAAATGAAGTTATTGAAAGAAAAACTGCAAGTCAGTGGGAGTGGATGGGTGGACGAAAGTCACCGTTCCTAAAAGGCAGAATTCTGACACTCAAGTCAGAATTCTTGGATTCAAATCAAAATACTGAGATCAAAGCCAGAGTTCTTCCCATGAAGTCAAAATTCAGGCTTTCATCTGAAAATTCTGACTAGTTTCCAAGAATTCTGATATTTGGAACTATTGTTGTTTCATCATCTGATTTTTATTTTTATTTTTTATAAAAATAAAGTTTTGCAACAAAAGAAATTATCCTCACTTTCTTTCAACCGTAACTCTGAAAATGTGACTGCTTTTTATCATTGTAATGAATCATTGGCCCTATTTGTCATTTTTATGATCAATCTAGATGTTATGTCATGACTTTTATGACATGCTCTGGCAATGAATTCCCTACGTCCACGCCAATACAGCTATTTGAATTGGACAGAGTTGAAAATGTGTTGCAGGAGCAGCACCCTCTGCTGTGGATAAGAAGAAAAGCTTACAGCACCTGGTATTCCCAGGCGGTCTCCCATCCAAGTACTAACCAGGCCGACCCTGCTTAGCTTCCGAGATCAGACGAGATCGGGCGCGCTCAGGGTGGTATGACCGTAAGCGAAGACAGAGGTGACAAATGGCTCATTTAAGTGTGTCTTCGGGGTTAAAGTCAGCATTATGAGGATACAGTCAGAATTCTGGGAAGAAAGCCACAATTGTAAGATCAAATCAACGTCCCCAGATTAAAATCAGGATTCTAAAATCAAAGAAAAAATCCCCAGATTTCCGTCAGGACACTAAGATTACAGACAATATCCTGAGATTAAAGCCAACGACCTGAGATGAAAGTCCCTATTACGAAAAGGCAGAATTCTGACATCAAAGGCAGAGCTCTTGGATTCACATCAAAATACTGAGATCAAAGCCAGATTTCTTCCCATGAAGTCAGCATGGACAGTGCCAGCGTATGCACAAGCAGTCAAGCCGCCACGTCAAGCCACAGTGCGTGGGAGTTCTTTTTCTTTTTTTTTTTTTTTTTTTTTTTTTTAAGTTTTTTTCTGTTTTTACATTTTTTTGGGTAGTACTGTTTTTTGGATTGTATATCAGAAGACAATGTCAAAGCAGCACTAGTGAATCAGAGAAAAAGAGAACCCCGTACATGATTTTCTGAAAAACAACCCAAATGAAGTTATTGAAAGAAAAACTGCAAGTCAGTGGGAGTGGATGGGTGGATGAAAGTCACCATTCCTAAAAGGCAGAACTCTGACATCAAAGGCAGAGCTCTTGGATTCAAATCAAAATACTGAGATCAAAGCCAGATTTCTTCCCATGAAGTCAGCATGGACAGTGCCAGCGTATGCACAAGCAGTCAAGCCGCCACGTCAAGCCACAGTGCGTGGGAGTTCTTTTTCTTTTTTTTTTTTTTTTTTTTTTTTTAAGTTTTTTTCTGTTTTTACATTTTTTTGGGTAGTACTTTTTTTTGGATTGTATATCAGAAGACAATGGCAAAGCAGCATAGTGAATCAGAGAAAAAGAGAACCCCGTACATGATTTTCTGAAAACAACCCAAATGAAGTTATTGAAAGAAAAACTGCAAGTCAGTGGGAGTGGATGGGTGGATGAAAGTCACCATTTCCTAAAAGGCAGAATTCTGACATCAAAGGCAGAGCTCTTGGATTCAAATCAAAATACTGAGATCAAAGCCAGATTTCTTCCCATGAAGTCAGCATGGACAGTGCCAGCGTATGCACAAGCAGTCAAGCCGCCACGTCAAGCCACAGTGGGTGGGTGTTCTTTTTATTTTTTTTTTTTTTTTTTTTTTTTTTAAGTTTTTTTCTGTTTTTACATTTTTTTGGGTAGTACTGTTTTTTGGATTGTATATCAGAAGACAATGTCAAAGCAGCACTAGTGAATCAGAGAAAAAGAGAACCCCGTACATGATTTTCTGAAAAACAACCCAAATGAAGTTATTGAAAGAAAAACTGCAAGTCAGTGGGAGTGGATGGGTGGATGAAAGTCACCATTCCTAAAAGGCAGAACTCTGACATCAAAGGCAGAGCTCTTGGATTCAAATCAAAATACTGAGATCAAAGCCAGATTTCTTCCCATGAAGTCAGCATGGACAGTGCCAGCGTATGCACAAGCAGTCAAGCCGCCACGTCAAGCCACAGTGCGTGGGAGTTCTTTTTCTTTTTTTTTTTTTTTTTTTTTTTTTAAGTTTTTTTCTGTTTTTACATTTTTTTGGGGTAGTACTGTTTTTTGGATTGTATATCAGAAGACAATGGCAAAGCAGCACTCGTGAATCAGAGAAAAAGAGAACCCCGTACATGATTTTCTGAAAAACAACCCAAATGAAGTTATTGAAAGAAAAACTGCAAGTCAGTGGGAGTGGATGGGTGGACGAAAGTCACCGTTCCTAAAAGGCAGAATTCTGACACTCAAGTCAGAATTCTTGGATTCAAATCAAAATACTGAGATCAAAGCCAGAGTTCTTCCCATGAAGTCAAAATTCAGGCTTTCATCTGAAAATTCTGACTAGTTTCCAAGAATTCTGATATTTGGAACTATTGTTGTTTCATCATCTGATTTTTATTTTTATTTTTTATAAAAATAAAGTTTTGCAACAAAAGAAATTATCCTCACTTTCTTTCAACCGTAACTCTGAAAATGTGACTGCTTTTTATCATTGTAATGAATCATTGGCCCTATTTGTCATTTTTATGATCAATCTAGATGTTATGTCATGACTTTTATGACATGCTCTGGCAATGAATTCCCTACGTCCACGCCAATACAGCTATTTGAATTGGACAGAGTTGAAAATGTGTTGCAGGAGCAGCACCCTCTGCTGTGGATAAGAAGAAAAGCTTACAGCACCTGGTATTCCCAGGCGGTCTCCCATCCAAGTACTAACCAGGCCCGACCCTGCTTAGCTTCCGAGATCAGACGAGATCGGGCGCGCTCAGGGTGGTATGACCGTAAGCGAAGACAGAGGTGACAAATGGCTCATTTAAGTGTGTCTTCGGGGTTAAAGTCAGCATTATGAGGATACAGTCAGAATTCTGGGAAGAAAGCCACAATTGTAAGATCAAATCAACGTCCCCAGATTAAAATCAGGATTCTAAAATCAAAGAAAAAATCCCCAGATTTCCGTCAGGACACTAAGATTACAGACAATATCCTGAGATTAAAGCCAACGACCTGAGATGAAAGTCCCTATTACGAAAAGGCAGAATTCTGACATCAAAGGCAGAGCTCTTGGATTCACATCAAAATACTGAGATCAAAGCCAGATTTCTTCCCATGAAGTCAGCATGGACAGTGCCAGCGTATGCACAAGCAGTCAAGCCGCCACGTCAAGCCACAGTGCGTGGGAGTTCTTTTTCTTTTTTTTTTTTTTTTTTTTTTTTTTAAGTTTTTTTCTGTTTTTACATTTTTTTGGGTAGTACTGTTTTTTGGATTGTATATCAGAAGACAATGTCAAAGCAGCACTAGTGAATCAGAGAAAAAGAGAACCCCGTACATGATTTTCTGAAAAACAACCCAAATGAAGTTATTGAAAGAAAAACTGCAAGTCAGTGGGAGTGGATGGGTGGATGAAAGTCACCATTCCTAAAAGGCAGAACTCTGACATCAAAGGCAGAGCTCTTGGATTCAAATCAAAATACTGAGATCAAAGCCAGATTTCTTCCCATGAAGTCAGCATGGACAGTGCCAGCGTATGCACAAGCAGTCAAGCCGCCACGTCAAGCCACAGTGCGTGGGAGTTCTTTTTCTTTTTTTTTTTTTTTTTTTTTTTTAAGTTTTTTTCTGTTTTTACATTTTTTTGGGGTAGTACTGTTTTTTGGATTGTATATCAGAAGACAATGGCAAAGCAGCACTCGTGAATCAGAGAAAAAGAGAACCCCGTACATGATTTTCTGAAAAACAACCCAAATGAAGTTATTGAAAGAAAAACTGCAAGTCAGTGGGAGTGGATGGGTGGACGAAAGTCACCGTTCCTAAAAGGCAGAATTCTGACACTCAAGTCAGAATTCTTGGATTCAAATCAAAATACTGAGATCAAAGCCAGAGTTCTTCCCATGAAGTCAAAATTCAGGCTTTCATCTGAAAATTCTGACTAGTTTCCAAGAATTCTGATATTTGGAACTATTGTTGTTTCATCATCTGATTTTTATTTTTATTTTTTATAAAAATAAAGTTTTGCAACAAAAGAAATTATCCTCACTTTCTTTCAACCGTAACTCTGAAAATGTGACTGCTTTTTATCATTGTAATGAATCATTGGCCCTATTTGTCATTTTTATGATCAATCTAGATGTTATGTCATGACTTTTATGACATGCTCTGGCAATGAATTCCCTACGTCCACGCCAATACAGCTATTTGAATTGGACAGAGTTGAAAATGTGTTGCAGGAGCAGCACCCTCTGCTGTGGATAAGAAGAAAAGCTTACAGCACCTGGTATTCCCAGGCGGTCTCCCATCCAAGTACTAACCAGGCCCGACCCTGCTTAGCTTCCGAGATCAGACGAGATCGGGCGCGCTCAGGGTGGTATGACCGTAAGCGAAGACAGAGGTGACAAATGGCTCATTTAAGTGTGTCTTCGGGGTTAAAGTCAGCATTATGAGGATACAGTCAGAATTCTGGGAAGAAAGCCACAATTGTAAGATCAAATCAACGTCCCCAGATTAAAATCAGGATTCTAAAATCAAAGAAAAAATCCCAGATTTCCGTCAGGACACTAAGATTACAGACAATATCCTGAGATTAAAGCCAACGACCTGAGATGAAAGTCCCTATTACGAAAAGGCAGAATTCTGACATCAAAGGCAGAGCTCTTGGATTCACATCAAAATAC
This sequence comes from Cetoscarus ocellatus, assembly GCA_037902135.1. Lineage (NCBI taxonomy): Eukaryota > Metazoa > Chordata > Actinopteri > Labriformes > Labridae > Cetoscarus > Cetoscarus ocellatus. The sequence goes on along the minus strand of JBAMNC010002175.1, from coordinate 13,231 downwards.
TGAGATCAAAGCCAGATTTCTTCCCATGAAGTCAGCATGGACAGTGCCAGCGTATGCACAAGCAGTCAAGCCGCCACGTCAAGCCACAGTGCGTGGGAGTTCTTTTTCTTTTTTTTTTTTTTTTTTTTTTTTTAAGTTTTTTTCTGTTTTTACATTTTTTTGGGTAGTACTGTTTTTTGGATTGTATATCAGAAGACAATGTCAAAGCAGCACTAGTGAATCAGAGAAAAAGAGAACCCCGTACATGATTTTCTGAAAAACAACCCAAATGAAGTTATTGAAAGAAAAACTGCAAGTCAGTGGGAGTGGATGGGTGGATGAAAGTCACCATTCCTAAAAGGCAGAACTCTGACATCAAAGGCAGAGCTCTTGGATTCAAATCAAAATACTGAGATCAAAGCCAGATTTCTTCCCATGAAGTCAGCATGGACAGTGCCAGCGTATGCACAAGCAGTCAAGCCGCCACGTCAAGCCACAGTGCGTGGGAGTTCTTTTTCTTTTTTTTTTTTTTTTTTTTTTTTAAGTTTTTTTCTGTTTTTACATTTTTTTGGGGTAGTACTGTTTTTTGGATTGTATATCATAATACAATGGCAAAGCAGCACTCGTGAATAAGAGAAAAAGAGAAACCCCGTACATGATTTTCTGAAAAACAACCCAAATGAAGTTATTGAAAGAAAAACTGCAAGTCAGTGGGAGTGGATGGGTGGACGAAAGTCACCGTTCCTAAAAGGCAGAATTCTGACACTCAAGTCAGAATTCTTGGATTCAAATCAAAATACTGAGATCAAAGCCAGAGTTCTTCCATGAAGTCAAAATCAGGCTTTCATCTGAAAATTCTGACTAGTTTCCAAGAATTCTGATATTTGGAACTATTGTTGTTTCATCATCTGATTTTTATTTTTATTTTTTATAAAAATAAAGTTTTGCAACAAAAGAAATTATCCTCACTTTCTTTCAACCGTAACTCTGAAAATGTGACTGCTTTTTATCATTGTAATGAATCATTGGCCCTATTTGTCATTTTTATGATCAATCTAGATGTTATGTCATGACTTTTATGACATGCTCTGGCAATGAATTCCCTACGTCCACGCCAATACAGCTATTTGAATTGGACAGAGTTGAAAATGTGTTGCAGGAGCAGCACCCTCTGCTGTGGATAAGAAGAAAAGCTTACAGCACCTGGTATTCCCAGGCGGTCTCCCATCCAAGTACTAACCAGGCCCGACCCTGCTTAGCTTCCGAGATCAGACGAGATCGGGCGCGCTCAGGGTGGTATGACCGTAAGCGAAGACAGAGGTGACAAATGGCTCATTTAAGTGTGTCTTCGGGGTTAAAGTCAGCATTATGAGGATACAGTCAGAATTCTGGGAAGAAAGCCACAATTGTAAGATCAAATCAACGTCCCCAGATTAAAATCAGGATTCTAAAATCAAAGAAAAAATCCCCAGATTTCCGTCAGGACACTAAGATTACAGACAATATCCTGAGATTAAAGCCAACGACCTGAGATGAAAGTCCCTATTACGAAAAGGCAGAATTCTGACATCAAAGGCAGAGCTCTTGGATTCACATCAAAATACTGAGATCAAAGCCAGATTTCTTCCCATGAAGTCAGCATGGACAGTGCCAGCGTATGCACAAGCAGTCAAGCCGCCACGTCAAGCCACAGTGCGTGGGAGTTCTTTTTCTTTTTTTTTTTTTTTTTTTTTTTTTAAGTTTTTTTCTGTTTTTACATTTTTTTGGGTAGTACTGTTTTTTGGATTGTATATCAGAAGACAATGTCAAAGCAGCACTAGTGAATCAGAGAAAAAGAGAACCCCGTACATGATTTTCTGAAAAACAACCCAAATGAAGTTATTGAAAAAAAACTGCAAGTCAGTGGGAGTGGATGGGTGGATGAAAGTCACCATTCCTAAAAGGCAGAACTCTGACATCAAAGGCAGAGCTCTTGGATTCAAATCAAAATACTGAGATCAAAGCCAGATTTCTTCCCATGAAGTCAGCATGGACAGTGCCAGCGTATGCACAAGCAGTCAAGCCGCCACGTCAAGCCACAGTGCGTGGGAGTTCTTTTTCTTTTTTTTTTTTTTTTTTTTTTTTTAAGTTTTTTTCTGTTTTTAAATTTTTTTGGGGTAGTACTGTTTTTTGGATTGTATATCAGAAGACAATGGCAAAGCAGCACTCGTGAATCAGAGAAAAAGAGAACCCCGTACATGATTTTCTGAAAAACAACCCAAATGAAGTTATTGAAAGAAAAACTGCAAGTCAGTGGGAGTGGATGGGTGGACGAAAGTCACCGTTCCTAAAAGGCAGAATTCTGACACTCAAGTCAGAATTCTTGGATTCAAATCAAAATACTGAGATCAAAGCCAGAGTTCTTCCCATGAAGTCAAAATTCAGGCTTTCATCTGAAAATTCTGACTAGTTTCCAAGAATTCTGATATTTGGAACTATTGTTGTTTCATCATCTGATTTTTATTTTTATTTTTTATAAAAATAAAGTTTTGCAACAAAAGAAATTATCCTCACTTTCTTTCAACCGTAACTCTGAAAATGTGACTGCTTTTTATCATTGTAATGAATCATTGGCCCTATTTGTCATTTTTATGATCAATCTAGATGTTATGTCATGACTTTTATGACATGCTCTGGCAATGAATTCCCTACGTCCACGCCAATACAGCTATTTGAATTGGACAGAGTTGAAAATGTGTTGCAGGAGCAGCACCCTCTGCTGTGGATAAGAAGAAAAGCTTACAGCACCTGGTATTCCCAGGCGGTCTCCCATCCAAGTACTAACCAGGCCCGACCCTGCTTAGCTTCCGAGATCAGACGAGATCGGGCGCGCTCAGGGTGGTATGACCGTAAGCGAAGACAGAGGTGACAAATGGCTCATTTAAGTGTGTCTTCGGGGTTAAAGTCAGCATTATGAGGATACAGTCAGAATTCTGGGAAGAAAGCCACAATTGTAAGATCAAATCAACGTCCCCAGATTAAAATCAGGATTCTAAAATCAAAGAAAAAATCCCAGATTTCCGTCAGGACACTAAGATTACAGACAATATCCTGAGATTAAAGCCAACGACCTGAGATGAAAGTCCCTATTACGAAAAGGCAGAATTCTGACATCAAAGGCAGAGCTCTTGGATTCACATCAAAATACTGAGATCAAAGCCAGATTTCTTCCCATGAAGTCAGCATGGACAGTGCCAGCGTATGCACAAGCAG